>OX235271.1:22933211-23115479 GCA_944472155.2 Trichobilharzia szidati
CAAAATGACCATTCATTTGTAAGATAGACAGATAGATACATACTAACTCTATCAAATATTGTTGTTGTTATATATTGTTTCTTTACTTACCCATTTATTTATGTATTTATTCCGTTGAAAGTGACTATGAGAGAATAAACAGAGGAAAGTAAACAAAACTATGTGAAAGGTGATTTTTACTACTATCGCACTGTCCTCGTTTCTGTTTAATTTTTGTCATAGATGTACTAATGGATTTAAGCCTAAATGAATTCAGCGACTTTAGGGATTGACTTCTTACCAAGGGGACTGACTGTCTTGTGTTGAGTTAGACTAGATGAAGACGCTGACAAACTCCAGAGTCTTTTGAATATCTTGACCAGTAGCAATCTTCAAATTCTTGGCATGCGATTCCCTCCTGCTGTCAAATGGAAGATGATGCTACACGACTCCTAGCTGGCTTGAGGATAGGCATAAGTGAAGTGATGGCTGGGCGTGTTGATCACTTCACTTATTTGAACAGTTGAATCAGCCAGTTCCAATCTAATACCAACAATTCACAGTGCACCATAATGGCGAGCCACCTAGCATGGTGGCCACATTGCAAGCTTGACTGATAGAATTCAGTCTGCAGCGAAGATAGCACTAGACATATTACACTAGTTACTGACTAGTGTGCAATCTAAAATATCCCATACAGACCTACAGGAGGTCAGTCGCGAGCCTGAATAGCTCAGTGGTAACGTCTCTGACTGCAGCACTGGGTGATGTGGATTCGAATCTCAGAAGGGACATGAGTTCCTTCAAGGCTGCAGATACACCTTGCTGACTGGTGAGTGCCAACTAGCACGAAACCTAGGTCCAAGGCTTCCTGTGGCCGATTGCCTCCAACCATCTGATAACAACAGTTCCAATGGGTTGATAGCTGACGAAATCTCAACATGGATACCGAAGTCTCGTCTAGCATATACCCACATACACCATGTGGCTTAGTAGACGTGATATCCGGTTGCCTACATATCAGAGGGTGTGTATACCGCTCAGCAGTTCGTCCCGTCCTGCTTTATGACTTTGAGACATCGCCGTCGTAAGTGGGAAATATGGAAAGGTTAGCTGTGTTTGGTCATAGGTGTCTGCGTTCAATCTCCCATGTTAGGTGGTGGTATAATAGGGTGAGTAATATTGAGGTCAGGCGTCGGTCGAGCGCTAGGTAGATGGGAGGCCGAATCAACGACGAGGTTGTGAAGCACCTATATCGACTTAGTGAGATGGTTAGGATATGTGTTACGCATGCGTATCTAGCCATTGATCGCTTTCCTCGATGGGTAATGTTAGCTGACTAACAAAAGAAACGAAAACTTTGCTTCATCAGTTAGTGAAATCCATAACACTTAGTTTGAGGCACCCGTCCACGTTTGCAAGGTCTAGACTGGGTGGCTAACTGGTTGGTTGTGGTCTTCAGGATGGTAAGAACCATTGGCGGTTGGAGACAAATGGTGATGTGGCTGAAAATCCTCGTTCTCGATGATGACTCAGGTGCATCCACTCTTTGTGATGTATAATATCCAATAAAACCCTATTGTTCTTCCATATTACTAGTCTTTTTCCCTCACTCACACTTCCGTTTATTATCCCTCTTCTGAACTTCTCTTAACTCTCTTCTGTTGGTTTGTGTGGCACAAAAAGGGAGTGTAGGAACTGGAACTGCTGCCCTTCTGTGGAAAGTTCTATGTTGAAACCAGTCAGATCTTTACTGTAAAACTTATAATTCTTAATCTTTTAACTTTTCTTCCTTTTTAGTTAACAAATTTAATTGGTGTCGTATAATGATACTACTTTCCTAGAGTTGTATTTGAATCATTTGCTTCTCCGAGTGGGACATAGGTCATCAAGCCTGAGCTTTTAAGTTCCTTTCTCAGGGTTGTTAGCCTCACGTTCAACATTCCATCTCTTAACCGGACTTACTACCGACTAGGAAAGGTTTAACAGTGTGTCGGCCAGGAATCGAACCCCGGTCCACGTTCGTGGTGTTGGTGAGTATTATTATTCTACCACTGAACCCATGATGCTCAGGGGTGGTGACTTAAGTTCATATTTATGATTAATGTTTATTTTTGAATCCTGGGAGTTTAGACGGTGAACTAGCCCTAATCTGAGTTGTTTACAGGATTTCATCATGAGCTGATATCGGTTAGACAACCATTGAAAAACCACCCCGGAGTGCTGGATAGCTAATTGTCTCATTCTAGTTTGGGACTCTTCCACAGAACAGTACGCACCCTATCGCAGGTGGTTCGATCGCAGGACAGTACCTTTTAGATACAAGGCGAGCGAGCTCGTTGACCATTCATCCACAGGGACCCGATACAATGGCCCCAGCTAACCCATCAATTCCAACTTCTGCCAGTAATTCACGACATAGTGCGACTGACCCCAGCCAATGTCATCCGTGGCGATTATTTGTTCTCATACCCGACCTGTTGTACCCCTCTGCTGAGTTGTGTCAATCCTGGTACCCTACTGATGAGGTTGGCGGTAAAAATGGATGAGTGAAACACACCCCTCGATCTGACTGACGAGCTCTACATGTTAACGTGAGTAGTACCAAGCTAATTTTATATCAACCAGCGGTAGTCTATACCATCATACGATTTCGTTTACTTTTTTGATTGCCATTTTTATAGTATTCAGCCAATGATCACACACACATTATGATAATCAGAATATTTTCAGTTTTTAGAAGAAACCGTCAACTTGTGTGTAATTTGTTGTTAGTAACAAATTTAATCATAGACATTGTTTATTTCGTAATAGGTATTTTCAAATTAACCGTCAGTTTATTTTGTTATTGTTTACAATAACTTTCATCTGAGTGTGATTCAATTTTCTATTCTGTTCCTTTTCTTCTTATTGAAAAACTTTTTCTTCTTTTTTTTTCTTCCAAAAAATAAATTGTTTTTGTCGATACTTGAATGTCTACTGCATGGTGTTGTTATGTGCAGCACGAGGTTTAATTTTTGTAGATAAAGATTGTAGAAAGATTACTTTGTCGATGTGAAAGTGTGTCTCTTAGCGCTTGTCTGTTTTTCAAGTTTAACAGTTTGGAGACAAGTTTAAACAAGCAAATGGTTGATGTGTATCTATATCTACTCTGTTGATCTGATTAATCTGTCAAACTTCCTAACTGTTTGTGTTGCAGTACTAAATTACACGACTTGAAAACTTAAATTTATTATTATTTTTATTCAAAATGTTTTCTATTCTGCTGAACAGAGCCGCTGTCCAAACAATCTTGTGATATCGGTCATACCTATAATAGTAGTATTGTATGAGAAGTAGGAGTTTCCTGTATTTGATAACGATAACGGACTCTAGTGGAACTCGGCTTTCAAAGTTGATTCTGTCCACATATATCAATGACTCTGAGTGGTGCGTCGGTCGGTAGACATATATATCATCAGCATCATATCCCAATAGGCTTTGGACTTCATCCTATGAAATTTCTGACGGTATTAAGGGAGAAAACAGTGTAGAATATTGGAGTATTTCAGTTGGACACTAGTCAGAAACTAGTGTAATGTGTCTCTAGTCCTATCTTTGGTGCAGACTCAATTCTATCAGTCAAGTTTGCAATGTGGTCATCATACCACTAGGTGGCTCGACATCCCGATACACTGCACTGTGAATTGTTGATATTAGATTGTTGGAGGCAATCGGTTGTGCTAGTCGACACTCACCACTCAGTGAGAGAAAGGCGTGTCTGCAACGTTGACTGCAGAACTAAATGACGCGGGCTCGAATCTCAGAAACGACATGAGTTCCTTCAATACACTTTTCAGTCATTCTGAAATAGGCCTGTAACAGTGCTCCATTATAGATAGGATTTTATTTTGATAAATCACAAAGTGTTATACAGTAATATTAACTGATGATGTTTCGAGCACAAACTATTGCCGCTCATAATCATATCAAGTTACTCACACAACTTTTTTCATCATTTATATACATGCATATATAGTGGAGTTATATTCTACTACAGTGCCCAAGTTTTATATTAGTAACAGTCCTGTTAGTTAAAAGTGCTAACGAGAGACTGCGTCTTCTATATAACTTCATTGAAATCCATTGCTTTAATTTCATATCATTTTTTGTTTATTGTGTGTATGTATTACACAGTGAAACAGCATCATTATTTACTGGATGACGTTTCATCATCAGTAGTACTCTCATAAGAAGAAGGGATCTCGGGAGCTTTACAGAGAATTCCTAACAATTCAGGAATAAAAGTGGCTGGTAAACAAGCCACTCACAAACTCAATCACAAACACACTTTGTCGGTTAAAGGATCCCTCATATGGAACCGATTATCTAATAAAACGCCTGCAATGATTGTCTAGTCAAATAAATGAGTGAAGGTAGTAGGACGGGGTCAGTCAGACTAGTGGAACACAAAAACACAAAAAAGCAGAATCTAGACTAGGTGACCCTAATAAGATGAGAAATCTGGAGAATACTTCAGCCACAGATGATAGCACTACATGCAATTACACATATACATGCACACACACCATAAAAGAGCATGGGATTACATGACACTTGTAAGATCTAACAATAACAGGGTGATGGAGGTGGAGATATTGATAACGGCGGAAGCTTCATTCACCATAGAATCAACTGAATGAAAATACGTGTAGTAGGAGTGATTGAACACCTGATCAGTCGGACATCTGGAGAGTTCTACCACCCACCTATCTACGACGAATAGGCAGGAATAAAGGAAACTATATAAAACGAAAGTTTCGAAGTTGTGTGGTTATAATTGATGGCATGATTATAAACAATGAAAGATTGTTATATATGTCCAAACCAAGTTCACTTTTAACGGTTTGAAAAAATTTGGGCATTGGGTATATGATATTCATTATAAATAAAGGTTTTTGTATTTCCCAATGAATGAAAAACAAAACGATATTGTTTTTACTGACGTTTCGCTATTTAATGCTAATAGCTTTATCAAAGTATTATTAAACCGGAATTTACAAAATCTCTGCATTATTATAATGAAAGATTGTGTTCGAAGTGCCATCCAGTAAGCAATGCTGTTTCACTGTGAGTGATATATCCATCTAATAAACAAATTAATATGGAATTACATACACTACCACAGTGTCTAAGTTTTCCACCTATACATTCATTGCTATATGGGAGGCGATCTTGCCCAGGATAATAACCGCCAGATTCAACTCCAAAGGAAGGAAAGTGTCAATTATACAATGCTATGCAACGACAAACAACGCAGACCTCGAAAAGAAAGGAGAATTCTACAGACAACTGCAGACAACAATGGACAATACTCCAGCTGGTGACATCAAAATACTAATGGGAGACATGAACGCCAAACTGGGATCAGATAACACAGGAAGGGAACTCATCAGGGGTAGAGAAGCTCTCGGAGAAATGAATGAAAACGCTTCATTGCTATGATTTTATATTTGCATATGATGTCGATGGTGATGTAATTTCGTATATTTTTTCTTAATGTAATTCTATTTCCATAAATCTGAAGATGGTGAAATTTGCTTTATATTCTCTTGTGTATTTTTCCCCTTATGACATCACATGTACTTACTATTCAAGATGTTTCCCTTGATTCATTGTTATCCATTGTGTTTGAATTGATTAGAAACAGTTGACCTTCTTGTGTACTTTTTTATTTTCCACTTGTTTTTATCAGTTAGTTAGTTAAATTATCTTATTCTCTTTAAGTATCTGAAGGTGATTCACACTGAAAGCTGAATTAGTTAACTGACTTTGGGAACTTTCCATTATTGGATAAATTTCGTTTTGATAAAGTCTCACAGTGTTTTACAGTAATGTTTACTGATGACGTTTCGAGCACAATTTATTGCTCATAATCATATCAAGTTAATCACACGACTTCCTAAATTCATTTATATAATTCCGTTGTTTTTCACTTGATTTGATTGGTAGTATTATTTTCCATATCTCGGGTATGAGTGATGATTCATTCCTATTGCATGTGTTGGGTGTAGATTCGATGAACAAGGATTCAGTAACCAATCTCTCTCTCCACCTACCTAGATTACTTTTTAGAATTTTAACCCTCTCCCGCTCTATTGTGTGTTAATGCATGTAGTGCAATCGCCGAGCTCTATTTTAAATTACTTATCTTCTCTGGGTCAACCATTCTTACCTTAGCTAAATTCTTATGTTCTGACAATCTGACTACCCCTGACCTACTAGTTTGACCTATGTAGTTGACCTCACTCACAGTCATTGCAGGGTATTTTGTAAATTATATTATTTTGTCTAATTGGCTCAACTGGGTCCTTCAACCTACAGAGCTTGTCCCTGAGTGAGTTTTTAGGTTTAAATGCCACCCTAATTTCTGCTTTATTAAGAATCCTACGTAGGGTCTCAGATGTCCCCTCTTTATATGGTATAACTGTAGATGACATGTATTCTCTCTTATTTATGTTATTATTACTAGTTTCACAATTATTTTTATTTTTCTTTTGGCGTTTTTCAATCTTCCTAATGAATTTTAGAGGATAGTTATTTAACACCAACGCCTCTTCTATCTGTTTTATTTCATCAATTAGGTTTTTTTTTTGTGCTACTTAGTGCCATTGCTCGGTTTGTTAAACACTTATCTAAGCCTGCGTTAACAGTTAAAGGATGAGATGAATTAAAATCTAAACATCTATTAGCAGACCGTGTTGGCTTTTTATAAACACTAGTGTGTGTAGTTTGCCTTCTTCTCTTCGTTTTATTTTATAATCTAACATAGGTAATTCTCCTTGTTCATTTTCGGCTTCAAATGTGAATTTCATTCCCTCCACTAGTGAGTTTATGTGTGTCAAAACAAAATTTACCCATAATGGAATTACACACTACCACAGTGCACAAGTTTTATTAATATATCAATGACTGTGGGAACTTTGTCGTTTAAATTAAACTTCCATCTATCTATCTCTCTCTCATTGATACGTTCTTATTAGTATTATTATTAAAACAGGTGAGAAACCGTGTCGCGAGTCTTTGACGTGTGAAGTCTCATCCACATGGTAGTGGAGAGTAGTGTCAGGAATCACCTTCCCATGGTTGGTGGTGACCAAAAACAGGTTCATACACCACTTGATCCGTTGGGATTCTGGAGTCGATATACACCTTAGGCTTGGAATCAGGGTTTTCCAGCTTTCCTGAGTATATCAACATGTCTACTAGTTCACTTGTAGGCGGTAATTGTTCGCATTCGCTACGTGAATCATCACTGACTGCATTTGTCAGATAGAGATGAATAAGCATTATAAACAATATATCCTAGTATTTGAACAAAGCAAGAACTACAGTTTTAGCAGAATAAAATGGTACCATCTTTTATTTCGTTGCCTTCTCGTCAGCTGCTTACAGGGCAAAGACATTATTAAATGTATCTACAAAAACAATTTTAACATACTTGCACAGAGTTCATTTTAAACAAAAATCAATCGATCAATATACGCATGCACTAATAATACATACACATATATATATGCAATATTAAACACAATTCCGAAACAATAATAATCATACACAATGAAAACTTTTCAGCATCTCGCATTCGGATGAAAAATATCTGGTTACCAGGGCAAGGAAAGACTGATAACCGCTTCTTTGTGAACGCTCAAATCAGGTTTCAGGCGCTTGATGGAAATGGCTTCAGCAAACTTAAGGAGAATTGAGCTCTTTTGCTTATTGATAATTTTGAACGACTTTTCGACGTCCACCTCATGACCCGTGTCGAGGAGATGCCTGGCGATGGCACTGTTTAAAGCATTGGTTCCCTTTAGACGTAAGCTTTTTGGTACATGTTCAGAAAGTCGTAGATATGCTCTTCTTTCTGTTCTTCCAATGTAACTGCTCCCGCAGATACAGATCCTAGTATTGTTGTACAGATTTTACTTCACTTTTACACCAGTATACAATTAAGCAACGATTGCGTTCTTGTCTCCCGCCAAATGGAGAATAATTCGAGGAAAATAAACGGTTTCAATGTTTACTAGCATTGATAGGCTTTATAGGTCACTATACACCGAGAGTAAACAATAGACACCAAAGTCAAATGACCTTGAAATAGCCAATCAGATTCTCCTAGGTGAAAAGTGGTACTTAATTTACAAAACAGTGTATCTACGATATGTATGTAATAAAAATTAATCATATAGGATATATATCTCTAATATGCTACATAAACTGGTCCCAGATTCTCATCGAAGTGGTTTGTAGACATAGCAAACCAATGCGTTCTGTATTTCTCCAGTTAGCAGATACTGGTTGCATATACGCAATGTATTACTAAGGGAGAGCTTTGATTTTGAGAAGTAGGTGTTTAAAAATATCACCAATTACTTACGACTTACTAACTTATACAGACTTCCTCACGTGAAGTGGTTGCATCTGAATGTATAACCATCAGAAGCCCAGCAATATTTTTGCAGAGTCATTATCCCTCCACATATGCATGTTTTATTCCTCCCTATCAACACACTTTTCCACAGAGAAGTCAAAAATCAAATCTAGGAGACAATTTCGAAGAGGATTACGATTAGCAATCATTTGTAGTGCTGAGCTATCTGATTGGTCAAATCAGATCTAGGTCATTTGACTTTGATGTCTATTGTTTACTCTTGCCCACAATACATTTGAACTTAGAAAAACTCACGTTGAATAGGCGGTAGACGATGACAGTCACCTCATCTTTTAACTCTTACAGACATTGTTGACTTCCTCTAAGGCATGAATCCAGAAAATTAACCTTTTGTTCTTGGTTATAAAAGACATTTTTCCCTTCACATATGTAGAAACTACAAAGTTGATTTAGGGTTCAAATGAACTGTCGTCAAGATTTGACAGAATAGTTCTAAAATATTTGGGTTGTCGAGTCACCTGACAACTCCAGTAGGTCGAATAAAGCAGCTCAATCTTCAGAAAGAAGACAAAGCAATAAGTCCGACAGGGTGCTTCTACTAAACTCTAATCCTTAACACCATAATTTTGAAAATACGTCTAATCATAAAATTCTAGATGCTGACAGTTTGAACAGACATGAAGGCGTGATGTTAGCTGATGCATAGGAAATCCTAATTAATTAATAAAAAATGGATATGTATCACTAATTATTAATACTTGGTCAAAATTCTCGACTGTCCATATTTTCTTAAGCAGTCGTTAAGACATGTCTTACAACTGTTTACCCACACACACACATACACTCTGTTTAAAGTGTTTAAAGGTAGACCAATATTTGTATGTCCAAGGTCAGATTTTGATCACAGCTCATACAATTTTGTTTATTATACTAGTTGATACTTGTTGAATGACTCATGATTGGACAAAGTTTTTAAAAACAAGTGATGTTTCCTTTTATATATAAAACCTCTGTTATGTTAATTTTGATTAATTTCCCTGAAGAAGTTCGGACCAGATTGCCGAACGAAACGTTGGAATTACTCATTTCAATCTCGCTGAGATTTTACAAATATAATTTTTTACAAATTGATTTGAGGTTGTCCCTAGTTATTTATTTCGTAGAAATGGATAAATTATCCAGTAATTTACCAACATATAGGTGCGTAGGTGGCAAGTATCAGCAATGTCCTTGTCTAATAAAAGTAATCAATATCCTTGACTATTGGTTCGAGTTATGTTTGGAGGTCTATTTGAGGTTGTCAAGACGCCAGGAACCAATGACTTCATACTATTGGTAAAATGACTCAAAATCGACCTCAATGGTGCAGATGCATTCACTGTTTATAATATCTTTATATTCATTAAATTCTAATGATTCCCCATGTTATGATTCATTCTCCTTTGAATATATATTTTTTTATTTTTTACTATCTTTGTGGTGTATGTGGAGTTCTACGTTGACAACAACAATCAGCCAGGTAATTCTTGAGGTTGTTGGTTAGATTTTCTATGTTGTTAAGAAATTAAAAGGTTCACGATTGCGCTACAGTTCTAATTGATGATAGTAGATGAAAAGTAGTCGACGAATGCCTATAGTTCCGAGGTTTCCTGTCTACTGGTACTCATCAGCCGGAAGTACTCGTATTCTCTTCCAATCTTGTGTCTTCTTATAGATGCACGCGTAGGTGGTGATTCAAAGGTAGAATGCTGGCTAATCACGTCTCCTGTGGTCCGGATTTCGACACTCGGCCGACGTACTTCTAAATCCCGCTAAGTTGACAGTAAAGTTGGCAAAGAGGGAAGATTGGCTGAGGAGCTACCAACCCTATTCTGTAAAAATAAACATCACTGCTACTGAAACTTCAAAGCTGCACTTTGACGCCCTATGTTCCACTGGGAACTCAGATGAATAGAATAAATAACAGATACAAGGCAGTGATACTCCATTATAGATAAGATTTTATTTTAATAAATACCGGAGATATGGAAGATATTATTACCACCAGTCAAATCAGAGGAGAATAATAAATTATCTTAAAATTCTATTTCAATTCAATTCACGTACATCATAACATTCTAACAAGTTACTTATTTATTTTGACTATAAAACACTCGTCTTATTTCCCATCTGATTGTAGTTGATTGATATCACTCATATTATTATTTCCGAATGTAGTTTATCTTATATTACTGATTTCATTCAAATGTCTAATCATCGATTTTACTCATGTATATAAATGAAGCAAAAAGTTGTGTGATTGACTTGATATGATTATGAGCGTCAACAGTTTGTGCTCGAAACGTGGTCATCAGTTAATATTACTGCAGAACACTGTGTGATTTATCAAAATAAAATCTTATCTATAATGGAGTTATACTCTACCACAGTGCCCAAGCTTTATACTTACAAGCCAGTGTTATTAATTTCTGTATTTAATAGGCGTTACGGACCATTTGTTCCAGTCAGTTTTTATCACTGCTTGAAGTGTACTCACTCTCTGAGTATACCATCGTGTTCGATGCTGTTTTTCTTTCGTCACTATGTTTCCCCTTTTATCTGAATGCATCTTATTGATCAATGAGTAGCATTCATAATTTGTTAAGCATACTCATACTGTTTTGGCAATATGTGCAACTCGTCAGTAATAATAATAATAATAATCTACTTTATTCCAAAAACAGTACTTATAACACAGAATGGAATTCGCAGCATTTGTCACAATACTTGCATCTGATTTACTCAAAATGTAAATAAAATTAAAAATTGAAACAAAATTAACCAGAGGAATTTGTCCACATTTACGGTATAAAGTCAAAAATATTCGAAGTACAAAATGAGAACATTGAATACAATAATAATAATATTAATAATAATAATAACAGTGAGTTTGTTTCAAACAGTATTGTCGATTCAGTTTGGAAATTTTAGCATGTTATAGAGGCATTGAGTCTAATGTTCTGTTGATATAGTATAGTGAGGGGAGAGGTTAAATTAACAGTTATAACACAGCTTAAATGATGATTCACATTTATGAAAAAAATAAATAAAAATAAAAAATTGAGAGGAATATAAAACTAAGAAAACAATAACAATAAAGCTTGATGTTATAAGAGTGGAGAAAATGGTTTATTTAGTGGTGCTAAGAAGGTTAGTTAGTTCATATCTGACACTATTTTCATCACATAAAGTACGTGCTAAATATGGTATAGTGGAATTTTTATACTTAGACGTACGTGCATAAATTCTTCTGAAAAGACTTCTTGTTTTACCTGAGGAGACACAAGGTTGGAGCTGCGGGTAGAGTGAGTGCTCAGAGTCTGACCAAATTCCTTTAGCGAAATTGTTGCATGACATCAAGTGCCTATCAGTGACAACGTCAATGATATGGCCCAATGGGATACCACTCGTCCTACTGACAGTCTTCAGAGTTCTACGAAGTATGAAATAGTCCTTTTTAAGCAATCCAGGAAAGAATAAAAGTGAACAGTAAAGAAGAATAGGTAAAATACACGAGTTGATAAACTGTAAGAGGAGTGGTTGAGTTATACCTGAGTAAGCAGCACATACGACTATATAAACATTCTAATTCTCATTAGAAAGAGTGATTCAAGGCTATGAAGATAGCACATTGTTTGTTTGCCTTCCATTTTATCACTTAACTCTGTTTTTTTCATATCATAGATTTGTTTTCACCAACAGTTGATCATAATAAACACAGTGCATGCTGAAGCCAGATTACACTTTATTTGTCTTTAGTTGTGTTTCTCTGTAGAAAATGACACGTGTGTGTGTATGTGTGTGTGTGTGTAAAATGAGAAGTAATCCACAAATCCTTCTCACCCTGTAATTTTGCTGTTGGAAAGTAATTTCTTTCTTCATAGCACTAATCTCCTGTCCATATTCGTGACATACTTCTTTATTGATTAGACTGTGTTGCGTTGCCTTGTTTTTGCCGGAATGATGTTTACGCAGTGAAGTGCTTATGTGAATTGACAGAGAGAAGAGCGAGAGTGATCTGAATTTGAACAGGATTTTGAATTTTAGAAGCTAAATGAGTTTTAACTTCATTACATTCGCTTTCAAGCTTTTTCAAATATTTTGATTCGTTGCACTTTCCGGTGGGTCAGTGTTTGGACTAAAAATCCTTCTTAAGTGGTAGTGTGTGGTGAATTTCAGCGAACAGTTAGGTATCACTCATCCAATCAAACAAACTCCTTCTCTGTCGAATAGTCTGTATCACACTGGCTTTGAGCAAATAGTTCTCCAAGTGATAGGAAGTAACGCAGTCACTAGTCATCTTTTCATTAAAATGTCTTGTAACAATAGGTAACTGTAAATTGGAGCTCCAAACAAGTATATTATGTTTAAAAACTACTACTACTACTACTGTAACGACAGAAGACAAGACCCAGGCAACAGATAGTTGATTCAGAAAATCAAAATATATTATTCGTTATTGTTAGCGGAGAAGCAACGTCTTCTGATTGACTGTTTTCTTGCTGAAGGTTATTCTGTGCTGTTTGTGACAGTTTCTTAGAAAGTTAAGCCATATACCTGCGAATCATATTTGCACACGTTAAGTCTCCCGTGATTGGTTGTTGAGCTCCTCAAGGTTAGGCTTTGTTATTGTTTTTTCTCATGACCCCGATTTGGGACGCAAACATTGACGTAGATTGTTGTCTACAACTTTGGCTTGCAGACAGCTCTCACCACACTACTATGTTCCTTTACGTTCCCAGTGGAACATAAAGCTTCAAACTGGAGCTGTAAAGTTTCAGTAGCAGTTATGTTCAACCTTCTCTCTTTACCGGCCTTATAACCGGCTTAGCGAAGTAAAGGATTGCTTCGGCCGGTGATTGCACCCCGGACTACATGCGTGGTTGGTGAGCATTCTACCGCTGAGCTACTGACGCGGATGTTTAAAAAATGTCCTGTCTAATTTCGTGATGCCTGATGTCCACTGGTAACGTTCGCAATGTATGATTGATGCACAGTGTTACATACAGTAGAATCGTGTTAGAAAGTCATTTTAATGAATACATATGGAACTAGACGTTTTCACTATATTAGTTTTCATTGCATGGTTTATCACAGTACCCAAGTTCTCTTAAAACTTCATTAGCAATGCTCTAGTCACGAAAGCAATGAGAATAATGCTCATGTTAGAGGAGAAGTTTACTTTTACCGAACAACAGTGAGGTGAATGTCTGTAATCCCATATTAATTTGTTTATTAGATGGATATATCACTCACAGTGAAACAGCACTGCTTACTGGATGGCACTTCGAACACAATCTTTCATTGTTTATAATCATGTCAACAATTATTACTACACATCTTCGAAACTTTCGTTTTATATAGTTTTCTTTATTCCTGCTTATTCATCGTAGACAGGAGGGTGGTAGAACTTTCCAGATGTCCGATTGGACAGGTGTTCAATCACTCCTATTGCACGTATTTTCATTCAGTTGATTCTATGGTGAATGAAGCTTTCGTTGTTATCAATATCTCCCCCTCCATCACCCCGTTATGTTAGATTTTACAAGTGTCACCTAATCCCATGCTATTTATTGTATGGTGTGTGTGTGTGTGTGTAATTGCATGTAGTGCTATCATCTGTGGCTGAAGTATTCTCCAGATTTCTTATCTCATTAGGGTCGCCTAATCTAGATTCTGTTAGGTTTTTGTGTCCCACCAGTCTGACTGACCCCATCTTACTACGTTCAGTAATGTGTTTGACTAGACAACGAATGCAGGCGGTTTTTTAGATAATCGGTTCCAAATGAGGGATCCTTTAACCGACAAAGTGTCTTTGTGATTGAGTTTGTGAGTGGTTTGTATTCCAGCCACATTTATTCCTGCATTGTTAGGAATTCTCTGTAAGGTTTCCGAGATCCCTTCTTCTTATGGGAGTACTTCTGATGATGAAACGACGTCTAGTAAATAATAATGCTGTTTCACTGTGTGATAAATACAATAAACAAAAAGTGATATGAAATTAAAGCCATGGATTTCAATCAAGTTATATAGAAGATGCAGTCTCTCGTTAGCACTTTTAACTAACAGGAGTGTGTTACTGGCCTACTTCAGACTGACTGAAAAGTGTCTTGAAAGAACTAATGTCGCCTCTAAAACTCGAGCCCGCATCATTTCGTTCTGCAGTCAACGTTGCAGACACGTTTTTCTCACTGACTGGTGAGTGTCGACTAGCACGAAACTTAGGTGAAGCAAGACTTCCTGCAACCGATTGCCTCCAACCATCTAATATCAACAATTCACAGTGCAGTGTATCGAGATGTCGAGTCACCTAGTGGCATGATGACCACATTGGAAACTTGACTGACAGAATTGAGTCTGCGCTGAAGAGAGGACTAGAGACACGTTACACTAGTTTCTGACTAGTGTCCAACTGAAATACTCCAATATTCTACACTGTTTCCTCCCTTAGTGCCGTCAGAAAATTTCGTAGGATGAAGTCTAAAGCCAATTGGGAAATATGTCTGAGTAGACATAATTGTATGATTAATACGAAATAAAGTGGAGTAAACACGCTGTATGTGGGTGGATAGAAGTTTTAGTCAGTCAGGGAGTTGAGGCAGGTTGTCAAGAGGTAGGATATAACAAATTTTCGATGCTGATGATATGTCTACCGACCGACACACCACTCAGTTATTGATATATGTGCACAGAATCAACTTTGAAAGGCAAGTTTTACAGGAGTCCAAGGTTGTGTTTTTCTTGATTTTGATTAACCAGTGATTAAAGAGATAAAATCTATATACATTCTTTTTTGCGGAATTCCAACCCAGTAGCTTTAAGTCTTGCGTTATTCTTTGTTGTTCTCCGTATTTGTTTTGCACATGTAGCCTAATTCAAACTGATAATTACTTACTTTTAAATTAATGTTTAAATATCATTTAGTTTGGAACAATTTTTGTCATTATTTCGTGAATGTTATGTAATCAAATTGCTTTATCTTGTTTTACACCCACATACACATGTGGGTTTGTTTGATGTGTATCAATCACCGTTACATTGTTCATTGTTGAAATAAGTTATCTACTGGTTTTTATTAAAGGTCAAAGGTTATTTATTCCATAAATTAAATAAGTTTATCTTAAGCATCACACAGTGATAGGGTATTAACAATTGGATGACAAGGTTTTTGTGCATAAATTATTGCTGCACAGAGTCTTATCAGTGTTAGTTAAACAGCTTCACAATTTGTCTTATAGATATTTTCTCTCTTACTGTCTATGTTGTTTGTTGCCACTTTCCATATATCCGTTGTACAATTCAAAGCCTCTTAAGTATTGTCGTATAAAGAAGGAATGTCAGAGGCCTTACGTAGAACTGTCAATGAGGCTGGAATTAGGGTAGTATTTAAACGAAACCGCCTCTCTCAGAGATAAACTTTGTCGACTTTAGGACCCGGTAGGTTCAATTAAGGAAAATAATATAATTTACTAGGTACTATGTGACGACTGTGAGTGAGGTCAATTACATAGGCCGTCACACTAGTAGTGGATCGGGGTCAACTAGACTATTGGAACGTAAAAATCTAGCTAGATCCAGAATCATTGACTCTGACCACGCGAGAAGTTTTGGTTCGATTCCCAGCCAATGCACTCCTCTTAAACGTTGCCTAATTTATTAGCTTATTGAGTAAGGCTGGATAATTAGGAAGATTGGGCGCGAGGCGAGTAACCCTAACCCCAATAAAGACAACATCATAGTTATCGAAAGCTTGAAGGCGCCTTATAGTTCCATTCAGAACATAAAGGAATGAAACTATAAATCTTCGCGACGTATTTCTGTACTGTGACAGTCGTTTACAAGTTGTTGTTTATTTTCGAAAGTGCCTTAACTTCATAGGGTCTTGCATTTTAAGTTTTAAGTTAATCTTATGTTATCTCACCAGGTTCTAAGTTTTATCGCCTTTTAAGGTAGCCTAATAAGATTGGAAACTGTTGATATTAGACAGTTGGAGGCAATCGATGACAGGAAGTCTTGCTTCACCTGGATTTCGTGCTAGCTGGCACTCACCAGTCAGTCAGCAAGGTGTATCTGCGACCTTGAAGGAACTGATGTCCCTCTTGAGATTCGAACCCGTGTCACCCAGTACTTCAGTCAGAGATGTTACCACTGAGGAGCTATTGGGGCTGGCAGTTGACCTCCTGTAGGGTTGATTGTATTGGATACTTTAATTGGACACAGGTTAGTAATTAGTGTAATGTATCGAGTTCCATCTTTGATGCAGACTGAATTCTCTCAGTCAAGTTTGCAATGTGGCCACCATGCTAGCACGAAACCCATTTGAAGTAAGGCTTCTTGTGGCCGATTGCCTCCAACCATCTAATATAAACAATTCATCGTGCATTGGATCGTGATCTTGAGCCACCTAGTGGCATGGTGGCTACATTGCAACCTTGGCTGACAGAATTCAGTCTGCATCCAAGAGGGGACTTGACACATTACACTAATTACTGACTTAGTGTCCAAATAAAAAGATTAGAGATTGAATTAAAGTTTTGGAAATCTTTTCTGTCTATAAAATATTTAAGTTTAAATGTTCAACTGCAAAGAACAAAATTCTCAAAATGAGTGTATGGATAATAAATAAATAAATAAGTATACTAGATAAGGCTGATTAGTAGAAATAATTCAAATGGGCTCACTGTCGAGTTACATGCAATTGCAACCGCCTCAACAAACTTAAAAAGATTTGAACTGTTTTCGTCTGTTAAATTATTCTAAATCCCTCGAGAACATTTGCTGTCTTATAAAGTGTCCTATAAGGTGCTTTGAGATTGAGAACTACTCAAACCATTCTATCCCTTTAGTGTGATGTCTCTTTTTTTCCTCTGGAACATGCACCAATGAATTCTTCGTTAATGGGATCAGATTGTTTGATTAGCTCAGCGTTTAAATATACTTGATAGACACACACGACACCAAGGAGGTGTTTTGAGAAGTCAAATCAAGACAATTATTATTATTGTCTCCTTTAGTTCCTAGAGGAATATAGGGCTTCAGCCGCACGTCTCCATTGCTTTCGGTTCTCCACTAACGTTTTCTTCACCTGGCTCTACCTCTGCCCACATGCTTTCATCTCCTCTTCTCATGACCTCCTCCTGCATGTCACCATCGAACTGACGACCGACTCGTCGCTTCCTGTTCTGGTTCTACTCGAGTGACAGTTTGGCGTGTGATGTTACTTGATGGTTTGTTTTCTCAGAGTATGGCCAATCCACCTCCATTTCTTCCTGCATATTCCTTCCACAATTGGTTCCTGTTGGGTTGGTTCGCTCCCAGAGATCCATCCCTGCTGCTAATCTTTTCTGGCCGGCCATCTCATCTTGAGTGAAGTATTGAGCGAAGACAGCTGTTGATGAAAGTCTGTAGTTTGTTCAAAGTGCCCTTCGTGGCGCGGCGTCAAGTCTCTGATTCGTATCGTCATACATTGGAGTTGAAAATCCAGATCTTATTTTTCATGCTGAGTGCTGTTGATCTCCACACAGACTTGAGAGTAATGAAAGCTTGCCTTGCTTTCCCGATGATCCTCGCTTCGATGATATCCTCATCAGTTCTGTCCGCCTGTAGTTGAAACGACGATGCTTTTCAGATAGGTAGGTAAGGGAGGATGTTGCTTCTTTCATATTCCTCCCATTTATGCTGGCTGATTGGTGTCTGGTGTGGTTCTTGTTGCTGTTGCTGCTGGCCAGGAATCTTCATCACCTCTGTTTTCTCTATGTTCATCTGAAGCGAAGTTCTATCTTTAACGCGTCATTTCAAGTCAAAGGTAACTCTAAATAAGCAAAAAGACCTTTCACTTGTTGACACATAAAAACACAACTGAATTCTAATCCTGTTTATGTATGCGGTATATTACATCTCCTATTTTATTATTATTTCTTCTTCCCCTTCTTTCCTAGTAATGTTAAACGTAAAGGTTTAAAAGTGGTGAAAGACTTCAGTGAAGATGATGATGTCCGTCAACAGAAGTCTGTGAAAACACCTTACATTGAAGTGGAATCATTCAACCGTCTATTGAATTTTAATGGATGTACTAAAGAATTATATAATGATAATAATACTGGAGATATTACTACTACTACCAATAGTAATAATAATAATGGCGCGGAAGACAAAAATAAAGAATTGTTAACTAAATTAAATTTACCAAGTCTTCCAGGCGATAAAATACCAGATTTTGAATGTTTCGCTTTTGATATTTCTGTAAGTTATGCTTTTATTATTTGTGGGTGTGTATGTATGTGTATGTTTTTACTTTCATTGGAGACTAGTCACTAGCGTGATGTTTATAGAGCAGACTGAATTCTATCAGTCAGTCAGTCAGGTTTGAAATGTGGCCACTATGTCACACCAGTTGGCTCCCCATCACGGTGCACTTTGAATTGTTGGTGTTAGATGGTGTTGAAGGCAATCGGCCACAGGAAGCCTTACTTCACCTAGGTTTCTTGCTAGTCGGCACTCACCACTCAGTCAGTCAGCAAGGCGTATCTGCGACCTTGAAAGAACTCATGTCCCTCTTGAGATTCGAACCCGCGTTACCCAGTACTTCAGTCAGAGAGGTGAGAGGTTACCTGTGAGGAGCTATTCAGACTGGCAATTGACCTCCTGTAAGACTGACTGTATTAGATACTTTAATTGGACGCTAGTCAGTAATTAGTGTGATGTGTCTAGTCCTTTGTTTAGTGCAGTGCGTGTTTGTTTTTTTATGTATCTCTCTTTCGTTCGTGCTCAGGCACACACACACACATTTAAATAAATCATCTGCGTGTATTTACTTTATGTCCAAAAAGGGATTTGACGTTAACACTTCCTTCCTTCTTTCTTCACTGGAATTCATCGTACCTATATAGATTTTAAAGTATACTTTAGCATCTAAAGTATTCTGTATCATATGGCTGTGGTCTGCTTGAATCACTGGGCTCTCTCTATCTCTGTGTCTGAATTGTCATATGACAGCAATGCAGTATATACTCTCTTTGAATCATATTGTTTTATCCATTCACAGTTATGTTTTTGAGTCGTAAAGTGTGTATGTATGGGACTCGTCATCGGTAGCACAATATATCGTGAATTCGCAGAAGTTGGAATTCATGGGTTGATCATTGGACTGGTGGGTCCCAGTGGCTGTTTAATGGTCTACGAGGTCGCTTTGTAACCAGAAGGCCCTGGGTTCCGAACCCTTAGTGGTGATTGTGTACTGCTAGAGTCCTAAGCACTAGGACGAAGGCCCCCTGTTGGGTTCCCAATGGTTCTCCAACTGACGTCAGCTCATGGTGAAATCCTGTAAGCTAACAGATTATGTGGCGCTGACTAATTACTGGGCTATGAATGGCATATATAGATTTGGCTACAATAAAGAATAGACACCAAAGTCGAGTGACCTTGAACCAATCACTCAGATCGCTCAGAATTACAAACGGATACTTTTCATAATCTTCGCTGCAAGGGTTATGCCTTAGAATAGGTTTATGGTTAAGGTTTGAATGAAGCTTACGCCAAAGATTAGATTATGAAAAGCCTCCATTTATAATGCTGAGCGATCTGATTGGTTAGTTCAAGGTCATCTATATAATCAGGCTCTAAATAACCACTATACTTTCTTAATTAAATGATAAACCTCGAGTAACTCAGTTTTTCTGTTTGACCGTGCTCTAAATATTATAATAATAATAATAATTTGCTTTATTCCAAAACAGTACTTGTGATACAGAATGGAATTCTCAGCATTTTTACTACAGTATTGCGTGTGTTTAGTGTTGTCTGGTCGTTGCATTCCATCATTTATATTCTGTTCACATTGTAACAAGCCTATATATGTGACCCTGTCATATGTATGTAGCTATAGTGAGAGAGAGAGATGAAATATATTTAATAAGTAAACAAAAAGGAGTATGTGAACTCTGTGTGTGTCTGTTGCTCTCCATTTCAACATACAGTACAAGTAGGTTAACGGAAATCTGTAGATAAAATACGATGACAGAGATAAACAGAGAAATATATACAAGAGATGAGTGCACTAATTCAATCTATACAATTCAATCTATACAATACAATACAATATACTAAGAGAACAAAACAGGAGACATGAAAATGCGTAGAAAATTGATTAAGGCCAGTGATTAATAAATCAGTCATTAAATTTTCAAGATTTAGTTTTTTAAGGATTAAATTTGTTTTTACGAGTTTGACCACCCGATTGATATCAGTTAGAGAACCATTGCAAACCAGCCACACGGCATACTCTGGACAGCTGTTTCATCCCACTAGTTTGGGAATCGTTGGCAGTACGCACAAATTATTTAATCCTTACAAACCAACCGTTGAAAATCAATCTGATGCTCGCTATTGATTGAGTGACTGGCTACAGTATGGAGTTTCCTGCAGTGAGTTCTAGTGAGAAGTCATGACCCCAGTGATGTCCAACCAGTCAAGTGTGGGGATTGGTTGGTTAGTGGTCGCGCTAAATCACAAATTGTTAGAAGTTAGAATTCATGGTCTGGCTGGCCATTGAATCGGGTCCCAGTGGCTGAATGGTATACGAGGTAGCTTGCCTTGTAACCGGAAGGTCGTGGGTTTGAGGCCTGGCTGACAGTGGGTGCGTACTGTTGATGATTCCCAAACTAGTGGGATGAAACAGCTGTCCAGTACGCCGTGTGGCTGGTTTTCAATGGTTCTCTAACTGATATCAATCTGTGATCAAACTCGTAAAAACAAATCAATAAACAATGAATAGATAAGTTAAAGGCGCAGATAAACAAAATAAAGAGATTGGTAAAAACATTGAATGTTTGATCAGAGGTTATTATAAACTTTAGATAATACAATTGTGAACACAGCTTAAATCGATCAGTCTCTCCGTGCCCCCCTTTTTATCTTTTCTGTTGGTAATCATGATAGGTACACTGACAAAGAGAGGTGGGTAATGACTCATCGACTCACTCACACACACACACTCTCTCTCTCTGTTCCACTATAGAGTAAATTGATTTGACCTAAGCCATATAACTATACAGCATTATTTACTGATGACCTTTTGAGCACAATTCATGGGTCATGAATTCCCAACTTCATCTATGCAATTCGATTATTTCTCACCTCTTAATTTGATTGGTAGTCATATTTTCCATATATCTGGTATTGGTGTTGAGTCATTCTTATTACACATGTTAGGTATTGTTTATTTTATTCCTTTGAGCTTCAAACTAGAGCTTTGGAGTTTCGCTGGCACTGGTGTTTTTTACGGGGTAGGGTTGCTCACGCCCTCACGCCCATCCTTCCCTTTTCGTTGAATTTACCGTCGGCCGTAGATTGAACCTCGGACTACGTGAGACATGCTTGACGAGTATTCTGCCTCTGAACCACAGACGTACAGACATTATCAGGGCGAGACTCATGTATATGGCATACAGCCTTCTTCAAATCTTACACACAACCATTAGATCGCCTACTATCCTTCCACCCTTTGAAGATCTGGCAACAAAAGTCACGAGAACACCATCAGAGGATGTGACAGGCGAGTTGCTACCGTTATGTTAGGTATAGGCTCGACGAATAAAGACTCAGTAATCAACTTCTCCCTCCACCTGCCTATATTACTTTTTAGGATTGTAGCTCTATGCCAACTTGTTGTGTTAATGCATGCATTGCAAGTGCTGAGTTTTTTTCTCTAAATTATTCGTCTTCATTGGGTCAGTCAGTCATTCTACACTACCCTTGATCTACTCGGTCTAATCTATGTAGTTGACTTAACTCACAGTCATTGCCTAGTATTTTGTAGGGTTACATTATTTTCGTCTAATTCCATTAACAGGATCCTTTAACCTCCAGACCTCGTCTATTAGTGATTTCTTAGGTTTAAATGCCACCTTAATTCCTGTTTCATTTAAAAAGTAGGGTTTTAGGTATCTCTTCTTTATGTGGTAAAACTGTGGACGTTGTGTAGTTCGATCTAAAGTAAAGAATCAAGTTCAAAGCCTAATTTAAAAATGTGAACGAGTTCATGTAGAGACATCCAAAGACATAATTGAAGGGTTAAAAAGAGAAATGAGGCATAGAGAGAAAGTTTATGCATTGTACTGAATAGTAATTAAGGTAGCCCAGTGATTTAAACCAAGCTTTCAGCAAAAAACATTTCAATAATGTAATCTAATGTTTTTGGTTCTATGCTTCGTCGTAAGTTTATGAAATGTTCGTATTTAATTAAATTTTAAAAATAATTTGAATTGTACTATTTAACTGTATTAGCAATGAAATAAAATAACAGGATTTCATCATGAGCTGACATCGGTTAGAGAACCGTCTGAAAACCAGCATCGAATTACTGGACAACTGTTTTATCTTAGTTTGGGACTCTTCAACAGCAGTACACACTCACCGCCAGGGTTCGAACCTAAGACCTTCAGACCACAAAACGAGCTCGTAGACCATTAAACAGCCAGTGGGACCCGATCCAGTGGTGAGTCGATGAACTCAAACTTCTGCCCATTCATGATGCAACATGACCATTAGCCAATGTCAATCATCAACGAATATTCATCCTCATGCCCAACCTACTGTATCCCATTGATCACGACTTCCCACTAGAACCGCTAGGTAACTACCTACCTGAATAGCGCCAGTCACCAGTGAGCATCCAATAGATATTCTAGTACTGGTTTGCAAGGATTCAACTCGATTAGTTACAGGATTTTCATCATGAGTGGACATTGGTTAGAAAAACATTGGGACCATTGCGTTTTAACCTGAAGGCCCTGACGGTGGGTGAGTCTGACAAAGGATCCCCCCAAGCACTAGGACGAACTCAACTGGCTGTTCAGTGCTCCCTGGTGGTTTTCCAATGGGGTTTACCAACCGATGTCACTTCATGATGAAATCCTGTAACCAATCAAATCAAATCCCCTCTGCAAACCAACACTTGAAGTACAAAATTAATTTTAGGATTCAATGTCGTTATTATTTAGCACATTGCTAACACTGATTTGATATTGCATTGAAGTACGTAAAAAGAAAATTGAGTTAGACACTGAGAGAAATAGAGGGGGAGGAAGAGAGAGAGAGATAGAGTACACTAATATGTTATGTTTGGACATCTGGGAAAGTGCCATTTCCCTTTTACATTTACATCAAATTGTTTATTTTTTTAATTTCATTCATTAACACTAATATTTCACTAATTCTAACACTTGATTCGCATTAATTCATATGCTGTGTTACTTTTTACGCCAAGTGTGTGTAGAAGCGAATTGTGAGTGAATCGAGTACTGGCACTTGTCCACTGTATTGTATTGAGTCTTATATATGTATGTATGGCCGTGTAGACATTTACAACAAGGTTTTGAAGTATATTTCAGTCAGCATTTCCTGCATTCATATATATGCTGTGTTGAATGAATGAATGCAAATGACATTTTTAATGTTTTCCTGCTTATTTTGCTGTGTTTCGTCTCTTTCTTCTCCTTTCACATAATTTGCTAGACATTAAAAGTCAATTAATTATAAGAATATTATTATTGTTATTATTTTTTTAAATGCATTATGACTTGGTTCAAATTGAAATTGACAGTTTAACTACTAGTATTTTTCAATTTTTGCATACTGCCACTGCTACTACTCTTCCTTCGATTATTGTTATTATTATTATTCTCTTCTTCTATTTTTTACTGTCCTCTTAAACTTGCCCCGCCGATTGCACATAATCTCTCATCCCCTCCTCCTCCTCCTCGCACGATCTTCTCCATGTCACACTCGAACTAACGCCCCCAACTCGTGGTTTTTCATTCAGGTTCTACTCGAACGATTGGTTGGCGCGTGATATCAATCGACAGTCTCCTCAGTGGCCTGTGGTCCAATCCATCTCCGTTTTCTCCTACATAATTTGTTGAACGATAGGTTCTTGGTTAGTTTTTTGGGGCCACTGCAGAGTTTCTTGTTGATAATTCTGTGTGGCCTGTCATCTGACCTTCGATATGTGTAGCCAGAGAAGGAGTCAGCTGTTGATAAAAGTCTGCAGCTGGTTGTTGGAAATACTTTTCGTGACGCGCTGGTCAAGTTCCTGACTCATATAGAAGCACTGACTGACTTAACATTGGTGTTGAATAGAATCGGAATCTTGTTGTCTATGCTGAGGTGGAGTGCATAAGATTTCCAAACTGGTTTCAGAGTGATGAAGGCGTGCGTATCTTGCCTTTCCGATTTCGGCTGTTTTTGACGTCTTCATCCATTCTGCCTGTGGTTGAAACAATGCTTCCTAGATAAGCGAACTCTTCCTTCGATATCAGCGACTTATCTAACTGGCTGGTTTTTGACTGCAAAGTAGCCAATTCACATGTTTCATCCTAGCCTCGGACTCTTCATCGATACACACCCACCCACCTACCTCCACAGCTCGAATCAAAGACCTTCAGGATACAAGGAGAGCTCGCACACCATTCATCCACCGGAGCACGATTCAGTGACCCATGAATTTCAACTTTCACCAAGTGTGTGACGTATATAAAGCAACTGCCTTATGATTTATAAGTTTACCTTATGACTGGAAGGTACTGGGTTCGAACACCACTAGGTGCGTACTGATGAAGAATCCCTAACTAGGCTGACAAAACAGCTGTCCAGTACTCCCTGTGGCTGATTTTTCAATGATACTTTAACTCATAAATGTAATTCAAAGGAAAAACAATTTCATCACATAGCCATGCATTTTATAGCTATAAGTCAAGTTTATTTCTAAATTTAGGCATTTCACAAATATGCGTTACCTATAAATAGAGGATAGATATAGGATCATCATTGAACAAAGCTTGGAATGGCAGTCACCTCTCCATCTCAACTTCGTCGACTTTGAAAAGGCCTTCGACAACGCAGCGTCGATCGAGAGGTGATTTGGCAACTACTTCGCTACTGTGGGGTGCCACCGACAATTATACATCTCACCCAACAGCTGTACGACAATGCTGCATGCCAAGTAATCCACAACGGGAAACTTACGGAATCCTTCGAAGTGAGGACAGGAGTAAGACAAGCTGGCTGCCTACTATCGCCAATGATTTTCCTGATTGCAGTAGATTGGATAATGCGACAGACAGCGGGAAATGAGGAAACAGGCATAAAATGGACTCACACAAAATACTTGGAGGATCTGGACTTCACCGATGATATATGTCTGATTTCCCACAAACTGGAAGATATGCAAGCGAAAAGCAACAAGTTGGGAGAAGAAGCATCAAAGATAGGACTTCTTTCAGGTGAACATAGAGAAAACAGAGGTGATGAAGATTCCTGGCCAACAGCAACAGCAGCAACAACAACAGACAACAATCAGCCAGCATAAATGGGAGGAACCTGAAGGAAACTACTCCCTTTACCTACCTGGGGAGCATCGTTTCAAATACAGGAGAACGGAACTGACGAGGATATCAAAGCAAGAATCGGAAAAGCAAGACAAGCTTTCACTACTCTCAAGTCTGTGTGGAGGTCAACAGCACACAGCATCAAAAATAACATCCGGATTTTCAACTCGAATGTGAAGTCAGTGCTACTCACTATACGGATCAGAGACTTGCACTGCGCGTCATAAAGAACATCTCAAACAAACTACAAACCTTTATTAACAGCTGTCTTCGCTCAATACCACTCAAGATCAGATGGCCAGCCAGAAAAGATCAGCAGTAGGGACCTGTGGGAGCAAACCGATTGTGAAACAAATAGGCAGGAAGAAATGGAGATGGATTGGCTGGCCATACTCTGAGGAAACAATGGATCAAGTGACATCACTAGACAAGCCATCACTCTAGTAGAACCTGAAAGGGAAGCGGCGAGTTGGTCATCAGTGCAAAGGTGACATGCAGGAGGAGGTCATGTGAAGAGGAGATGAAAACGTGTGGGGAGACTTGGAGCCAGGTGAAGACTCTAGCAGAGAACCGAACGCAATGGAGACGCACGGCTGAAGCCCTATGTTCCTCTAGGAATTCAAGGAAATAATAATAATAGGAGAAGAAAATAAGATGGGTGAATTGCTTAGTAAACAAGTATTTGTACTTCATTCGACCAAGTGAACTGAAGTGTACATACGCACATACTGGTGACTACGTGTTATGCAAAGTTCCACGTCGCAAATCCAGTTATGTTTCCATTAGCATCACTGAATACCGACTGTTCCCTTTTTAGTACTTTTTGTTTCATTTAGTACAGCAAAAGATTTAAGATAGCTAGAGATTAATGACCTGTGATTGCAATGATAAATTTATTCACCAAAAACATACTGTGTATTCCTTTCATATAAATAATAAAATTCCACAAGGTCAATTAATATAACATAGCATGCTTATTCTGACTAATAATTTATCTTACCCCCCACAAAATGATGACATCAATGCCGTTAATCGATTCTACATTTTTGCTATTTTCTTATCTATGCTTTATGTTAGTCCTATCAGTCTGAGTTTATTCTGACTTATACCAACTAGTATAGGATGGTGTACTGGGGTGATGTGTAACTTTTTCTATTGACTCTCTTAATTAACCTGATCATTACGAGTAATATGTCAATAATTCATTTTATAATTTATGCTGTGTTAGCCATATTAAGTGTACGGAGGCGATCCTGAAGATATTCTGGACCTAGGTGTTTTGTGCTTTTTATACCACCTGTTCCCTTTATTAGTTTGCATAAAGAAAGAACGAACATATTAGTAGGATAATATGAGGTCGTTTTATTTCGTGGAGTCTCTCTTCAGCTGTGTGCACAATAAATAAATTCTATTTTACTAAACGCTGTCTAAATATACCCGCTAAGCCTGTGGAGAAACTAGCAACCTCCCCTTTTGAACATAAAACCACTGCTACCGAAACTTCAAAGTTCTAGCTTGAAGCCCCCTTCCCCCAGTTCAGCTCAGAATATAAAGGAATCAAATACAAACAATAGTAATACTGGACAGCTGTTTCATCCTACTTTGGGAACCATCGGTAGTACGCACCCGAACGGGTTGCAACAGAAGACCTTCCGGTTACAAGGAAAGCTCGTATACCATTCAGTCTGATTTCGAACCCCAGAGGGCACGTGCTGTCGATGATTCCCAAACTAGGATGAAACAACTCTCCAGTACTTACTGGTTTTCAATGGTTCTCTAACTGATATCAATCCGAGATCAACTCGTAAAAACAAAACTAACCCTTACAAACCAACAATAAAAAATAGTAATAATAATAAAATCACTATTTAACAATCCAGCTCAAAACAAATATGTATCATTAACAAAACTGCTGCTCAACACTGGATACAGAATTCAACAATTCACTATCTTGTCTGCATGTACACTCTTGTTCTTCTCACATACACACACACGCATAAGAATGAGCAGTAAATAAAGAAGTTTTTTCTTCAACATAAAAATGCTTCGTTTATTTATTGTGTTTTCTTTCTTGTTACTATGGTGTTAGTTTCAAAATTCCCTTATTCTCTGGTAGAAATGTACTCTTACAATGTCCTAGTTCTATTCATCTCATGTATCCAAAATCTCAAAATACTCTTAATACACTCATTCACACACACACATACACGACTCCCGTATTAAAACACTTTCTACATTAACACTGTTCTTCCCACTAGTGAGATTACATAAAGGTCATTCTACTAATTTAAACTCATAGTAATTAAGGTACATCTCATTGTGATGCTAACATTGGCACACTAAAAATATTATAACGAATTTTCAAGATGGTATCAGTTCACGAAAGTAAGAAAGGAGGAAGGAACAAACATATTTGTAGGATAATATGAGCTCGTTTTATTTCGTGGAGTCTCTCTTCAACTGTGTTCACCCTAAATAAATCAATTATATGTTACAAAATGGTGTCTCAACATACTTTTCACAATGACTTCAAGTTGTAGATAGAAAGTATAGGTAACATAACTTCAAAAGGCCGATGTTCTGTTGTTGATTATTTTCAATGAATAATGTTTGGTGAATATTTCGCTTAAATAATTCCTGTTTGAAGCTCCTGTTGCCTGCCAAAAGGCAAGTACTAATATAAGAAATAATAAAGTTTATTAGTTACACAGTGATTTAATGATGTGAAACTTGACGTGAAAATGTACCGATTCCCTGTGTCACACACACACAGAGCTTTAATACAAAGAGGAAGAATCAATTAGAGTAGAAAACCTGACATGAAAAACAATATATTCTAGTGAGAATAGAATAAAAGGTACATTCATTTAGGAAATAAGAGAATCACTCTGTTCTCGGTAGGTGTAGATTAGCCTTTATATGTATACTGAAAATATTCTTATTTTCTCCAATCTTTTCATCGTCCCACTGGTCAGAAACAGTGGCCCAACAGTGTAGACACTTTACTTCCAACCACTGGGTTACAGGTGCAAAATTTACTCCATCTACCGTGATTTCACCATCCAGATGGTATAACTGGCCGTCATATAACAGGTGTGTGTCCCATCGCCAACTGCTTAGAGATGAAAAGGTCTACTGAACACTTTTTTTAATAAACTTACTTGTTCTGAATATTTCCTGATTTGTGTACAAATTTTACTATGATATTTCAACTCTTCACATTACATTATTATTGTTCCCTTGGGTGTTCCGATTGGAACATATAGCTTCAACATCACGTCTCCATTTTGTCCTATTTCCTGCGGTCCTCATTACCTGGCCCCACTACTACCCACAATCTCTGATCTCCTCCATGTCATCACCGGACCACCACGAAACTCGTCGTTTCTCATTCGGGTTCCACTCGACCGGTGGCCTGTATTAGGCACGATATCAGTGGCGTGTGCCCAATCCATCTCCATTTTCTCCTACATAATTTGTTGGACGATAGGTTCTTGATTCGTTTTTTCCCCATATTTTCTTGTTATTGATTCTTTCTGGCCATTCAACCTTTTATCTGGAGCCAGCGAAAGGGGCAGCTATTGTTAATAGTTTGCAGTAGTCTGTTGGAGATGCTTTGCGTGACACACGTAGTAGTGGCTGCCTGATTAGATAAGAGTGAAGGAAGTAATCTCATCATTCAAATTCTTTATATTGTTCATGATTAATGCTGGTTACTACTTTCTTATAATTCAACTTAACTTTTATTTAGCTTATCTATGGTGGTATTGAAGAATTATGCTGGGAAATGCATCGTGGTGTTAAATGGAATATTGAATATACTGATGTACACCGAAATACTAATCCACAAGAAAGATGTCGAAATAATAATTCTTATGATTGGAATAGAGAAGAAGCTAAATTAATCAATGAAATTGATGATATTATTAATGGTGTAAAGGATACTACATTGAATAATGAATTTGGGAAAATTGAAAATGTTCAATCAAGTAAGTTGTTCGTATGTTTTCTTTTCTTTCCTCGATTATGACGAATGCATTCCATATACCTGGTTCAGCAATAAAGTTGTTCAGAAAATTTCTGTTACAATAAAACTTGGTTACAGGATTTCATCATGAGCTGCTAACATCGGTTAGAGAACCATTGGAAAACCAACCAGGGAGTACTGGACAGCCGTTTTGTCCTAGTTTGGGACTCTTCCGCAGCACAGTACGCACCCACCGGGGTTCGAACCCAGGACCTTCTGGTTACAAGGCGAGCTCGTAGACCATTAAGCCACTGGGACCCGATCCAATGGCCAACCCATGAATTCTAACTTTTGCGAATTCATGACATAGCGCGACCACTAGTCAGTGTCTTCGGTGGCGAGTATTTGTCCTCACACCTGACCTGCTGCACCCCATTATTATTATTTAGTTACTATTTTATTCCTTTTTACATTCTGAGTGGAACGTAAGAGAGCTCCCAGGTTGGAGCTTTGAAGTTTCAGTAGCAGTGATGTTTATTTTTTATGGGATTGGGTTGTTAGCCTCACACCCAACCTTTCCTATTTACCGGTCATGGTACCGGCTTAGTGTGGTAAAGGAAGGAATGCGTCTGTGGCCGGAGGTCGAACCCCGAACCACGTGAGGCGTGGTTGGTGAGCATTCTACACCACTAAGCCAATGACCCACACTCTAAACGACAGATATTATCAATACAGTATCCTAACTATTGAAATTACCAAGCCTCTTATCAAATATATCAAGTGAAAATCTAACGAAAAATGAAGCTGACTTAACAAAATTCACATAAAAACATCATATTGTGGAAGAGAACAAAGTCGTAATGCAAGCATAGGAAAAAGATGTTACAGTAGCTTAATGGTCTACCAGCTCACTTTCCTTGTAACCGGAGGGTCCTAGGTTCTAACCCTGGCAGTGGGTGTGTACTGTCGAAGAGTCCTAGACACTAGGATAAAACAGTTGTCCAGTATTCCGGTGCTTTTTTTGCAACAGTTCTCTAACCAATGTCAGTTCATGATGAAATCTTGTAGCCAATGAAATCAAATCTTTGCCATCCACTACTTGAGTGTGACGTAACAAGATGATTTTGCGAGCGAACAGTTGTTTTCGATAAATTCTTCAAGCTCTACATAGTTCTAAATCCATGAATATTACAATACAGATAACCATTAAAGACGTGAAAATTATATCAGATACTGTATTGGGGTTTCGTTAGTTAATATTGTCAAATCAATGTACATAAAAAGTGTCTGTCTGTCTGTCTGCCTATTTTCAACATAGAACTTTGCACATATATGCGGCAGTTCGAGTCGCCACACTCTATCCACGTAGCACATAAAGCAAGAGAAGAAAGTAGAAGAAATGCATAATAGAAACAGTAGACAGTAGACAAAAAAAGGCAATAACGAAGAACAATATAGTTTCATTGGGTATTATAAGTCACAAGGAGTGGATGCATCTACGACAGCCATTGAGAACGATTTTGAGCCATATCACCAATCATCTGTCTCCAGCCTTTGGTTTTTACCGTCCCGGGCACCCCAACCAGTCAGTTAGGAAGTCTACACCTTCCTACATGGCTGGTTGGCTTAAACTAACTGTTGTTGATTTCATTGACTGGTGCCATGTTTTCGTTTGACCGCCCCTAGCTCTTTTCCAACCTGACCCTATACCAGCTAACATTGCCCGTCGATGAAGGCGATGACTAGGCATACACGTAACACATGTCCTAGCCCTCTCAGTAGATGTAGCTTCACAGCCTCGTCTATTGATTTCCCCTCACACCTACCTAGCACCCGACCAACGCCTAACCTCAATATTGCTCACCCTATTATACCAATTCACACGGGAGATAGAACGCAGGCACCTACGATGAAAGACACCTAGCTGGCTTTTTCATGTCCTCCACTCTCTCTCTCACAGCCATAAAGGAGGACGGAGCGGACTGCTGAGCAGTACACACGCCCTTTGGTCGATAGCCAGCTGGATATCACGTCTACTAAGCCAGAGACGGCGTAAACTGACAAATGCGAAAATAGCCCTCTGTATCCGATATAAAAGGTGTGCAGTCATTCAGAACATAAGATAAAGGGTGAATAGACAAATGAGTGGCATAGTAATGTATTTATAGTCAACAGAATATAAGTTCCATTAGGGTGTGTATGGGGGGGGGGGTGAGTTGTGTTCACTAGTGTGCGAGGAAAGTGATTACCACAAAATACATACAAACAAACAGCAGGAAATGGAGAACACTTAATGTAACTTGAAGCAAGGGCTGACACACAAATCAAGTGTAGTGATAAAATAAAGAGGTTAAATTGGGAATTGTAATCAAATACCAGAGACATAGCAAGCTTAGTGTAAATTACACAAGGTTGACACATAATAAAGGTGATAGTGGAGTAAAGTAAACTAGGTGAAAAGGAATAAGAAAGGCATAATATGACATGAAAATATGGATGTTTATGTCCCTGCTAACCTTACAGTAAGTAGGCCAGGGTAAACAAACAGGATGAATGTGCTTCTTTTTCACACAAAGGTCAGGTTTTTTTTCTTATTAATCTCTACAGCTCCCGCTATAGCTAGGAGATGTAATCGTGTGCTATTTAGGCGTGGTGTTCACTATCTACTAGATGAGATAAAATGGTACTATTTATTGATTTGTTTACACTATTTTCAAGCCAAACAGGAACATGTTTATGGGTGCGTAAAGATAAATCCCTCTGAATTCGACCTACATAACTAGCTACACACATGAGCAGTTGAACTTGTATACACGCACACATCTTTGGTGTACTGTATCAGTAGAGCCTAAAGAAGAATGTATCGAAAACAATTGCTCGCTGAAAATCATCTTGTTATATGATATTCCAGTTGAAATAATGATAAGCTAGCTATATGTGTATATTCTTCCCACTACTGAGATTGATTTTGAATCGTATGACTGAAATTTCTTACCGTCAAACTGACTGCGTGGGTGTTGATTGACTGGTAACCATCCATTGTAGTATAATGGAAGGTTCTGGGTTCGAACCCCGGCGGTGACTGCTTGCTGCTGGAGAGTCCCAAGCACTAGGGTGGAACAGCTGCCTGCCAGTACTCCCTAGTGATTTTCCACTGGTTCTCTGACTGATGTCAGCTTGTGACGAGACTCGAAGCCAATCAAATCCTTGCGAACCAACACGGATAATTACTCTTATCTGTTTTCCTAAGTTATTCAGTTATAAACATTTTTAATCGCCACCACTCCTAATGGTCACCACTCCGACCTCATTTGGTTTCTGAAAATATTTTTTGTATTTTCGTACTATATTTATCTGCTTATAAAAAATTATATTTGTAAAATCTCAGCGAGATTGAAATGAGTAATTCCAACGTTTCGTTCGGAAATCTGGTCCGAACTTCTTCAGGGAAATTAATCGAAATTAACATAACACAGGTTTATATATAAAAGGAATATCACTTGTTTTTAAAAACTTTGTCCAATCATGAGTCATTCAACAAGTATAATAGACAAAATTTTATGAGCTGTGATCAAAATTTGACCTCGGACTTACAAATATTGGTCTACCTTTGTTAAACACTTTAAACAGAGTGTGTGTATGTGTGTGTGTGGGTAAACAGTTGTAAAACATTTCTTAACGTCTCCATAAGAAGTTATGGACAGTCGAGAATTTTGACCAAGTATTAATAATTAGTGATACATATCCATTTTTTATTTATTAATAAGGATTTCCTATGCATCAGCTAACATCACGCCTTCATGTCTGTTCAAACTGTCAGTATCTAGAATTTTATGATTAGACGTATTTTCAAAATTATGGTGTTTAGGATTAGAGTTTAGTAGAAGTACCCTGTCGGACTTATTGCTTTGTCTTCTTTCTGAAGATTGAGCTGCTTTATTCGACCTACTGGAGTTGTCAGGTGACTCGACAGCTACGGATTTAGGATATGCATTCTGTTGCAGCCAACGGAGAGTGAAAACACGATGATTGTTCCAATTACACAGTTTCTTTGTTAATTTAATTCGATAGCAAAATAATTCAAATGAACTGTCGTCAAGATTTGACAGAATAGTTTTAAAATATTTGGGCGCCAAGTGAGAAGTAGACATTTGTAAAAAAATCATATTTGTAAAATCTCAGCGAGATTGAAATGAGTAACTCCAACGTTTCGTTCGGCAATCTGGTCCTACTGTCCATATCTTCTTATGGAAACGCTAAGAAATGTTTTACAACTGTTTACTCACACACACATACACACTCTGTTTAAAGTGTTTAACAAAGGTAGACCAATATTTGTAAGTCCGAGGTCAAATTTTGATCACAGCTCATAAAATTTTGTTTATTATACTTGTTAATACTTGTGTTTATGAATCATGATTGCACAAAGTTTTTGAAAACAAAAAGATGTGCCTTTTATATATAAACCTATGTTATCTTAATTCTGATTAATTTCCCTGAAGAAGTTCGGACGAGATTGCCGAACGAAACGTTGGAATTACTCATCTCAATCTCGCTGAGATTTTAGAGCTATTCTGTCAAATGTTGACGACAGTTCATTTGAATATTTATCTGCTGTTTCTTTATTTGATCCGATTTGTTTTGTTTGTTTTTGTTTTGTTTTTTCTATTGTCTCACAATTTGCTTAACTCCACGTTTAGCTCGTCAAACACTGATCAAATCATTGGAAAGCATTGCATTGAATCAAGGATAAATGAAAGAAAGGTGTCAACCGTACAGTGAGTGAATCAGTAGTAGTAGTCAGAAAGAGGAGAAAACAATCAATACCTTATCATCGCTATTTTTATACGCTTTGCTTCTTGTTTCTATCGCCTGTTTTGCCCGCATCATCTTTGCCTCCTTTCCTCTTCTGCTTCTTCTTGTTTACTTTTACTCTCTGTGTGTGAAACAGTACAGTAACATTTGTAGAATTTTTCATATGTGCATTTGTTTTGGTGTTATCGTTTAACACTTGCTTTCAAAAGTGATGAGTAAGTCAGGAGAATGCGCAAACGCGTCTTGTTTAATTGAATTGAAGCATTGACAATTGTCAATTATATTACTGAGCAATGAATGAATAAAAATAGTCCAGTTTTATCTGTTTGTTTTTTTATTTCGTTTACAAGAAAAATTTGTACATCATGATGTGTGGATTTTTGTCTTGTCAGTCTACACCAAAGATATAGGGCTAAAGACACATTACACTATTTACTGTCTGTCTGTTTTCGACATAGAACTTTGCACCGATGTGCGGCAGTTCAGGTCGCCACACTCCATGTAGCACACAAAGCAAGAGAGGAAATTAGGAGAAATGCATAATATAGACAGTAAACAGAGGTGTGAGACAAAGGAATAGTAATAACGAAGAACAAAACAGTTTCATAGGGAATTATAAGTCACAAGGAGTGGATGCATCTGCGCCACTGAGAACGATTTTGAGTCATATCACCGATTGTCTCCAGTCATTGGTTTTTACCGTCCCGAAGACCCCAACCAGGAAGCCAGTCTACACCTTCCTACGTGGCTGGCTTTAACTAACAGTTGTAGATTTCATTGTCTGGTGCCATTTTTCGTTTCACGGCCGCTGGCTCTTTTCCAGCCTCACCCTATATCAGCTGACATTGCCCATCGAGGAAGGCGATGACTAGGCATACAAGTAACATATGTCCTAACCATTTCAGTCGATGTAGCTTTACAGCCTCGTCTGTTGATTTCCCCTCCTTACCTAGCACTCGACGCCTAACTTCAATATTGCTCACCTTATTAAACCACTTAACACGGGAGATAGAACGCAGGCACCTACGATCGAAGACACCTAGCTGGCCTTTTCATGTCCTCCACTCTCAATGAACAGGTTTCACAGCCATAAAAGAGGACGGAGCGGACTGCTGAGCAGTACACACGCTTTTTGGTCGATAGCCAGTTGGATATCACGTCTGCTAAACCAGAGACGGCGTAAACTGGCATATGCGAAACTAGCCCTCTGTATTCGCGCTGAGACTTCGTCAGAGATCAACCCGTTGGGGCTCCAATAAAGTCAGTCTTACAGGAGGTCAATCGCGAGCCCCCGAACAACTCGTAAGTGGCAACGTTTTTGACTGCAGCAGTGGATGATGCGGATTAGAACCTCAGAAGAGAAATAAATTCCTTCGAATTGGTTGCAGATACACCTTGCTGACTGACTGATGAGTGCCAGCTAGCGCGAAACTTAGGTGAATCAAGGTTTCCTGTGGCCGATTGCCTCCGACCATCTAATATCAACAATTCACAGTATGGTGCATCGTGATGTTGAGCCACCTAGTGACATGGTAGCCATATTGCAAACTTGACTGACAGAATCCAGTCTGCATCAAAGAGAAGATTAGACACACATACATTACACTAGTTACTGACTAGTGTTCAATCTAAGTATACGTAAAATTGTTATTAGATAGAAGATATATCTCATTAACTAATATGCACTTATGACTCCAGCAAGGATCAGATTGAAGACCATCAGATTATGATGTCATCCTGTAGTGACCTAAGTGACCTTGTGGTCTAGGTTAAATCTTGAGTGTGTAAAAAGTCCTAATAGACACTAAGAAAGCTTTTATTCCCCTTCTGGAAAACATCTTCACTGCGAAGTGAGTTTCTGGGATTCTTCACTGACTTTTATAAAGACGTCGGTGCTGAAGATACTGTTCAAAAAGAGAATGGGAAAGCTTCTCAATTAAACAAACTTATTATTATTGTTTCCTTTAATTCCTAGAGGAATATAGGGCTTCAGCCGTGCGTCTCCATTACCTTCCGTTCTCTGCTACAGTCTTCACCTGGCTCCATGTCTGCCCACACGTTTTCATCTCCTCTTCACATAACCTCCTCCAAGTCACCCTCACCCTTGCACTGACGACCAACTCGCCGCTTCCTTTTCGGGTTCCACTTGAGCAATGGCTTGTCTAGTGATGTCACTTGATGGATTGTTTCCTCAGAGTATGGCCAGCCAATCCATCTCCATTTCTTCCTGCGTATTTGTTTCATAATCGGTTCCAGCTGAGTTGGTTCGCTTCCAGAGATCTCACTCTGTTGCTGATCTCTTCTGGCCGGCCATCTGATCTTGAGTGGTATTGAGCGAAGACGGCTGTTAATGAAGGTCTGTAGTTTGTTTGAGACGGTCTTTAGGAGGCGCTGGCCAAGTCTCTGATCCGTATAGTGAGTAGCACTGACTTCACATTGGAGTTGAAAATCGGGATGTTATTTTTGATGCTGAGTGCTGTTGACCTCCACACAGACTTGAGAGTAGTGAAAGCTTGTCTTGCTTTTCCGATTCTTGCGTTGATATCCTCGTCAGGTCCGTCCGCCTGTAGTTGGAACTATGCTTCCCAGGTAGGTAAAAAAGGTTGCTACTTTCAGGTTCCTCCCATTTATGCTGATTGTTGTCAGTTGTTGTAGTTGCTGTTGGTGATGTTGCCCAGGAATCTATTAAACTAACTTACTGGTTGAAATCGTTTTTTTGGTAGTACCGTTGAATTACAATTTCACTTTTATTTCCCCTTTCCATTTCTTGTGCTCGAGATGGAAAATACAATGTGGAGCATTGAAGTTTCAGTAGCAAGGCTGTTTACCTCACTTCCAATCTCTCATTCTCCAGGATTTACTAACTACCGGGGCTTATAAACTAGGCGATAAGGTGGTTTAAGAGTACGTTGTCTGGGAATTTATCCTCGCCCACTATCATTTGAACTATTGATGCAAACATTGTCATTTGTATTTAGATAATCTGAAAACTATAAATTATTATTGTTCCCTTGGGTTCCTTTATGGGTAAATTTTTATTCTGATAGAGTCTCACAGTGTTATACAGTAATATTTACTGATGACGTTTCGAGCACAATTTATTGCTCATAATCATATCAAGGTTATATGATACCTTGATATGATTATGAGCAATAAATTGTGCTCGAAACGTCATCAGTAAATATTACTGTATAACACTGTGAGACTCTATCAGAATGAAAATTTACCCATAATGGAATTACATTCTACCACAGTGCCCAAGGTTTATTCTTATATCAATGATACCCTTGGGTTCCTAGTGGAAAATAGGGCTTCAACTGCACTTCTCCACTTGCTTCTGTCTTCTGCTGTATTTTTCACTTGCATCCATCTTAGTCCACACTGTTTCAACTCCTCTTCACACGATCTCCTCCATGTCACCCTTGGACGTCCAACTCGCCGCTTCCCTTTCGGGTTCCACTCGAGCACTGGCCTGACGCGCGATATCACCCAGTGGCCTCCTCAGCGAGTGTCCAATCCATCTCCACTTCCTCTTGCATATTTGCTGGGCGATTGGTTCTTGTTTTGTTTGTTCCCATAGTTTCGTGTTGGTGATTCTTTCCGGCCATCTGATCAAATGAAATACTGTTACTTGAAAAACCAATAAACACATGTTACGACCGTTGATACACTTGGTAGTTTGTACTAAACCAACTTCCTACCTAATCGATTTGCAAGCTTACTGTTCTAATCACTATTAGCAACAACAACAACAACGACACGATATGACAACACTGAACGCTCGACGTAAGAAGATAGACCCTGTGATGTAGATAGCTTTTACTGTCCTGAATCAACAGCGGGAAGGGTTGACGGTAGTTGCATATATATATACGCTTTAAATGACCGTGATAGGCACTAATTACATTGATAAGTCAAAACAGTCAACAACCAATAGGGCTCCAGGGTCATAAATGTGTGTGCGTGGGCGGCGGGTGGGATAAAAACAGCACTGTACGGTAAAAAAGATAATTACAGTTTTTTAGAGAAATTAGGTCTACATAATAGCAGTTAAAATGTTTGTAGCAACCAAAACATCAGGTATTCCAGTGGAATAACACCTTTGGAAAAAAACTGTTTACTGTCTGACAAAACTGGTTCACATTTTAGATGAAAATAAGGATAATTAAGTAATGATAGACAAAATGAAACGGTCATTAATTTTGGCCTATAAGTGTAAGCTACTCTGCTCAAAGAACACAACCACACCAAAAAGTATCTACCTAAAAACGACAAGTCTCCCCTATTATTTCTAAATTATAATGATTATCGAGCTCACTGATATAAGAAGAGAAGTTGGCCACTGTATTGGAGTATAATTCCATAGTGGAGAAAATTTATTTTGATGAAGTCTCACAGTGTTGTTAAACAGTAAGTAATATTTACTGATGACCACGTTTCGAGCACAATTTATTGCTGCTCATAATAATACCAAAGCAACTTCGTTTATAGAATTCCACTACTTCTCATCTCGCAATATGATTGGTAGTAATATTTTCCATATTTCCGATATAGGCGATGAGTCATTCCTATTGCATGTGACTCGATGAACAAGAATTCCGTAACCAATCTCTCTCTCTCCGCCTACCTATATTACTTTTTAGAATTTTGACTCTGTCCCACCCTATTGTGTGGTTGTGCGCTGTTAATGCATGCAGTGAGATAGAGCTGAGCTTTTTTCTAAATTACTTATCTTCGCGAGTGGGGTCAGTCATTCTAACCTTAGCTAATTTCTTATGTTCCGACAATCTGACTACCCCTGACCTACTAGTTTGACCTATGTAGTTGACCTCACAGTCATTGCAGGGTATTTTGTAAATTATATTATTTAGTCTAATGGGGTTGACCGACAGTTTCTTTTAGCCTACGGAGCTTGTCCTACCTGAGTGAGTTTGTAGGTTTAAATGCCACTCTAATTCCTGCCTTATTTAGAATTCAACGTAGGGTTTCAGATGTACCCTCCTTATATGGTATAACAGTGGATGACTTATATTCTCTGTTATTTAATTTGGTCTTTATTAGTTTCACCATTACTTTTATTTTGCTTTTGACCTTTTCTGATCTTCTCAATGAATTATGTAGGATAGTTATTTGACACCAACCAGCTATTCTCCTATCTGTTTCATTTCATTGTTTAGGTTTTCTTGTTGTACTACTCAGTGCTACTGATCGGTTTGTTAAACACCTAACTTAGCCTGCCTTCACAGATGGATAACAAATGAGGTGATTTAAAGTCCAAGTACCTATTAGAATGCGTTGCCTTTTTTAAACACTAGTATTTAGTTTACGTTCTTCTATTTGTTGTATTTTACAATCTAACATCATGGCCAATTCTCCTTGTTCGCTTATCGAGCTGTTTGGGGAAAAGTCTAATATTCGTGAATCTCTTTCCTAGTTAAATAATCATTGGTTAGTCCTAACAGTCCGTCTATATCGAGAATTTTATAATTTCCCACCTCCGACACCAATTGTAACACTTAAAAGCAACAGGCACCACCAGTGAAGGAAGAAGACGAAAATGCGAGAGGAAGGTCTTTATTTCCAGCACGCAGGGTTCGAATTACCCGGGTACAAGCTAATTATCGTCCTTTATAACAAGGTTTGACATACGGTCTTCTTCTTGCTCTAGCACGGCCACGGCCGCGTTCCTTTCTGAAAAAGAGAAAATAGAAAACTCATTTAGTGGCATCATGCTAGCTTCTATAGCATTACATCGCTCCCTCCCCTCTGGAGGCACTGTCCTCAGTGCCTGGCGGCGGTATTGGATATGCATTACCTCCATCGGTGGGCACCTCGAAGTAGGTCGTAGCCGGCGGCGGTTGCGAAGGTGTCGGCGGGTCTTTGAAAGCCGCTGGATGGTGTGGTTTCAGCTGGTTGTAATGCGCGGAGATGAGTAGAATCGAGTTGTTCATCCTTTCATTTCTTTTTTTAAACAGAAAATATTTAGATCATATAAAGTGAGAACCAATAAGGCTTCCTTGACATTCGTCATAGCCCAATTTTCAATAACAATACTTAATTTACAACATGCCGCAGAAAATCTCATAGTTTGTGATACAGCTGAGATACTGTCCGGATGGCCAGACTGAAGCAGGTGGTTGGACACCAACCTCTGAGACTTTGACGTGAAGTTTGATATGACAAAGCAGTGGAGTAGCGTCAAGAATTACATTTCCATGACCAAACAACAACAGCTGCATACACCATTCGATCCACTAAGGATTCTGGAGCCCATATACACCATTGGTTTAGAATTGGAGTTTTCCAACTCCCCTAGAGGTTTAGACCAGTATGTCCACTAGTCCACTTGTCAGTGACCCATATTCGAATTAACCCTTTCACTTTTTTTAAGAAACACACTCGTTGCGTGAAGGCCATGAAAGCGTGTCCATACATGAAGAGAGCATTTTGAGAGGGAGACCAGAGTGTTTACCCACCCTTAGTCATCCTAGGTCGCATATGACAGCAAATTGGTGTCATGAATGCAATTGGAACCTACTCCCACAGAGCCGACGGATCTCTCAGCCATTCCGATTGTGTTATTCGATTATTTGACTCTATTCTGTTAATTAATTGATAGCGTATAGTGATTTAGAAGCCCTCAGTACGATGCCCCCAAAGAGATATAGATGTGCATGATAGCAGATTTTCAAACTACTTTGAAACTGCTACTTCTTATTTCACTTTTAATTGTCTATATATCTGAATTCAATCCTCGCTAAACTCTCCTTCGAAATCAATTTGTTCCAATGCTTAATGTTTTCAGATCGTGGAAAACACCCGTATGGACATTAGAAAGAAGAGAACACACAGTTCAGCAAAGATGGCGGGCGATCTTTTCGGTGATTTCATTTTCAAAAGCTGTACAATCGCATTTAAATACATAATTTTACATTTTGTTTCCATGCTCATTTTTACACACTTGATATCCGTTCTAATCCTGTGTAATTTTGTTTCTAAGCCTCTCGTAAAAACCATATCTAGTTGGAAATAATTATCACGTTTTATTCGCCGTTGTAAGTATTTACAATCAAACAAGAATTGTATCCATGTAAAATTATGTATTTAAATTCGATTGTACAGCTTTTGAAAATGATATCGCCGAAAAGATCGCCATCTTTGCTGAACTTCGTGTTCTCTTCTTTTTAATGTCCATATGGGTGTTTTCCACGATCTGAAAAAGAGCAAGGACTCTTCGATAGTGAAGGAACTCAACGGGTTTCTACGTTACTCTGTCAAACTTGCCGAAGCCAATGCTTAGTGACTTGAACTGTATGAGAAATTCTTATGTGTTTTAAGTTAACAACATATATGTGAGCAAAGAGATCACTTTTTGTAACTTCTGTTCAAAGATGTACAATTATTCAGGGATTCATGTGTACAAGGTTAATTGATAACAAAGGTCAAAGGTTATTGTCATTCCCTAGCAAAGTTATAAGGAATAGCGAATAAGTTTACAGTAATTGACAAAGTTGATAACTAAGTAGTTAAAGTATTCGTTTGTAGGGATTTGATTGATTGGTTACAGGATTTCAGGTTTTCCAATGGTTCCCTAACCGATGTCAGCTCATAATGTAATCCTGTAACTAATCGAATTCCTGCAAACCAACACTTGAATAGTCCAGTTGCCTGAGCGTTCATGCGGTGACCATAATCGGGTAATATTTTCAAAATTAGGTGTTTTTAAAAGACTCGGTGATCTTCTCAGATAGAGATATTTGTCGAAAAGTATTCCATTACTGTATTTAAACGTACCTAGACAAATTATTGATGGCTGTTATCCATTTCCACATCGAAATATCTCCTCTTCAATACATACCACTTTGTACTAGCCACTCACCTGACACCCTTTATAACCTTGAACTGAATTGTCAATTTTCCTAACCCACACTCTACAAATCTATTGTGACTAATCACCACCATTGTCTCCCATTTTACAATATTTTGTAATCGATTTCAGCCTAACACGTTTGTCACACAAATACGACTATTTATTTTGACACCCCATAACTAATCTGTTATTCTACGTTAAAATGTACCTGCCGTATAACTGGCCTTTATTGTAACGACAACAAATATTATATTTTATAATTGTAAGAACCCGAAGAGGAGAAATTATTGAAAAGAATATTCTTCGTTCAGATTGACTATTAATACAGAATTCATGAATTTACAGTCTCCATTGAAGGCCAGGGTAGTAGTAGTGGCTGGCTGCACCTGTTGTTTTAGGTGAATCGCAATAACCTCTGCCGTGTGGAGTATTCGGTACCTGAATGCTTTTGGCAGTTTATTTGGTACCTCATAGATGATGAAGAAGGATTCTTCAAAACTAGATTTGTCGTAGATTCAGACCAGGTGGTCTAATATCAAACTGCTGATGGTTTTTACTACATTTTTATTCAGTCAAACTGGTATATGTTCCTGAGGGAGCACGAAAAATCAAGTTCTTAGTGCAGTAGCCAATATAACTCACTTCACAAGAGCAGTTGATCTGGTGGACACAATTAGAAGAGATGGCCGGTCTAAATACTTCATCTTTCAATTGAGGAATCACCATCGGTCGTGTAGAATATGTGACTTGTAGTTTACCGATATTAAAAGTTCTTTGAATAGATTTTATTAACTTTTTAATAATGATTTTAACTCGGTACGTTACGCTTGAGTTGCAGTCATATATACAGATAGAGAATAGTCCTTTTATACTTTCTTGATCATGTGTTTTCTGATGAACTTTTCTGGATAACTGTTTTCAATTAAGGTGTCATATACAATCCTAAGTTTATCTTCAATTACGTCTTCTGAGCTCATAGCTCTGACCGTAGTATATAGCTGAGGGTCCTTATTAAATTCCTTTTGTACTGGAGAGAAACGAAGCTATGAAAATGTGTGAAATTTGATAGCGTAATGTACTCCATTGACTTGAGTTATTCTTGTCTTCCTGTCCTATTCATTTTCACAAAGAATGAAGGTATTATCCGTATACCGGCAATACAATTAGAATTTTCTGATAAGGTTGTTCAAAGGACACCATTTTCTAGTTCACTTAAAAAGAAATTTGCCAACACTGGGACCCCAAACGGGGTGAGCCTATTGTTACTCCGTCCATTTGTCTGTAATGTGTGGCATCAAATTTAAAATTTACATTCATCGTACACCTTAATAACAATTTTTGTAGGATTTCTGTTGGGATGCCAGTATTTATGGACTTGTTATACACTACTTCACATCTATAGTTAACTGTTTCTATTAGAGGTAAATTTGTGAATAAAAATGTCATGTCCAAAGCTATGAATATCTTTGATTTTGTCTACGAATTCAAATACATCTATGACGCTATATTTTACTATCTGTTCATGCGGACTTGATGACGCCACTACTGGAGAAGGTGTGGAAAGAAGGCAAAGTACCCGATGATTGGAAGAAAGGATACTTATTCAAACTACCAAAGAAAGGAGACTTAAGTCAATACAAGAACTGGCGCGGAATTATGCTCCTGCCCATCCCAAGCAAAATACTAAGCCGCATCATCCTGGAGAGAATCAAACATGCCCTGGATGAAAAACTTCGACCGTAACAGGCTGGATTCAGGAGAAACTAGTCATGCATTGGTCAGATCGCCACATTACGGATCATCATTGAACAAAGTTTGGAATGGCAGTCACCTCTCTATCTCAACTTCATCGACTTTGAAAAGGCATTCGACAGCGTCGATCGAGAGGTGATTTGGCAACTACTTCGCTACTACGGGGTGCCACCGACAATTATACATCTCATCCAACAGCTGTACGACAATGCTGCATGCCAAGTAATCCACAACGGGAAGCTCACGGAATCCTTCGAAGTGAAGACAGGAGTAAGACAAGCTGGCTGCCTACTATCGCCAGTGATTTTCCTGATTGCAGTAGATTGGATAATGCGACAAACAGCGGTCAATGAGGAAACAGGCACAAAATTGACCCACACAAAAATCTTCGAGGATCTGAATTACACCGATGACATATATATGTCTGATTTCTCACAAACTGGAGGATATGCAAGTGAAAAGCAACAAGTTGGCAGAAGAAGCATCAAAGATAGGACTTACTTCAGATGAACATAGAGAAAACAGCTGTGGTAGTGAAGATTCCTGGACAAGAACAACAACAGACAACGATCAGCATAAATGGGAGGAACCTGAAAGAAACAAACTCCTTTACCACCTACCTGGGAAGCATCGTTTCAACTACAGGCGAACGGAACTGACGAGGATATCAAAGCAAGAATCGGAAAAGCAAGACAAGCTTTCACTACTCTCAAGTCTGTGTGGAGGTCAACAGCACTCAGCATCAAAAATAACATCCGGATTTTCAACTCCAATGTGAAGTCAGTGCTACTATACGGATCAGAGACTTTGCCAGCGCGTCATAAAGAGCATCTCAAACAAACTACAGACCTTCATTAACAGTTGTCTTCGCTCAATACTCAAGATCAGATGGCCGGCCAGAAAAGATCAGCAACAGAGATCTCTGGCAATGAGCGAACCAACCCAGCAGGAACCGATTGTGAAACAAATAGGCAGGAGGAAATGGAGATGGATTGGCTGGCCATACTCTGAGGAAACAATCCATTAAGTGACATCACTAGACAAGCCATCGCTCGAGTGGAACCCGAAAGGGAAGCGGCGAGTTGGTTGTCAGTGCAAGGGTGACTTGGAGGAGGTGATGTGAAGAGGAGATGAAAGCATGTGGGTAGACTTGGAGCCAGGTGAAGACTCTAACAGAGAACCGAACGCAATGGAGACGCACGGCTGAAGCCCTATGTTCCTCTAGGAATTAAAGGAAACAATAATAATAATATAATATATGCATAGGTTTGAGAATAGTCATTAATCATCTGTTGCAAACTTGACTGATAGTATTCGGTAGGCGCAAATAATAAAAAAGGTAGACATTGGTAACACTATAGCTACCAGTTAAAGTATGGTTGAAATCTGTTTAAGTATGTGCTAGGTTGGACAACATATCGTTGTTAGAGGTAAAGTCATGATTGATGCAATTAATCAAATATTGATTAGTTCGGATGAGGTATGGCTTCTACCAACTTTTGGTTTCAGGTTAGTAACAGCTTTTACAGCCGTGTCTACAGCTAACTGTATGTTGTGTTAGGTTTCCTTTAAAGGAGTCCTGCAGTCGACCTCGGACACTGCTTTCTCCATTTTTTCCTTCTTGCTTCGCTGCCATCAGTTTTTTAGGTCCGTTTAATCGTAAGCATAAACACACACGAATCAGGGTGTGACTGAAGTCTACGCACGGGGAACATAGAAGCAAATGTATTTGCAATCAATGTTTCGACACAATGACAAGTTTTCATTTTAGCGGTGATTCATGCAAAATTGCTGTTTGTGATCAAACCCTGGTTTGTAATCTTCTTATTCATGTATAATCCCCATCCAGACATTAATGAAAACAAAACACGTAGATCAGCGAAGAGTCTCTTTTCGGCGAATTCATATTCTTAGCTGTACAAACATGAATTCTAACTTCTGCCAATTCACGACATAGCGCGACCCCTAGCCACTGTCTTCGGCGAGTATTTGTCCTCACACCCGACCTGCTGCACCCTACTGGTCACAACTTCTCACTAGAACCTTAGGTAACTACCTACCTGAATAGGTTAGAATTCATGGGCCATTGGATCGGGTCTCAGTGGCTTAATGGTATGCGAGCTCGCCTTGTAAACCAGAAGGTCCTGGGTTCGAATCCCGGTGGGTGCGTACTGATGAAGAGTCCCAAACTAGGACGAAACATCTGTCCAGTACTCCCAGGTTTTCCAATGATTCTCTAACTAATGTCAGCTCATGATGAAAATCCTGTAACCAATCAAATCCCTACAAACCAACACTTGAAAATTAGGTGTTATTGAAATTAGGGTAGTAACAATGGTGATGAGTTGTCACAAACAGTTGTTAAAAGGAGTTATGTATTAATATGAATAGTTTGATGAGTGAGTTTTACTCAGGATGCACATAGGAACAAAGTAGATAGTACGAAATTACGTAAGAGTTCTAAATGAATACAAGAATTAGAAGCAATTAAAGAACAGGCAAAGAAACAAAATTAAGTCATCAAAATCAAAAAAATCAAATCGATAAGGTTGTTACCATGACAGTAGAAGTGGTTGCGTAGTCCTCTTTTGTATGCACAGCTCCGGTTTTCTCTATGTGAATGGCCAGAGCTTCAGTGATACAAAGAAGACGAAACCGTATTGCTTTTGATAACTTATTCTTGACTCTGTAGATTACTTTGAAGCAGGAGGCGTTTGTTGAAATGGAATGATCAGTGTTAACCAGTTGTTCAATTATCGCACTCCTTATTGCACCACTATTCCCTTTTCGCAACCATGCTGGATAGTGTTCTTGAATCCTCTTGGACAGGGTGCGCGTCAAACGACCGATGTACCTGGCTCCATAGCAGCAGATGAACTGATATATGCACACAGAAGTGGTTAGATGCGGGATCTTGTCCTTGAGGCTTCTGCAGATCAGTGGGCGACTGCAGAATACTATTCTTAGCATTGCTGCAAAGAATGTTCTTCTCAGAAATGATGTGATCCTTCTCTTGAGAATATCACTTGCTAAATCTCCCTTGAAATCCGAGTTCATGTAGAGTTTCTTTTTAGGCGCAATTAAAGTTTCGTTTCTCCGACTTCTTGGTTTGATATTTTTATCGATGAATCTTATTGGGTATCCATTTCGGGATGAAAATTTCTCTTAGAATATCTAATTCTGTTTCCAGAACGTCGGGACTACAGATGCGTCGGATGCGGGTGGCAAACACATATATATTTACGACTGTACAGCTAAGAAAATGAATTCGCCGAAAATAGACTCTTCGCTGATCTACGTGTTTCGTTTTCGTTAGTCTTTTTGTTCACACATTTAGACAGAATAATCATATCCATAAAATATTTTCTATTTTTCAGTTAGTCCTATCTTTTCTCTCCTTAGTTATGTATGCTTCGTGGTAGTGACAGTTTCTCTGAGTCACCTTTGTTTTCTACATGTTAGGGTATGATATGCATGCATATAGACTCTGTCATCATATTTAATTTCCATTTTTTCAAATTGAACTTTGGAATCGCCAATTAATATATGTGTAAAATTTGAACACTGTGGTAGTATATGTAATTCCATATTAATTTGTATATTAGAGATATCATACACATTGAACCAGTATTATTAACAGGATGACAAGGTTTCGAACACAATTTATTATTGTTTATAATGCTTTCTGACCAAGAACTTGAACTTAGAACAAAAGTACCACTGGAAGACATAATGCTAGGAATGCAGCTATACCTGACTTCCACAATATTTATATTTTAAGAGGAAAATACACAAACAAATTCAGGGAGTTACCATTGGGTTACCTATATCCCCAATTTTGGCAGGTATATTCATGTATAAGTGGGGAAACGTACCAACTGAAACGTTCAGTTCCATCCCGAAAGTATGGTGGAGGTGTGTAGATGACACACTTATTGTGCTTAGAACACAGGATATAGATAGATTTTTCGAACACATTAACTTAAAGGTGGAGGCAATTCAATTCACTTATGAATCGGAAAGTCAGGAAGGGAAACTTCCAATGTTAGATTGTAGCGTAAAAAGGAAGGAAGATGGGAAGTTAAACACTAGTGTTTACAGGAAACCCACACATTCAAACAAAAATTTGGACTTCCGATCATCCCACTCTATTTCAGTGAAAATAGAATTGGTGAAATAGGACACAAAACTAAACAGTACCAGGGAAATTCTAAGACAGGAGGTGCGGCATATAAGAGAAGCTTTGAAACTTAATAATTATTCCTATAAATTAGTCAGGAAGTATGTGGGAAAATGTTAAAATAAAACTAACAGTAATAATGGTATTAATACTGATATTAGTAATAATAATAATAATGACAACACCAAAAATTGGGAATATTAATCATCAGTAGTACTTCCATTCAGGAAAAGAACCTTGCAAACCTTACAGGGAATTCTTAACAATGCAGGATTAAAAGTGGCTGCCGTTCAAACCAATCACGAACAGGCTTTGTCTGTTGAAGGATCCTTCCTGTAGAGCCAATTAAACACAACAATTTAGTTTATCCAATTCCTGCCTGCAGTGATTGTCAGGTTAAATTCACAGGTCAAAGTTGTAGAACGGGTTCAGTCGGACTAGTAGAGCACAAAAGCCTAGCAAAATTGTCGATTTGTTGACCCTAATAAGATAAGAAATCTGGAGAAATAGTTCAGCCACAGATGATAGCACTACATACAATTACACACACACGCACACACCATACAGTAGGATGGAACTAGACGACACTTGTAAAATCTAATATAACAGGGTGGTGAAGGGGGAGAGACTGATAACGGAAGCTTCATGCATCATCGAATTGACTGAAAATACGTGTAACAGCAGTGACTGAATACCTATCCAGTCGGACATCTGGAAAATTCTACCACCCACCAGTTTGCGACCAATGGGTAGGAATAAACAAAACTATATAAAACGCATGTTTCGACGTTGTGGGGCTATAATTAATGATGTGATTATGAAGAATATTAAATTGTGTTCGAAACCTTGTCATCCAGTATGTACTAATACGTTTTCACTGTGTGCAGTATATCTAATAAACAAAAATAACATGCACAAACGCCATCATTATCATTCATTATATTATAGTGCACCTCAAAAGCAATAAATTAGAAGAAATGTCAGACTGTTTGTTAACTGTAATAATATTTTACAACCATTGACATTTTTGTATTGATCTATACTGATCAATCTCTTTTTTGAACTCGAAAATGCACTCGTTTTTTAAAAAAAGAATATTTTTAAACACAATGTGACACTAACGAGATATCCAAAATATTTTAATGAATCATGTGATTCAGACACAAAAAGAAAATTCCCTTTCATCTCAGACAGTGAATCAATATTATTGTTATTATTTTTAGAGTTAGACCACGGATTGATATCTCAGTTAGAGAATCATTGAAAACCAGCCACATGGAGTACTGAACAGCTGTTTCATCCTAGTTTGGAAATCATCGACAGTACGCATCCACTGTCAACCAGGGTTCGAACTCAGGACCTTTAGGTTACAAGGCGAGCGAGCTAGTAGACCATTCAGCCACTGGGACCTGACTCAATGGCCAGCCCATGAATTTTAACTTCTATCAATTCGTGATTTTTAGCGCGGCCACCATTCCGTGGTGAAACTTGAAAAACAAATGTAATCTTTACAAACCAACTGTTGAAAGTTAATCTGATGCTCGCTAGTGACTTACTACAGGACGAAGTTTCCTGGACTTCTCGTGAGAAGTCATGACCAGTGATGTCCATCTATTAAGGAGTGAGGATGGAGTTCCCGTCGATGAACTTGGTTGGCGGTCGCGCTAAAAATCACAAATTGGTAGAATTCATGAGCCTTTGGATTGGGTCCGAGTGAATGAAAGGTATACGCGCTTGCCTTGTAACCGGAAGATCCTGGCTTCAAACCCTGGCTGGCAGTTGGTGCGTACTGTCGATGGTTCCCAAACTAGGATGAAACAGCTGTTCAGTACGCCGTGTGACTGGTTTTCAATGGTTCTCTACCTGATATCAACCGGCAGCCTAACTTGAAAAACAAAGCAAATCCTCCAAAATCCACTCTTGAATATTTTTATTATACCAATTCACTCTTTGAGGAGTTCTGTGTGAAACATAGGAATTCAACGGTACATTTCCATTGAATTTTGTTCTCTGCAGTTTATTTTATAGATGGCTGTACGATTTGTCAACAAGTTTTCATTTCTCATCCACACGATCTCATCTTTGTCATCCTCTGACTTCTGATCTGTTGCTTGGTTTTCAGCTTCCATTCGCTTGTTATGTCACTGGAAGACCTCCTCAGTGCATGTCTAACCCATCTCTACTTCCTTTTTTCATATTTGTTGTTTAATAGGGTCCAAGACTATCCTAGTACATACCATATCTGGCTGGCCATTTGATTTTCACTATCGAGTGTAGGTGACTAGCTGTCTATGGATGGATGCCTTCAACAACCCAGTGGAAATGCTGTCAGTGACGCTTCAAACCTCTAAACTATTTTTCAGTTGTTGGTTTGGAGGGATCTGATTGGTTATAGTTTTGATCACGAGTTTACATCAGTTAGAGAACTATTGGAAAACCACTAAAGGGTACTGGACACCACCGGGATTCAAACCCAAACTAGGATGAAACTGCTTTCTTGTACTTTCTGGCTTTCCAATAGTTCTCTGAAATGTCTTATTATTACTATTATTCCCCTGCGTCCCGAGTGGAACGTAGGGCTTCAACAACACATCTCCACTTTGTCCTAACTTCTGCCGTCCTCTTCGGCTTGGACCACGATTGACCCAACTCTCTCATCTCTTCCTCACACGATCTCCTTCATCTCACCCTTGCGTTGACGACACACTCGTCGCTTCCTATTGGGATTCCACTCGAGCTGTGACCTGGTGTGCGGTGACATTCGGTGGCCTCCTCACTGTCTGCCTGATCCATCTCCACTTTCTCCTAAATATTTATTGATCGGTCAGTTTCTGACTGCTTTGTTCCCAGAGTTTCTTGTTGCATATTCTTTCTGGCCATTTGATTTTCAGTATGGAGCCAGCGAAGGCAGCTAATGAGGAACGTCTGCAACGTGTTGGAAATCTTTTTCGTGACACGCAGAGTACAAGTTTCTGACCCGTATAGAGGAACCGACTTCACATTGGTGTTGGAAATGCGAATCTCGGAAGATTTCCAAACTGGTCTCGGGTTGATGAAGGCGTATCTCGCCATTCCGATTCTAACTTTGACATCTTCGTCTTTTCCGCCTGTGATTGAAACGATACTTCCTGGTGAAGAAAGTGACCTCTGTCAAATCTCTCCCGTTAATGGTGATTGGTGATGGTTGTTGTTGTTGTTGATTAGTTATCTTCATCACCTCCGTCTTTTCTGTGTTCACCTGGAGTCTTGTCTTTGCTACCTGCCTCTTTACCCAGTTTGTTGACTTTCACTTACAAGTCTTCGCCTAGTTAACCAGCTCGCTAGTTTTCTAGCTGGTCCCAAGCCCCTGTAAGGAGGGAGAGTTGGGCGAGGGGCTAGCAACCCCGTACCACTAAATATTTCAAACCCCTAGAGAAACTTCAACACACAGAAAATCTGAATTGTCCAGAAACACTGAATTGATATTAGTATTAAAAAGAAGTTCTAAACTTGTTCCTTCTTCTGTGTGCTACAGATCTTCACATTGATCTCAAAGTGTGTATAATAGTTATTGACTTATTGTCCATATTGTTTGGTTAGTAACAATCAAATGAAATCATATGAACCGGTTAATCGTTTTGGTAACAGACACTAAGCATTCTGGTACAATAAAACAAATGATAGCAAAATCCATATATTTCAATAAGTATGTTTTCGCTTTGTTTAAAATTTTCAATAATGCTCTATAAATTTTAAACTAACTGTTAACAGAGTGACCTTGACATTTCCCATTAAAGAGTTAATCAATAAGTGGGAAAAACTCCACGTTTTGTTTTGAAATTTGCATGACTAGTTTTGTACTTTTAACTGATATAACCTAGTTTCTCATTATTTCTTCCTTTGCATTTATTTACTCAGTCAGAGAGTACACATAGGAAAAGTGAACAAAATGTGGGATAAATGAGCATTTTTGATAGACGAAGATGTGGGTGAACAGTGGGTTAAATGCAATATAAATTACCCACTTCTCCCCTATCTTCCTTCCTATGTTCGCTAGCATCTCCGTATCTCAAGTTTTCCCATTTTAACCACCCTTACTACTACATTCCCCAATTTTTTTCACTCATTTTTGCTCACTTCTCAATGTGTACACTTTCTGAGGGTGTGAAAATTGGGCCTCAAGCTGTCGAAGTTCCAGTATCCTGAAATGGTTGAGATGTTAAAGTATTGGTTAAATAATGGTCTAAATGAGAGAAAATTATGTCATACAAGCAAAATTCGCCTACCTTCCAGTACTATTGGCCATGCTAATTATTCATCCAGTTTTTACGATTTTTGTCCCATTGAGTAGAGGTTGATTTTGCCTATTCTCGGAATCAGGTTGTTAGCTTCACACACCCTCAATGTCCCCTGTTTCCTAGGCCTACAATTGGCTATTAAACTAAGTGAAGTTTAGGAGTGCATCGGTCGGGAATCGAACCTCAGACCATTCACATTGTCGGTGGGCAGTCTACCTCTGAGCCATTGATGCACTTCATACTGTTTAGTATGCAGTTTTATTCACATATACTGTTCCCTATATCAGGAAAAATGGTGAGACTACACCAGACTAAAAAATCAATCTAACTGAAAATAAACTCAAGATGCAAACTTGAAACAAGTAATAAAAATAAGCAGAATTGATAATCAGAGAGGTTTATCTCTGTTAGATATGATGGAGAAGATTTGTAGCTCAGGTGGATGATTTTGATGTGGTTGTGTTCTCTGATCTGGATAGTTAATTTGCGAAGCTTTCATTGTCATACTTGCCAACATCTTCAGCGCATACTTCAATTTGTTGAAGTGAGCTTTTAGATTTCTCCACGAGTTTATTAGTCATCTCTTCTGGTGAGTGACCTTGAACATCGTCATTGGTTGTTTTTGTGTGTTTTCACACCCTCTAGGCTACTTATATTGGAACTGATTGTTTCTTTGACTTGAACTTTGACCCTTTGTGTGTGAGATTTCTTTCTTATCCGTTGATAAATTTTATTTATCTCGATGTGTCTATTGATTGATGATTCACTGGAATGCCAAGCAGTTGTCTAGCATTCTTGGTGTTTCCTCTGTCTTATATTTGAACGTTGGTTGACCCAGTCGGATTGATGTCCGTGGTTGTCTGTATGCAGCGATATGAGCGAGGAAGTGGATGTCGTGTCTCTTGATAGCTAGCTTATGTTCACGGATACGAAGACGAAGGGGCTGTCCACTTTGGCCAATGTAGTGTTTTCGCAGTTGATGCAATTTATTTTGTAGATGATGTTGGTTTTATCTTCTTTCGTTGTTGAGTCTTTTGGTTGACATAGAGCTGAGGGAAGTGATTTTGTTGGTTTGTGTGCGACGTCAATTCTTATCCAATTTCTAGAGTAAATCAGAGGCATCCAGTAATGACCAAAACATAATGATATCCTTCGACGTCACAGCATTATTTACTTCAATTGGACAGAAACTAGCAAAAGAGACCATGAAACAATTACTCAGCAACGACGAACACCTTTCACAACAATCAAAAATGCAACTCACAAGTTGGATGGAATGCATAAACCTATGCCTAACAATGTGCTTCCAATTCAACGGCCAAATATCTGAACAAGTTAAAGGAACACTCATGGGATCGCTAATATCAAGTTTGACTGCAGAAGCAGTGATGCAAAGGCTTGAAAACATAATCCTATCAAAAATCAAACCCAAAATTTGGATACTTTACCTAGATGACACATTCGTAATAATCAAAAGAAACGAGTTGGATAAAACTCACAACTTAATAAATAAAGTTTTCAATGACATCATGTTCACAAGAGAAGAGGAATCCAAGAACGAAATCCCATTTTTGGACGTCTTAGTCAAGTGAACAACCACAGGGGAATTAGAAACTCAGGTTTATAGAAAATCAACTCACACAGACCAAATACACACAACCCAATAACGCACAAAAGCGGTTGTATGCAAACACTATTCGAGAGGGCCAAGGCTCATTATAGCGCTTCCACCTTAAGGAAAATTGAAGAAAGATATCTCATGGACGTCTTCTAAAAGCATGGATATTCACGGAACTTCATCAAAAGACATCTACCCCTACGCCAACCTAACAAATCAAAGGCCCCCAAGAAAACCACAAAGAAAATCACCCCACCTTATGTAAAAGACATCTCAGAAATCATTGCGAAACTCTTCGAACAAGCAGAGCAAGAAAGGTATGTACGGATAACCTCTTACAAAAGGAATTTGAATATATTCATGATTCCTTGACGGAGATGGGCTATCTGAGTAGTTTCATAAAAAAACATATGAAAACATCAGAGAGAAAACTATGATTACACGTAAAAAACCTCTATTTATTTACGATTTAATGGTGACTTATCAAGTGAGATTTTATTCCAGAGACTTTCCAGGAGTATACGAAGAACTTTTTACGCAGCACACCTATGTTTGTCATTCCCTGGCCAAAGAATGATTGGGACGTCAACAGAGGATAAGCTGGATAGTATTGCCATATCTATATACAATAATCAATTCAACTGCACCTGCGGTGACAGTTATGTTGGGCGTACTACTAGACAGCTTAGCCAGCCAACGTGTTAGTGAACATCTCCCATCGTGGTTTGGCAAAGGACAGACAAAAACAATCCGTAGCTCAATTTTGTCACACTTAATTGATAGTGGTCATGTAGTGGAGAAAACGAGAGCCTTCAAAGTAATTCATCGTATCCCACCGAATCTTTCTAATAGACTTCGTATTCGTTTACTGCACACAGCTGAGGCGATAGACTTTCGAAATATTAAACCTAAACTGCACTCATTCAAAAGAAGTTCGTACAGCCATTATCCCTCCCTTGTTGGCCTATTAAGACATAACCAACTAATGACTTCTACACCACCCCTTACTGGTATTTTCAACCCCTCTCTTATCATCCCTTAATCTTATCACGTTTTCATTAAAAACGTGTTTCATTTACTTCCCTTACAATCTAGCATGACGTAATCGGTTCATTTGTTTCTCTTAGCCTTTATCGACTACTTCTACCTGAACATTTGTTTGTTTAATCATGCTGTTTTTCCTATCTTATTATCCTGTAGACAAAACACCATGATTGGTTTATATTTGTAAATTTATGTATATTAGAGTTAAAACTGATGAGATCTAATTGAAAACAATATTGTTCGCTTAAATGTGTTGTTCTAAATTTTACTATGGGAATATTTAATATCCTTTGTATTACTGAAGCCTTAGCCATTCAGTTGAAGAAACCAGAGTTATATATACAAAAGAAAATCATGCAACCACTTCTACTATCATCGTAACAACCACATTGACTTCTGCCGACTTGATGTTTGTGTGCTTGTTTTCTCGTTTTTCTAAATCATTATAACATTTGTAATTTTTAGAACTCTTACATAATTTAGAAAGCAGAAGGACTGAGCGGAGAAATATTTACTTTTCAATTAGATCCTCATCTCTGGCTCTACTCTAATATATATAGCATTTTTATTACAATACACAACAATTTACCAATCAAGTGGCGATATGTTTGTTAACAATAATTAGTCAGTGTCAACATGTCAGTGGGGTCATGATTAATGAAAAAAATTAATACACATAATTAAAAAGTAGAAATGGTTGCAACACATGGATTGTGTGATGAATAATTCTGAAAAGTGGCTTAAAAATCCCCATTGAGTCATATGAAAAAGAGAAGACGTTCAGCGAAGAGACACTTTTCGGCGAATTCATTCACATTGCTGTACAGTCGCATTCATATATGATCATTTGTGTGTGTGTGTGTACATGAGGTTTGTCAAGTTTAGATAATTGATCAGGTGATACAAGAATTATTATTATTATTAAGAATGATCTAATATAGAAACAAGGTTAATCAGACAACAACTAAAGTAAGATTGAGTTAGCAAGTTAGATGACGTACTATAATTGACTAAAATGTTTCAACTTAAGTCAGGATAGCAACAGAGGTAATTGCAGGTGGAGACTAAGTAGAGGCGGGGTAGAAAATAATGCCATTTAAATTAGAACTAAAATTGGATGACGTAACATAAATGACTAAAAATTGAGCGTTGGTCAAGTCAGTAACAGTGGTAATGAAGTGTAGAAATTAAATCGGGTGAGGGTAGAGAACAGGAAAGTTGAAAATGTAAAATATTACAATTGTAAAGACAAAATAATACTAATGAAGAGACAGAAAGAAATAGAATTTACCTGTCGGGTATTAAGACAGATTACGTCCATTGCAAGTGTAGTGATTGAACGAACTTCTTCTGTATGCAGAGTTCAGGGCTTAGCAAGTGAATCACCATTGCTTCTGCAGTGTGGAGAAGTTTGACTCGTACACTTTTAGGAAGACTACTTTGTATTAAGGAATAAGCGTGTGTACAGGTTGATTGCGTAACAGATTGTTAAAGGAAGTAAAACGATTTGGACAATGATAACTTGTAACTAAGGTTGAAGTGGTCATAAGAATAAAATAATTTTACAGAGATAACATGTAATTAAAGGCAATGATATCATAAACTTGTCACTTACATTAATTAAGATCTCTTATTTTTTTCGACAAATTCAAAACTATCGTTTACGCTATGTTTTTACCAATTCATTATGCAGAGGTTTCAGGAGCTTCACTAACCATTTTGCTGTTGCGTGATATGGGGAATTACACATGTCCAACACTGGTCAAAGTGGTAAACCAATTTTATACACATAATTCCTCATTATCCTTTGTTTCTATGTGCATCCTAATCAAAACTCATTCATTAAACTATTCACCTTATTACGTAACTGTATTATACTTACTCATCTTTTATGTATTAGAACAAAATATTTAGAGCGAACAATTGTGGTTTCAATAAATTCTTCTTCAGGCTCTACAATTATAAATCCATTAATTTAAGCATACAATAGCCAGTCAGTAAAGGCAAATTAGAATCATATCAGAAAGTGTATTGTGGAACAAGTATAAGATGGGATGGAACAATAGTCAGATAGTTTTTTAATATGCATGGTCAATGAGAACATGGGACAAAATCAGATGAAGTAATTTAATTTAATGATGTGTGTATATATACATAAATATAGTCAACAGAAAATACAGGTTTCGAGAGTGTGTGTAATCAGGGTGTGTGAGACAATATGAAAATAAACCAACGAATGGGGCGGACTAGACATAAGTTCAAGGTTGAAAATAACGACAGTAAGAATGATTGTAAAATAATAACGATGATATGGTGTAAAATTACAAGCACTATTGGTGAATGATTGTCAAATAATAATAATGAATATAATGAAGTGGAATGAACAGGATTTTGTAAATACGATAGCAAGTTAGAAAAGCACTACTTAAACCTAAGGTAATAAAATCATAAGAAAGGTCATGAAATCATAAAAGTCGAAAATGAACGTTTGTCAATGAAACAGAGGAATAGAAGAAGAAGAAAAGAAAAGAAAATTGTGAAAGGAGTTTATAGTGTTAATGGAGGATTTGTTGGCTTTATTGTAGGCCAAGGTAAACATAGTGGTTGAACATACTTCTTCTGTATGCAAAGAGATGGTCTTCTGGTATTAATTGCCACCGCTTCAGCTACTGATAGAAGACGTAGTCGAGCTCCTCTAGATAAATTACTAGGAACGCGGTAAATAACTGAGAACGCCTGGTCAAGTTTTATCGGGTGTCCCGTATCTACCAAGTGGGCTAAGACTGCACTATTTACACATTTGGTTACTCCTTTACTCAACCATACAGGTACATGTTCACGCGCGCGCATGGATAAAGCCCTCTGAGTACGGCCAATGTAACTAGCTCCACATGAGCAGTTGAATTCATAGATGCACATTGATGAGGCCATCTTTGGTAATTTATCCTTTACTTGCTGTGTGAGTACTGGTTTAGTTGAGAAGTTGAGTACCAGTTTAGCTGCAGGAAATGTTCTATCTACTGCTCTATTAAGTCGACATTTTAGAATGTCAGCTGCAATTTCCCCTTTGTAACTTAACTTAAGATACAAAGGTTTCTTTTCTACGGTAGGTATTGACATATACTTTTTTAGGAAGCTCTGTGGATATCCATTTTCTTGTAGTGTGAGTTTCAGTTTATGCATTTCTTCCTTAATGCATTCCTCTGAACATATACGTTTTATTCTATAGCTTAGACACTTAACTAAGTTTCTTTTGTACTGAATCGGTGCGAAGCTATGGAAATGGGTGTACTGACCCGTCCAAGTTTTCTTTCTAAATAATTTCCTTTGTAGATATCCGTCTATCTTCATGGTAAGGATGACGTCTAGGAAAGGTAAACTGTTATTGTCTTCTTCTTCACATGTAGAGCCTGAAGAAGAATTTATTGAAAACAATTGTTCGCTCTAAATATTTTGTTCTGAATAAATTATGGGAATATTCAATTTTATGTATTAATAAATGTTCTTTGACAACACATCACCACTACCCTCTTGCCAATCTTCAACTACCCCCCACCATTTCTGAGATGTCTTGACAACAACAACCCTAACTTATTTTTATCGGACAAACCTAATGTCCACACACACATACAAAATAAGTGTATATAATTTTGATTGTACAGCTAACTGTGAATCATTTCGCCGCCGAAAAGAGACTTTTCGCTAAAATACGTGTTTTGTCTAGATGGCGATTATTCATGAGACTTCTGAATTTCTTAGCGTTGTAATCATGCACTTCTTATATCTATTGGTCACTATACGAACTCGCGAAGGTATTTTTAATTTGCTTTCAAGAAAATACTGTGTACAATTCTTGAAGGCGATGAAGGAAAAACATTGTAGAGAATTTAGTCTTTGTTTATGTGGAACAACACACTGAGCCACATGATATACTGCAAAGGTTGAAAGAAAGGTTTATTATTATTATTATTACTGAAGATATCGATGGTTAAAAATTGTGCTTCTGATCAAATGACTGTGTTTATTTTATCTCATAACTTCAATGTCTCGCCTATAGACTTCACTTCATACATAATTTATCTCAGGCAATCAGGCAGTGTCATCTTTTCTCACTTACACTTACAGTCTCTGATAAATAAAGCTGTACAAAGATTCACTAAAAATAAAAGACTCCCACTTACTCTAGTAACACTGTGCACTCTGATTGTGTAGGAGAGAAAAAAACGAATGAAGATGTGTAGATCAATACAATGAGATAATGATAGTTCAGTGTATGAAGTAGATGTCTATGTCAGTATATAAAACTGATGAATAACTCATGCTACAGGTCACTATGCGAATAAGTAATGACTAAAACTCACATTATTATTGTTTCCTTTAATTCCTAGAGGAACATAGGGATTCAGCCGTGCGTCTCCATTGCGTTCGGTTCTCTGCTAGAGTCTTCAACTGACTCCATGTCTGCCCACACGTTTTCATCTCCTCTTCACATGACCTCCTCCAAGTCACCCTCACCCTTGCACTGACGACCAACTCGCCGCTTCCCTTTCGGGTTCCACTCGAGCAATGGCTTGTCTAGTGATGTCACTTGATGGATTGTTTCCTCAGAGTATGGCCAGCCAATCCATCTCCATTTCTTCCTGCTTATTTGTTTTACAATCGGTTCCTGCTGGGTTGGTTCGCTCCCAGAGATCTCTGTTGCTGATCTTTTCTGGCCGGCTGGCCATCTGATCTTGAATGGTATTGAGAGAAGACAACTGTTAATGAAGGTCTGTAGTTTGTTTGAGAGGCTCTTTATGACGCGCAGTGCAAGTCTCTGATCCGTATAGTGAGTAGCACTGACTTCACATTGGAGTTGAAAATCCGGATGTTATTTTTGATGCTGAGTGTGTTGTTGACCTCCACACAGACTTGAGAGTAGTGAAAGTTTGTCTTGCTTTCCCAATCCTCGCTGCTTTGATATCCTCGTCAGTTCCGTTCGCCTGTAGTTGAAACGATGCTTCCCAGGTAGGTAAAAGAGGTTGTTTCTTTCAGGTTCCTTCCATTTATGCTGATTGTTGTCCGTTGTTGTTGGTGGTGTTGCCCAGGAATCTTCATCACCTCTGTTTTCTCTATGTTCACCTGAAGTCCTATCTTTGATGCTTCTTCTGCCAACTTGTTTTTACAATATCGTTTTGTTTTTCATTCATTGGGAAATACAAAAACCGTTACTGTAATGAATATCATATACCCAATGCCCAAATTTTTTCAAACCGTTATAAGTGAACTTGGTTTGGACATCTATACCTTATTGCTTTTCGCTTGCATATCTTCCTTTTTGTGGGAAATATCATATCATATATAATCGACGAAGTCAAAACTCAGATACACTTTTAATATTTCTCTTGTGTGTTAAAATTTCTGTATCATTTTGATTGATTTTCCAGGTAAGGTTCACTAACTGGCTAGTTTTCTCACCGGATGAAGATGTTAAAGCCAGTCAGAATCAGAAAGGCAAGATACACCTTCATTAGTCTGAAATCTGTTTGGAATTCTTCTGCACTCAGCATAAAGAACAAGATTCGTTCGTATTTTCAACACAAATGTGAAGTCTGTCAGTCAGTCACTTCTTCTATACGGGTCAGAAAATTGGCCAGCGCGTTACGAAAAGCATTTCCAGCAGACTATGGCAAACCTTTATCAATAGCTGCCTTTGTTCTGTATTGAAGATCAAGTTGCTGGCTGGCCAGAAAGAGTTAGCAACAGGGAACTCTATGGGAACAAACTAACCAAGAACTCATTGTTCAACAAATATATAGGAGAAAATGGAGATGGATTGGGCACACGCCACTGAGGAGACCGTTGAGTGACGTCTCGCGCCAAGCCGCCACTCAAGTGTGAAAGGACGATTGGGTCGTCCGTGTGTGACACGGAGGAGATGAGAGATTATAGGCAATCGTGGGCCCAGCTAATGAAGACAGCAGAAAAATAAACAACAAAATGGGAAATGTCTTGTCGAAGTCCTATGTTCCACTCGGAACCCAAGGGAACAATAATAATAATGTAATATAAACATTCAGATGTTACACACAAATTATTATATTTGTTTAGGTGTATTGATAATTCTTAATAATAATGATAATAATTTGCTTTATTCCAAAACAGTACATGTGATACAGAATGGAATTCTCAGCATTTTTATTACAGTATTGCATCCAGTTAGTACATTATCAATAAATAAAATTCTACATAGACTAAGGAAATCTCAGTTCATCATGACAACAACATATTGGCATGTCGGTAGCAAAGCCAAAGTTGAACAGTGTTTGAAGGTGTTAGAAAAGTAGGTGCTATCATATTTACTGGCGTAAGCGGAAGAAAGAAACAAAGCAGCACATAACGGAAAAAAAGAGAGAGAAAAGAAAAAGAGAGAAAATGTTGTACCTATAAATGATCTGAGTTGGGAAGACGGGATCCAATTGTTCTACAGACTGTTTAATAAGTTGTAGGTATCACGCCTAATGCTTTCTTTATCGCACAGAACATGAGCTAAGTAGGGTATGGTTGAGTTTTTGTACTTGCTGGTGCGAGCATATAGTTTTCTATATAAGCTTCTGGTTTTGCCTGATGAGATGCAAGGGGAGAGTTGTGAATGAAGAGGGTGGTGTGAATTAGATAAAATGAATTTGGCCCAATTTTCACATGAGTCGATGTGCCTGTCGACCAGAATATTAACAAGCTGGTTAAGTGGCACGTTGCTTACCCTGCTGACAACCTTTAACATCCTGCGTAATATGTTATAGTCTTTCATCAGTAGCCCGGGGAAAACTAAGGGGGAACAATAGAGAATAATAAACAGAGTGCGAGAATTAACGAATTGTAGGAGTAAGGGTTGGGTTATACCAGAATGTTTTAACGTCTTGATGTAGAAGGTAAGACGGAATATTTTCTTAGAAATCGTCAAGATATGAGACGACCAGGAGAGATCAGCAGATAGAATGACGCCTAGGTATTTAATTTCCGATTTGGTTTCTATTTCAGTGCCGTCTATGTTGTATACCTCGTGAGAACCAACCAGTTTGTTTAGGTCAGATTTATGCCTAAAGGTGAAATTGACTGTTTAGCATTTGGAGGGGTTCAGAGTAAGACCGTTTTCCTTGGACCACTGGCTGATTTCTGACAGAAAGCCGTTAAGTTTAGAGCAGTCACTTTGACATTTGATAGGCAAAGATACAGTCAGGTCGTCAGCATATTTGACAAAATTAATGTCATTTGAAAATGGTAAGTCATGTAGAAAGAAAGAAATCTCTGTCACTGTATTGAAGAGTGCGATTCACTGTTGAAATCTACTTTTCTGAGTTTTGTTATTAGTCTACCTATTTTTTTATGTGCCTCTAACAATGCAAAGAGACAACAAACGAATCTTGGATATCATTTATTTCTTAGTACATGTATCAATCACACCAACGAGTCACATATACAGTTAGACAGTAATGAAGGAATCGCATAGCTAATTCCATTTGGTGATACAGCAGAAACTTGCAGTACCTACGGTGATAGAAGAAACAAGTCTTCTGAAGTGTGATAATAACCATCGATTTCTTTCTGACCGCAAAACAACAACAGTATCTTCAGTCACGTATTACCTCAGAATCAACACCAGGAGTTGTGATGAACAAGTCGATCTTAACCCAATATCATTATTCCTCACCATACGGTACCTTATCATTTAACGCTTTTACTCACTAGTGAATGGATGTGAATCTGCTGAACGATATTTGTAACACATACCTAAGACACTAAAGGTGGTGTTTTATGATGGTACCGTTTACCGACTGATATTTAGCAACAGACTTCAGAACTGTTCAAATACTATTGGTAACTGATGCAAAGAACCCTGCAGGGGTCTTTGTTGCTTAAACACACCGAAAATTCTCAGTTCAGTTGCAAAAGTAGAAAAAAACTCCACTGAACTCAATTTTTGACGCTAAGATCAACAATAAAATGGCGGCAGTGGTGGGTTAAAATTGGCATATGCTGTACTGGCTTACGGAATACAACTAGAAACATCACACATACACGCATGCACATAACTCCACAATTACTAGCATATCTAGATACGCAAACTTTTTGACTGTTTCTGACTTCTCATGTTTGAGGCTGACAGATACTGATGGCCAAGTGAATAAGCACAATTTGGGTAACACATAAAGACAAAGATCTGCTTGGCTGTTATCAAGTGGCAGATTTACAGTGCTATGGAGCACATTCGAAATGTCATTAGTCACAAAGTGAAAGAGTAACGCGAAATTTGACGAGCATAACTAGTCATAATGCTGCTTTTCTACACTTGGGATAGGTGATTCTTCTCTATAAACACTTCGAAGTGTTCTGTGCAGGGCTCTCAGGGAATTAGTGAAGTTTCCTAAAGTAGGTAATTCTAGAACAGAATTTCTGTCTAATTCAAAGACAGCTTTCATATCAAGAGAAAAACAACAATTTTCGGCCTGCCATACATGCTGTAGTGTTCAACCTACTGGCAGACGGTAGGTGTATGATCAGTGCGTCCAAGATATGAAAGCAAATCTAGCCTGTACCTTGTATGTTTTACAAAGTAAGATAGAACGATGCTAATGACATTCCGTACACTGTCACGTTCACTTAGTAGACACTTTTCATATATACAGTCTGATCCAAAGTGATGAAACATTCATTTTCGACATATCTTCTCATACAATTTGGTCAGTTGTTATTAGAGACTTTCGTCTTGTTCATATGGAAATTAAAAAATCTGTAGTTAGAACGGCTTCCACGGTGTGGGCAGCCGGGAAGTAACAACCACCCACACACTTCCAAAAGCACACGAAGCCTTCCTGAGCATCACTCTCCCCTACTCACATCACCTTCCTCATCTTGCTTCTCTACCGCAGTTAGCACTATTCTTCAGGCTAGTGAGTCATCTTTACTTCACTCTGCGACCACAAACAACGATGAGAGCCATAGAAACACCCCAGATAGCCTTTTAAAGCCACGTCGCCAACTTCATATAGGAGCTTATGACGTCAGGACCCTCTGCCAAATCGGACAACAGGCATCACTAGCAATAACTCTAGAATCTAAAGCCATGGATGTATGTTGTGTTTCGGAGACACGCATACAAGATCCGAGTGTGGTCATTCACTTGACCTCACCCGGTCAACAAGGTGAATCTGCAAAATTCAATTTAAGGATGTCGGGAAACCCCTCAGCTAGCTCAAGAGGACTCGCAGGTGTAGGAATAGCACTGAGTGTTAGGGCGGAAAAATCACTTCTTGACTGGATCCCAGTAGATAGTCGTATGTGTGCGGTCCGTCTGAATGGGTCTGTTAAAAGAATGAAAGATGGCGCCACCCGTCGTTGCCTTTTCGTAGTCTCCGCTTACGCCCCAACAGACTGCAGTTCGGATGAATTAAAAGATGACTTCTACCTAAAACTGTCTAATTTGCTGCAAAAAGCACATGGAGTGTGGCGAATTGAACTGCCGCACATATGTGCAAAGTTCTATGTCGAAAACAGACAGACAGTAGTTAGAACGAATATCATTTTCCTGGTATCCAGTTTTGCTAACAAACAAACAAACACATCAGTTTCTTGACTAGAATCCTGAAGTGAATTGTGTAGGTAGAACTTTGCACAGAAGTGCAGTAGTTCACACGACCACACTTCGTAGAAGCATACACATAAGTAGAGAAAAAAGATGCAAAGGAACTATAATAAACAAAAATTTATGGGAGGAAGCAAGATTATATTGGATAATAATAAGAATTATGAATCTGGAAGGTAGTAAAAAGTCAATGCCTCTGTGGCATTGAGAACGACTTAGAACTATGTCACCAACAGTTATTATCCATAATATTCTTAGCGTCTCGAAGACCCGAACCAGACAGTGAGACCAGCGTCTGAGGTGAGTCCCGACCGAAAGCTGCTACCTTGACGTGGTGGTCGGGCTTGCATATCGCAATGACCCAACGAGCTACACTGGCTGGAACTTAAGTTCCTGTAGGTCCTACCATGCCAGAAAGGTTGTTTGGATAGCGGTTAGACAAAAAGCAGCTACCCAATCCAATGCCATGACTCAAACAAAAACACAAAATATCATGCCGGATCGGTCGGGGCCCGGATTAACAACGACCGCGCTTCCTGCTGCCGTGTCACAGGGCAGAAGTGATAAATACGCTACTGAGACACACCAAATAAAAAAGAACAAACAAAAACAGGCCGTGTGTGACCGGCCTCAAGCAGTTGTCCCCTGGGCTCTGCGGTCACGCAACCAACTTCCACGGTGTGGGCAGCCGGGAAGTAACAATCGCCCTCACACTCCGAAGTGCACGCGAAACCTCTCTAATCCTCACTCATCTTTGTATCCATCTTCATCTCTATTATCTTGCCTTCCTTCTACCAATGCAACTCCTCTACTTGATGGCCCTTCACTTCCTCTTCAATCTGTGTGCACTGATAACGATGGAAGCCAAAAAGCCACCATCGATAGTCTCCTAAAGCCACGCCACCAATTTCATATAGGGGCATTTAACGTTAGGACACTTTGCCAAATAGGACAACAGGCATCACTAGCCAAGACTCTGGCATCCCGAGCCATTGATGTATGTTGTGTTTCAGAAACACGCATACAAGACCCAAGTGTGGTTATTCACCTAACCCCACCTGGCCAACAGGATGAATCTGCAAAATTCACCTTGAGGGTGTCAGGAGATGCGACGGCTAGCTCTCGAGGATTAGCTGGTGTTGGGATAGCTTTAAGTACTAGGGCAGAAAAGACATTACTTGACTGGATCCCGGTAGATAGCCGAATGTGTGCTGTCCGTCTGAACGGATCAGTGAAAAGGAGAAAGGACTGCACTACCCGCCGATGCCTTTTCGTAATCTCCGCCTACGCCCCCACTGACTGCAGTTCGGATGAAACGAAGGATGAGTTCTACCAAAAGCTGTCTAGTTTGCTGCGAAAGGCTAAACGCTCAGATATTGTCGTTTTAGCTGGTGACTTTAATGCTCAAATAGGGAAATTGTGTCAATCTGAGAAGAATGTCGGTGGCACATACGGAATTCCGTGCCAGCGAACCGACAACGGTGACCGTCTCCTACAGTTCTGTTCAGATAATCATTTGTTTCTTGTAAGCACTAACTTCAAACACAAGGACAGACACTGTTTGACTTGGCGACCCCCATCATCAAATCAACGCTGGACACAAATAGACCACATAGCAATAAGCTATCGTTGGCGTGGGTCGGTAGGAGATTGCCGCTCCTTCTGGAACACGTGTGTAGATACCGATCACGCACTGGTCCGCGCTCGTGTGTGCTTACGACTGAACGGACGTAGGAAACAGCTGGCGGTAAAACCATCACGTCCCCAGCTCGATCAGCAAACTAAGTCCCTATTTGAGGAAGAACTAGCTAAACACATATCTGAGTTCGACAGCTGCGCTCACCCTGAAGAAGCCTGGAAGAATATTCAATCAGCCATAGATACAGCTGTAAAAGCTGTGAATAAGGTAAATCCAAAGGTGAGTAAAAACCATTGGATTTCGACTGCCTCATCCGAACTGATAGATGCTAGAAGACTTATTCCGGCGAGCTCCGAATTCAATGAGGAGCGAAAGCTGCACAAAAGGAAACTTACGAAAAGTCTCCGCAAGGACCGTGAACAGTGGTGGTTGACAAAGGCGAAAGAGATGGAAAAAGCATCGGCGATAGGCAACACCAGACAACTATTCAGGCTTATCAGGGAAACAGGTGGTAAAAGGCAAATGATAAGCGAAACAATCTCCGAGAAAAATGGCACCATAATTAGCTCCCAGGATAGACGTCTGGAGCGCTGGAAAGAACACTACGAGGAGCAGTTTAATTGGCCCACATCCACACTTAGCCTGCCGGACATCCAACACCTCCCTGAATGGGATATAGACACAGGTCCTCCGTCCCTAACTGAGGTTACTAGAGCAGCCACTAATCTGAAGCAAGGCAAAGCAGCGGGACCTGATGGATTGACTCCAGAGGTATTTAAGTATGGTGGAGACAGTTTACTGTCTGCGTTAACTGAGGTTCTAGGCAGCGTCTGGGAATCAGAGGAAGTCCCATCGGGTTGGTGTAAGTCACTGATCATCCCGATATACAAGAAGGGAGACAAGTCTTCTTGTGATAATCACAGAGGCATTAGCTTGACTAATATAGTATCTAAAATCCTAGGCTCAATAATACTGCGTAGACTAAGTGGTGCTCGGGAGACACAAACACGAGAAAACCAGGCAGGTTTTAGGCCAGGTAGAGGGTGTATTGATCATATCTTCACCCTTCGACAGATTCTAGAACATAGGCATTCCTACCGGCGTCCGACAATCATTATATTTCTTGACCTAAAGGCGGCATTCGATTCTGTCGACCGGGAGGTTCTCTGGCGATGCTTGGCTGTAAAGGGAATGCCGAGAAAATACATTGCACTGATTAAGGCACTCTACTCGTACTCATGCAGCCAGGTGAGGGCTTATGGCGAGTTGTCATCTGAAGTGGTGACGACTAGTGGCGTCCGTCAAGGATGCCCATTATCCCCATTCCTATTCAACTTCATCATAGATGTACTAATGGACTTAACCCTAACTCACTTCAGCGACTCAGGGATTGACTTGCTACCAGGGAAGAATCTCGTTGACTTAGAATATGCGGACGATATAGTCCTTCTAGGCGAGGACTCTGACAAAATGCAGAGTCTACTGAACACCTTGAGCTGCAATCTAAGAATGTTTGGCATGCGATTCGCCCCTGTAAAATGTAAGATGATGCTGCAGGATTGGACTTCACCGACCCCTAGATTAGAAATAGGAAGTGAAGTGGTAGAGCACGTTGACCGCTTCAATTACTTGGGAAGTACCATCAGCCCCAACGGGTTGATCGCCGACGAAATCTCAGCACGAATACAGAGGGCTAGGTTCGCATACGCCAGTTTACGCCGTCTCTGGCGTAGACGCGATATCCGACTATCGACCAAAGGGCGTGTGTACTGCTCAACAGTCCGCTCCGTCCTCCTTTATGGCTGTGAGACCTGGCCATTGAGAGCAGAAGACATGAAAAGATTAGCTGTCTTCGATCATAGGTGTCTGCGTTCCATCTCCCGCGTGAAGTGGTATAATAAGGTGAGCAATATTGAGGTTAGGCGTGGTCGAGTGCTAGGTAAGGAGGGGAAATCAATCGATGAGACTGTGAAATTACATCGACTGAGATGGTTGGGACATGTGTTACGTATGCCTAGTCATCGCCTTCCTCGACGGGCAATGTTAGCTGATATAGGGTCAGGCTGGAAAAGAGCTAGCGGCGGTCAAACCAAAACATGGCACCAGTCAATGAAATCCACAACAGTTAGTCTAAGCCACGTAGGAAGGTGTAGACTGCTTCCTGGTTGGGGTCCTCGGGACGGTAAAAACCAATGGTTGGAAACAATCGGTGACATGGCTCAAAATCGTTCTCAGTGGCGCAGATGCATCCACTCCTTGTGACTTATGATTTCCAATGAAACTGTTTTGTTCTTCGTTATTACTATTCCTTTGTCTCACACCTCTGTTTACTGTCTATATTATGCATTTCTCCTACTTTCTTCTCTTCCTTTGTGTGCTACATGGAGTGTGGCGACTTGAACTGCCGCACATATGTGCAAAGTTCTATGTCGAAAACAGACAGACAGTCTGAGGTGAGTCATCTGGGTTTGTTGCCCTCTAGCACTTCATTACTTACAGTTCTGTTCTTATCTCCTCTTCTTTAGGTAGATTGATGTTAACCAACTGAGAAAACTTCTCTTCTAAAATAATGCAGATCTGTAGCCAAGAGAACGCAACTACATCAAAAACGACTCTCTTCTGAGTCCAGACTTTCAATCTGTGCATTTAAGTCTCCAGCTAGCATTGTGCTGCGATCACTTAGCAGCCAGACAGAAGTAGAAAAGACATTGCACTTTTTAGACAGTCCCTTCTACAGAAATGCAACCTCACAACATAACAGCTGATAACTGTCGATTACGAGACACCATAACTTTGATCCTAGTGCTTAGTGTGACACAAGTCAAGTTGTACATTAAACTGAAGGACAGTTTCCTGAAAGCGACTATTTTATAGCTCAAAACAGTACAAACAGTCTAAAATGTTAAACAAGTATGAGAAGCTCATTGAAATGGAGGTTTAAAATAACACCAATAAAGCAAAATGTTCACACTTGAAAATAATTGAGACATACAACAAAATGGTTTAATACAGAATATAAGCCATTTAGTGTGATAGTATTGAAATTCCCATCAAACGGTTTCTATATAGTCTGTACGAGGGCTTAAATATATATTTAACTCAAAACAGATGGCTGTGTTAGGCGACCACTGTCGTAGACTTGGATTTGAAAAATAATCCATAAGTCTTCAGAGGATTTTGCAAAGCATGTCCACCCACCATTCGTTTCTTTTGGATAATGTAGCCTATGTGCACCGTTAATTCAGAATCAAGGTTCTCCACTTCCCTAGGTGGACCTTCTGCATCCCCAATTCCATTGGTAAGCTTTGGACGTTTGAAAATAAAAGATTTGCTTTTTCTGGAACACTCCTACAAAATGAGGGTAGTCAGTAGGCACCAACTTGATAGAGGCTGTGAACCTGTAATACCATGAAAGAGTTTCAAATAGGCAGACTACAGTCCCCCCCCGTTCCAGCTGGATCACTTCAGTCTACAATATTGCTTATATAAAACTATATCACAAACCGACTAATCTTTTAAAGTAGGATAATCTAGCGTGTCTGAAAACAAGTGTTCATGAGATCATTCCCATCTACTAACGGTCAAGAGATGCTCCGGTTACCCTATCAATCTCTCCAGTATATGACAGAAGGCGAATATCATAGAAAACAGACTTCAAAAAGGCCTCAAACAGTGAAGTATAGCAAGTATTTCGTACGTATTCAGAATAATAACTTCAGCACATATTGATGTCGGAGTTTACAAACACACTCTGTGATGCAGCCTATATGCTTCACAGTTTTGGCACTGAAATCATTACTGTTTCAAAAACAATATGTCATGAAAGCAATCATAGTTGATTAAGTTCAGTTATATTCCACTTCTTAAAATGAATGAAGAATGTATACTTCGGTATATCTTAACCGTATGAACTATTTGTTACAAGTTCTACTGAAAACCATCTCAATCTCATGCGTTTAAATAATTTTATACATGTTCACGTAATTATATTTTAGTAGTTACTAGCAGCAGTTAAAATAACACTCAAGTAAGCTTTACAATACACAGAATTATCTATTTGCATTATTGATTTTACAAAATAATGTTTATTGAAGTTAGCACACAGCTAATAATAATAATAATCTGAGTAAACCAGATCACTGGCTCTCTCCATGTAAAGTCTCCTTATCAAAGATATATTCTCCAAGACCGTTACCGACACGATGTAGATTGGTAATATAATTTGAAAGTTGTTTCATAGATTGTACCTGAGTTTCCAAGTATTCATCTAAAGGTAAGAAAAAGAGGTTAAAAGAAACCAAATAACATTAAAGTATACAAACAATGATTGACTAGATAAAAAGTAAGCTAAATGTCAACTTGTGTGATAAACTAGCACTTCATCTAACACAACAGATTTCAAACTCCACTCAGACAATTTTGAATACTTATTAATAAAAGCGACCATACTAAAAGTACCGGGAGAGAGGACAGTTGCAACAAACTTTCTAAACATTATAAAAAACTTGCATGTTATACTGTCTGTCAGCAGTATTCATGGTAATTTTATTTCGAAATGAAATCCATCGAACTGAAAAGATGCGCCACAACACTGTTTTGAAATGTAATAAGAGTTAGCCATTTTTACCTACAAAATAATCCTGAGATTCACGGTAGGAGGATACAGAACATATACTCATTGAAAATTACCCCCCACCCCCACATGTTCACTTCAAACCATAGTCATCATCGTTGCTATTTCATATTATCTATCCACCATGTATAAACACATCCAACTCCTAAAAGAAGTCTAAAATCTCGAAAATTTATTTACATAAGGTAAACAGCTTCTGCATCAAAATTACTTCACATGAAAATATTCCACAATATCAAAAGAAGCTTCCTTACACCTCTGGGTAAACGTACCTTCAAACCACTTGGTCTCTTATGAATCCCTCAAGTAAACTATTAGTTCGTCTTGAGAAACTTGGCGGTGTAGCTGGTTAACGATTTCATCAACTAATTCTTCATTAGCTGAGGTTTCTTACACCAAAAGTATGCATCAGATTTTGAAAAGCCTGGTATCAAAGAGCGGTACTAAAATGAAGCGACTATGCTATCTGCTTCGAAACCTGTTACTCTGAATCTAACAGAATTGCTTAGGTTTGGTCAGTCGCATAGTTAGAGAGACTTCTAAATATCCCAAAGTCATCAGAAGATTATGCCGCACTTATTCACAGCACCGCACAGAATATATAATTAATCACAAAACTCACTAGTAATGAAGTCACAAAAGTGATGGTCTTTGTGTTTTTCACCAACTGAAATTAAATCCAAAAGACTCTGGTTGACTTTCTTCTCCAAATCTAATGCATCTTGCATTGCTTGCAGGCCAGAAGTCCAAGAGAGTTGGGGAGGTGCTGAGATATCTTGTAAAACAATACGACCACCCCTCATGTTTTGATACGTCATCAACTAGATCATAATGGTTATTATTATAGTAAACTACCTTAAGTGCATGTTGTCGCTCTTCTTCAGACTCTTTCAAGAAAAACTTATAAAACCCATTCAGTGCAACATCATCACGGTGAAAATGGAAAGCCATGGTCATGTATACATAGCTGGCATATAACTCCATGTTAATCTGCTTATTGATTCCAGCCTCGCATTCTTCATGAAAATTTTGTCTACAGAGCGACATTTTCTCGTGAATCCAAAATATTTTTAATATGAGCGGTAAATTATCATGATGTAAAAGTAAGTAAACAAACAACGTGAAAGTTTCGATATCCAATATCCTCTATAAAAGCCCGTGTGCACTAATTTGCTTTCCTTTTCCTGGCTTATTAGTTGTATGGTAGAAATTCCTGATTTTTGGTATACTTCTGCTTAGTTTCTTACTTCACCCGATTACCGCAGCTTTGGTCGTCTCCAAGGAGACTGGTGCAGAGACTGATTACATGTAGTTAGCTGTATGTGATGCATTAGGATCGCGCATCCAGTGTAGTCGAAAAGGGAGAATAACAAGAATATAACCAGTGTTTGTTGTGTGGACATAAGAAGGAAAACGGACTAAGAAATAGGTCCCTAATCTACAGTTACAGTAGTCATATGAGTGTGACAAGGGGGACAGTGGCAAAAGATGAGTTGAGACTATCCCCATCGATTAAGAGTCTCTAGATTCATTGAGGTGAATGAATATTCCCCAACCTTTCCTTATACCAAAACAGTCTCTTTAGCTGGCTACTACCCCAGTATGGATCTCCTCTGGGCTAATTAGGGAGCATCCACGGCTCATACGCCTGTGATTTTCCTAAATATATCGAAAACTTTGGTTGTTTTCAAATCACAAGACGAATCAGTGCTAGCTGAACAGTCGGAAGCCTGTATATTGTCCTTTAGCAGACATTAAAATGAGGATAGGATTGGATTTAAACCGCATGACAAACTCTTAAACGATCGCATCACATGACCTTTCTCTACCTAAACACTGGAACACAGTGTAACTGCGGACGCCCTTAGATTAATGTAATATTACTACCTCCAGGATAAAAGAGACTTGAACGGGACTGTGCATAATGATGGCAATAATGATCTGCTTTATTCCAAAAACAGTACTTAGAAAACAGCGTGGGGTTTTCAGCACTTGTCACAACAGTGCATCTAATTTGCCCTAAATGTAATAAAGATTAACCACAATAACTTTTCCATATTTACAGCAGGAATAATGTCAAAAATGTGCAAAGTATAAAATGAGAATTATAAGTATAATAATCACAGTGCGTTTGTTTCCAATAGTATTGTCGAGGCAGTATGGAAATTCTACCATGTTGTAGAATATCGAACCTAGTGTTCTGTCAGCATAACATGACGAGTGGAAAAACAGGAAGCAGCAATTATTACAGAGCTTTATTGACTATAATTATGGAAAGGCACTATAAGTATAATAGGAATGATAACGGTATGAGGATGGAGAAAATTGTTTCTTTGCCAGTGGAAAGAAGGTTAGTTAGTTCACGCCTGGCACTGTTTTCATCACATAATGTGGTATCATGGAATTCTTATGCTCAGACGAGCTCGCATAAATTCTTCTGGAATGACTCCTTGTTCTACCTAAGGGGTGGAAGCTGCGGGCGACGCGAATGCCCACAGTGTGACAAAATCCCTTTATTAAATTTTTCGCCTGAAATTAAGTGCCTCTCAATGACGATATCAACGATATTGCCCAATGGGATATCACTCACTCGACTGACAGTTTTCAGAGTCCTACGAAGTATGATATAATCTTTTTGAAACAACTCAGGAGAGAATAAGGGTGAGTAGGTAAGATGCCAGAGTTAATAAATTGTAAAAGGAAGGGTTGAGCTATGCCTGAGTGACTTAACTTCTTAGTTTGGAATGTCAGACGGAATATTTTACTAGAAGTCGCTAAGAGGTGGGAAGAGCTGCAAGCCTATTTTATAAAATGTCCATGGAGTCAGAAATAGATGCATGATTTAGGAAGGCACAAACAAATTTAGCCCCTTTGTTCAGACTAGAAATGATGTTTTGATGCAGGACAGCATCTAGAGTGCTTCTACTATGTTTGTAGTCAGATTGTTGGGAGCTGTTAAAGGCTTTAAGTGAGGGTTCGGGATTAGGTAAAAGCAAAAATAGGCGAGACTACAGCAATGGGTCTGAACTTGACGCGTGCTCCAGTAGATGACGTTGTTATTGACACAAACGGCTGGCGCAACATTTCTGGAAAAAGATTCATTAAATATGTCAGTGATAGGACAGCATAGGATATCTGAGCATTTTTTAAGCATAGCTCCAGGCACACCATCTGAAACAAGGCTTTGAGAATGGTTCAGGAACTGGAGGCATTTTATAACGTCATTTGTTTCAAAACCTGCAAAGCAGTCTTCATTAATACTCGTGGTACTAAAAAGCATGGCATTTGTGGGAAAATATGTGGAAGACTTGTTTAGGGTACATACATCCAATGAACGGGGAATAAAGTTTGTCTGCTTACCACCAGTAATTTCCTCAAAACGTTTTCATATATCACAAGCGTTTTCACGGGAAATGAACTTATGGTTATACATTGAATTCAACCCCTGCATTTAAGAATTGAGTGAGATGTTGATTTTTTCACACCAATATTTACCTTCAGTTTATATAAGTCTTCTTTTCCCTGGCGAAACTTTTTAAATTAAGGGGAATAGAAACTGTCAAATCTGATGATTACTGTTTCCCTGGGACAAGAGATGCCAAGATAGAATTTCAGATAGTGTCATCGAGTGAGCCTTCACTGAACAGGTCCCACCTTGTGTCTAATATTCTGTACATTCTCCCCAGGGTAACATCCATGTGCGATGTTCCTGGATAAGCATAGGAAGGTTTACTTGTATAAATTTCCATAAACTTTCGGTAAAAGCCGTGCAATACGATGATCAGAGTTGAACGGTGGCGCTCACTTGCGAGCTTCGTTTACTGCAGAATCATTTGTAAATGCCAACAACATGTCATTAAGGGAAGCGTCCAGCTGAGTGGGAAATTTAACAACATCCTCATGACTCGTCTATGTAAGAAAACTGTAGTCACAAGAGCTGAATGCGATAGTCAATAAAGACAATGAGTTACCAGAAGAAGCAGCAACAAAAACATTGTATTCATCAGCAAAGATGGATAGTTCTGTAGGACTACAACAAGGTGTGACATAAATGTTAGTAGTAAATACGAAGTTGTTCCCAAACAAGTGCTCAGGTGAACATTTAACAGTTATATGGTCGATATTTGAGAATTTAAAGCAGACGCTTCGGGCAACAGACCACTGGGAAGTAATAAAGATGGCAACACCATCACCGTGCTTCCTCCCTTAACTGTGTCGGTCTTTTCTGTAGCGAAGCTATTTAAGCAGACTAAATTGTCATCATTTGAAACGCGGAGCCAAATTTCCTGAGGCGTTGTTACACTTGTATTAACATAAACATTTCAAGATAACAGAACATGCAAGTAATTATTATTGTTCAACAGCGACCTGCAATTTGTGCTCACGATCATAGGAACAGTCATCTGATGCACTGGAGGACACCTCCAAGCTCGTTACGAGCCATCATGATCCCTTTCCTTACGTTTATTAGAAACTAGTAAATAAGCCTGTTAAAAACATTTTAAATAATCGCGATAGTAAATGATACGATTCGGACACATGACTGGATGATTAAAACAAAATGAATCCTGAAAGTAGGATTCAGTGCGTAAAATAAAAATATTTTGGCATCCCAACGTTTAAACAGGCCGCTAGCATTTCGGCATTCGAAATATGTTACGAGGAATGTATGTCCCTCTGTATGGCGTTGATTTGTGAGGAAGCATACCCAAGTAGGTACTTACGCACGAACTACTCTACCCTTTTACAGACTTTGACTTTCTCAGTCCATTGTAATCACAATGACTGTGAAAATTTTATCCATCAAAAACTTCATTTCCAAAAGCTTGTTTTCGGTGCCACTTACATCAGTGAATATTAGTGTTAAGTCCTTTGTGGAGTTTGGCCTACCTATATATATCTTGCAGCCATCCTTTCAAGTTTTTCGGAGGAAAGAATAGCACATTACTTGAGGGCTTTCGAACTTTCCCGCTTCTTGGCCTCAGTCAGAAACAGCTCCTACGATTGCTTTCTGGACCTATATCCTGTCCTACTAACGTTTTGGTTATACAACTTTTATTAATACATAGGAAGTCCTACAAACACCAATCCACAGAATCTTGTGTTCCCGTTTATCCAGATGCCCTTCCTTCTACATTTCTTGACAATCGGCAGCCTAGTGAGTTACCTTAGACTTTACAGGACACTGAGTTGGGTGGAGAGGCCCGATCCTAACCACCCCTGAAACAACTTTACCTAAGAATACCTCTTTCGTTCGCCGTTTCTACTGAGTGCATTTGTTTTCATCCTATACTTTGATTCATTGAAGATTGTGAAGCAACTGGATGAACCTTCAGTCTCCAGTCGAAATCTTACCCTACAACTTGGAGAGATCACAGCGACTACAAGTGTCACATTCATACTAAATAGGGTAATATGGTTCATCCAGCATTTTAAGTGGGAAATTATGCTGTTTGATAACTTGTACAACTGCTCGTATTCTTTAGTGAACTTCCTAAATCTGACATTTATCAGTTGCCTAATTTCATGTTCCTCGAGATACACAGTGGGTTTATGTCTACTGAATGGTTTTGATACCAAGTTTTTTTAGGGTGGCAAGCAGAAAATCACTATTGTATGTGAACAACATCATCTTGTCCGTCCAGAATGCATAGGGCCGACCGATGCCCAACAATGACACCTCCATCATCATGCTGGGATTTTTTCACATCCTGTTGGAATAAACAACATCAGTGCCGAGACCGTAATATTGCATCGAACCTTATGATTTTTATCCAAATTTGGAATTAATTCAAAATGAGTGATATGTTTGTATAATTTTGTCAACACTTTCATCGTAACTAACACCAGAAGACTGATATTGGTCACTGTCAGGCAGATTTGTCTTACTGTACCGGGGTCAGCCGTCATTTGTCGCTGTTTGTTCCGTACGAGTAAGCTGATTAACAAGTAGAAGACTATCTGTAAACCGTTTTAAGTCATGAATACTGCTTGTATAGGATGTTATACAGAATTCTGATATGGTGACAGGGGATTTTTCAAGGAAGTTGAGTTATTATGAGCCAAAAGCTTAAAGGATGATATGGTATATATAAGTAAGAGGCTTCAGGTCCCGTTCAACTTCAGTATTACAGTAGATTTGTGCAACTTCCACTGCAAAGCAAAACGAAGAGAAGAGGCGAGCAGCAAAGTACGAGAGTGGAAAGAAAAAGTATGTGGATACGGAAAGGACCTTAATGTTTGTATACATATGTCTATATTCGTCGCACACTGCCATCTAGTAAACCTATATATTTACTTCTACTTAGTCTTTTTATACATCTATGCGACTAGTCTATTTATCGTTTGTAGAGCAATAAGGGAATTTATGCGCGTTTTTAGGTGCTGTAGTAAACTAATAATTGATTCGTTCTAGAAATAAATAGTTTGTAAATGTAATCAGTAGAATGAAAAAGTCTGTACAGAGAGCGTTTGAAGTCTATAACTGAGGTGCAGGTCCTGACTTCCAGGGGCAGGCGTTCCGTATTTTAGAATACATGACTGTAAAGAAGTTTTCATGGAGTCTTGTAAGGCTTTTATTGTCACTGTGCAAGTTTGGTTACGTAGATCGTAAGAGCCTTCCGTTGAGAACTGTATGTCCTTATTGTCTGAAAATGATATTTTGTGTAGGACCTTAAGTAGGAATACTAGGCCTATGAAAAGTCGTCTCGTCCGAAGTGGGTCAAGATTTAGAATCATGCACCGTGAGATGTAGTCTTTCTTACATTCGTAGCCAAGTAGTTTGGACGTGTAAAATCGTTGGATACTATCCGTCCTCAGCTTGTCACATTTAGAAGTGCTGCTAATAATAAATGGACAGAATTCTAGAAGTGGCCTTACACATGTTTTGTATAAAATGAGCTTGGCTTCGTTGTCGTGAAAGTTCCTGAGTATGCATCTTAAGAGCATCCTCGACTTTTGAGTCCGTGATGCCACTTGCTCAGAGAATGTTAGGTCACTAGAGTACCTCAGGCCCAAGTCAACGACACTTCGGAGTCTGGGTAGGTTAGCAGATTGAAGCGTTAACTTCATGTCGATTGAGGGTGCACCGAAGCAGATCCAACCACATTTGTTTAGATTAAATTGTAGATTCCATAAGGATGACCAAGCAGTCATTTTATTTAGTTCATTCTGCACGATATTCTGAAAATGGCCTAGGTCATCACATTGGAATGTATAAGCTACTTTTAGGTCATAGGCAAAGATGAATGGTTTCCTATGTGACAAGTAAGCGCATATGTGGTTGATTTAAAGTGTAGACGGGAGAGGCCTCATAACGCTACCTTGAACTACACCAGAAGTGATTGAGCTAGGTTTGGAAGTCACAGACCCAAGTCTAACTATTCGGCACCTGTTGTTAAGGAATGATTTAAGACTTCCTAATAGTGGGTCACGCATTCCTAAGGAATTCAGGATATGTACCAGCAGCAGATGGTCAACACGGTCCGATGCCTTAGATGTGTCAAAGTAGGTGACAAGTACTAGTTGTCGTCTGTCATGACTGCTGATCACCAAGTTGAAGAAATTTAAGTAACAGATTAAACATGATGAGGGTCCTAGGAACCCATGATGGTTTAGACTTACAATACCGCAGCTAAGCATATGCTTCGGTATGTTATCTTTGACTAGTCTCTCTATAATTCTAGATGCTAAAGGTGCGGCGCTGATCGGCCTGTAGTTGTTGGTTTCTGTTTTCGGGCCATATTTTTGTTTAGGTATAGTAAATGACGTTTTTCTTCTATCCGGTTAGGTTTAAGTTTCTAAGGCTATTTTGTGAAGATTTTTTTAAAATAATTTTTTCCTTCACGTTCCCCAGAAGAACATAGTGCTTCAAACTAGTGGCTTGTAGTTTCTGTAGCAGTGTTTATTTTACAGGATGGGTTGCTAGCCTCATGCCCAACCTTTCATCTTTACCAGCATTATATCTGCCTTGGCGAGGTAAGGAAGTGCGTCGGCCGGGGATCGAATCCCGGACCAGATGCATGGTCGGCGAGCGTCCTAACCACCACGCAACCAACGCACTTTGTGAAGATTTGAAGTAGTAATATGGGAATGTCAGGACAACAGTATATATGGAAATACGATAATATACCGCCAGTGCCAACACCTTTAGAGCTTTTGAGTGTCCGAATGGCTTGGTTAATGTCAGCGTAAGTGAGCTCAATGGTACTAATTTGTTTTAGTATAGAAAAAGAGAATTTCTTCAGATTAGCAGGGTGTATACTGTAGGTTTAAGTTCACATATATCTGCAGTGTAATAATATAGCCTACCCTTGTCAATGGTGAGGGAAATGTTGTGGTGTTCGCGATTCAGTTACTTTTTAGGATTTCTGTGAGAGTATACATCCTATCAGAGCTGACTGGTGTGGTACGTTCTTCATTCCTCATACACAAATCTTGAGCTTGTGAGATAGACCTAGGAGCGTTAAGTATTAACCCTAGCCGAATTATCCAGTGTGCCTGAAAGCTTGTCGTATTTAGCTAGGCCAGTGAGTGGATCCCAGTTAATTTTTGGGTATGTTGATGTCTCCAAATATGGTCTTATGGTCGTATGAGAGAGTAGACACTTGCTACAGTGCATTAATAAGTTGGGTCTCGCAACCACCATATGTGCGAGGTGCTCTATAAATACGTCCTATTAGTGCTGTAGCATGTGTGAAATGTACTTTGACCCATGGAGTGTCATGCACGTTGTTCAGTTCCCCATTTTCTAGCTGTAGTACAGTAGGTGTGTTCAGGAAGCACATAAAGCAGCCTCCTCCCTTACCGCTGTTCTTGTTACACTGAAAGTGTGTGTGTGCATTGATGCTTATCTCTTCATCTGATGTGTTAGAGTGACACCAAGACTCAGTAAAAATAATCATGAGGGATTACATACCAGTATGTGGGCTCGTCGTTAGGTTTGCCGACCACGCACATGGTCCGGGTTTCGATCCCCGGCAGACGCACTCCTTTACCTCACTAAGCCAGTGATAAGACTGGTAAAGAGGAAAGGTTGGGCATGAAGCCAGCAATCCATCTTGTAAAAATAAACACCACTGCTACAGAAGCTTTAAGCCTGTAGCTTGAAGCCCTATGTTCCACTGGGAACGTGAAGGAATAAAAAATGTGGGCTCTCAGCGTTGGCACGAGTAGTGTCAGTATCATGTCCACCTTTGTCCATGGAGTTACTAACTGTTCCTTTCATTGAATAATGAGTTGGATTGTCAGATTCGCCAGAGAATAAGATGGCTGTATTCCTGGGTAGGTTGGAGACATGGGTGGGAGTTTTTATTTAGACTTTGTTTGCATGAGCATCGGATGTGATTAATAATTGCGTGCGCAATAGACTGCCCGTTTTCTTTCTAAGGTTGAGCCAACACCAGTGGTCCAGGTTGAGAAGAGTTAGCGTCCCCACCAGTTGTTTGGTCAACACTGACAGGGATGTGGTGGAAAAAAATTATTGGTGCATGGTGATGCCCATAACTTATTATCCTGCCTAATGTTTGAAGGCACTGTATGTGTTCTTACATGGGTTTCATTATATGCATTGCTGCACTGTGGTTTCGTTCCCAGCAGACTAGTGCTGTATATTCTGTCAAAGTTTGTTTGTGTGCCACACTTTGAAGACCCAGAGTAGTTGGGAGTAGAGCTCTGAGAGTTTCCACCTGTACCATTTTGCTTGTTGATGTTACTCCGCCAGCTCTTAGTGTGGACTTTAGTGTAACTTGGCATATTATGTGAGTATGTTCCGACGTTATTGACCGTGGACAATATGGCTCTATCTCTGCTTTCAGTGTGTTTGGTAGTATTATTTTTTGTCTCTTTATCCTGACAGAGTAAATTCTTCCTAGGTTTTGAAAATATAGGAAGTTTTTCGTTACCAGTGGTGTATTTCGGCACGCTTTGTTACGGAATTCCATTTAAAACTTTCACGTTATGGCTATGAGAAGATGTTTTCGACTTACAAGAGGCATTGATTTCTGTCTTAGAGCTATCCAGAGACATATCTAGATCCATGTTAGAGGGTGGAGAGGCTAACTTGGGAGTAAGATTATAAATCACTAGTTTTTCGGCTGGCGTGGTGTTCTGCGGAGCTACTTTTGTGAGATTTCAGAGGAGGGTGACTATGGGTTCTACCGTATTGGCCATGGGTTTATCTATTTTGGTGACTTGCGGTGTCTTATTCTTCTTACCATGTGGCTAACTGAGGTGACTGTAAGCGCGCCATTCAATCACTGTCTTATCTGCTACAACTTTTGTTTGTTTGTGGCTCGTATCCTGTAATAGGATACGTTGTGAATTGGTGAATTTCTTAGCCTCTGTATGTGTTTCAAACTGAAGGCATACAGGGCGGCAGTGGTCGTGCTGACTATTTCAGTTTGTGGCACTTTGTTTGGGAGTTAGGCATTTTCGCCACCCTAAGTAAGATACTTTGAACCTTTTCCAACCCCTCATTATCCAGTATATTATAGACTATCACACTTAGTTTCGTATCTAGTCTTTTGATAATCTCAGTTGGGATGAAGTTTATCAAGGTGTCTACCTTAGTTACTGATTCTGTGTCAAGTTCACCAGAGTTTATGGTTCTGGTCAGGATGCTCAGAGATGTAAGTTCAAAGGTCTGCGATTTTATGTCACTAATCTGTGCTGATGGTTCAGATATGCCGATCATATTTTCCGAGCAAACTGCTTTCATAGCCTACTACACCTTATTTCCCGTATCTCAGTCTTCAGCTCTTCTACAGACAGCTTTAGTCGTTCTATTTCCGAAGTGAGTGTTGAAGCTGAACTTGGTATCTGAAGTTTTGTGACACGTACACAAGGTGAAGTGAAGAGGTCTACGTCAGGACCAGGTGCTGGGTTTGTAGAAGCGATGCTACTACTACTTGTCAGCATATTTTTGCTATCAGTTCCAGCCACGGTAGATGATAGTGACGTGGCAGCTCGACGCTTGCACCGTACTGGCAAGCTTAGTGACTAACTTCCACATTTCGGGGGAGTTGTGTTGCTCGTTGTTGCAAGCATATATATATATTCTATCAGCCACCAGGCTGACAGGTGGCTGAGTTCGTGGCTTTTTTATATGATTAACCGTGACAAATTAGTAAAAGAGTTATTGGTAACAATTATGGAACTGGGGGAACATTTGTGCTAGTCTCACAGCAGAAATATATAGCGAATCACACTAAAATGTAACGCAAACTTTGAACGTACTGGTTGCAGATCACCAGATATAATGTTAACCACCGAAATTAGGACAACCACAATTCAGAAAACCCTTCAAACCGCAACCAGTGCGTGTGGCGGCCGTTGTCTTATCGGGGAAGATTCACTATAAAGTTTACTCCTTCAGTGTCACCGCGGAACGGTTTGTCATTTCGACAACATGGAACAGAGTCTTCGGAGCCTTGAATCATCAGAGTTACCATTAGGTGTGCTATGCAGTCAAATTCAGAACTCACATACATCTCATGAAACAAGTCTGTGTTTTTCTTAATAAAATCAAGAAAGCCATAATGCTCGTTTTAGAACATCGATTTCTGTGGAACGAAAATATAATAATAATAATAATAATGGCTTTATTCCAAACAGTATTTGTGGTACAGGTATGGAATTTTCAGCGTTCATTACAATATTGCATCTAATTACCTCATAAATTTTATAAGGATTTAGAAATATAAAGCAACAACAACAAAAAGAAAAAGAGAAATAAAGAAATAAAATAAAAAAGAACAGCATTACATTCACATATTTAAACAGTGCACCACAGGATACGATATATAAAATTAGTCTGTAATAGAATATATGAGCAGCAATATAATAGTAACAAAGAAAGGAGAACAAAAGCTAATGGGAACTATTTGTTAGAGTGCCGCAGTAAATTGATCATGTCATGCCTAACAGTTTTCTCATCACATAACAGCTGTGCCAGATAAGGTATTGTGGAGTTTTTATACTTGGTAGTCCTGGCATATAGCTTCCTATAGTTACTTCTAGTTCTACCAGATGATATGCAAGGAGAGAGCTGTGTATAGAGAGGATGCTCAGGGTCTGACAATATAGTATTCGCTAGTTTCTTACATGACATTATATGTCTATCCACTATGGTGTTAACCAGTTGGTTTAACGATATCCCACTTGCCCTACTAACAGCTTTTAGTGCCCTACGCAGCGAAGCAAAGTCTTTCTTAAGTAGTCCTGGAAAGATTAATGGGGAGCAGTAAAGAGGGATGGGTAGAATACAGGAATTGACAAACTGAGAAAGTAAAGACTGCTTTATACCAGACTGCCTAAACTTCCTAAGGTAGAACGTTAAGCGAAACATCTTTCTAGTCACTAGCAAGATGTGAGAGGACCAGGAAAGATCGGAGGAAATACTCAGTCCAAGGTACTTGACATCTGATGTAGTTTCAACCTCTATGCCGTCTATGATAGTGGGACCATGTGAGCTAGCTAGTTGTTGAAGGTCACTTTTTCGTCTGAAAGTAAAATTTACTGCCTGACATTTAGACGGATTCAGCTTAAGACCGTTTGAAGAGGACCACTGACTAATTTCCGAGAGAAAGTTATTTAATATGGAACAGTCTGACTGAGAGTTGACAGGCATGGAGACAGAGAAGTCATCAGTATACTTGACAAAAGTGGCTACATCAGAATGGGGCAAGTCATGTAATACGTCGTGACCTTTCCTCTCTAACCGGAAAATACCTATTTTGTGAATTATCCGCTTGGGAAACCTGATCTTCCTAGCCGGTGAATTAAATTCAACCATTACTTACATATCGAGTCTCTGTGTGGTAAGTCCAGCTGTCTCGAACTACTGCCAAAGCTTCAGGTGCTATTTTTGTAGCAGCATCTTCCCCACTCGTTCAGATAAACAAGACTTGTTGGTCTACCACGTGATTGCTGTGAAGCCGATCATCCAGAAAGTACTAGGTAAAGTCGAAAACCTTTTCTTTTCCTTGTCTTGTACTTTTTCAGTCTTAATCTTTTTCTTGTGGGTAGATACTGTTGCATTTTTATTCTTATACAGCATAAGTTTTAGCGATAGTTAATATGGCTGTAGAAAGTAACCTTAGAAATGGCACCAAAACACCTTACTCTGTAGTCACAAGGGCTTCAGCCAGAGAAGGCAAAAACGCAGGGACACCAACCCCAAATCTCATACCCATCCTAAAGACCCGTGTAGGACTCGTCTGTCCGGATACTATGCCTGCAGTGCCACAGTCTAGTACTGAAACGGCTCAGGCAATACTAGTAGGACAGGATACTACTATACCTGCACCAACTGAAAGCCAATGTGTGAAGTACAACAAACCTAAAAGGAAACGCTCAAGACGTCATAAGACCTCGAAGGCGTCACCAAGTAAGGGAGACGAGTGCCAGGCGTGCAATATCATTGTTTCTAAAGCTGACTCAGCTTTCGAATGCAATTTTTGCAAACGGTGGGTGCACTGCCGTTGCGACAAAGAGGTACCGAAATCATACTACGAGTTTATGAGAAATAACCCATGCCCGTGGTTTTGGTACATCTGTCCACTCTGTCGCCCTGGTGTAGTCACACAGAGCGTGTCTGCGGTTAGCAGAAACAACACGCCGCCCTTGTGTCCCAACACGGTCTTATGTAGCTCCCCACCTGCTAACGTCACATTGCCAAAACTTGGCACAGACAGTAAGAAGGACACTCCTGTCCTACTGACCGAAAATGCCAATTTTCACAAGGTGAAGATTCATAAGGTTGGACCTAAAAAATCAAGGAAAGATAGAGTTAGAGAAGCACCACTTGCATCCACAAGCAAGCTTGGCAACACAATAAAGGCTGGTCAGAACCCGATGAAGCCTAAACTTGCTGATGCTGCAAAGGAATATGAGAAGCCAAAGGCCAAACCTAAGTCTGAGGTTAATCGGTCTAATTCGCTCATCCTCTTTAACGTACCTGTGAGCAAGGACAGCTTGCTTGAACAGCGGGCCCTGTTTGATCAGGAACAGTGGTCCAACCTGTGCAATAAACTAGGTCTGAATATTAGTTCAGTGAAATTGTGCAGGCTGTACAGGGGTGTCCACACACCTCAAGGTAAGCCACCCCCATTACGGGTTACACTGGACTCTGCCGAAGAGGCCGAAAAGGTACTATTGATGGCTCAGGTACTAGCCATCGACAGAAGCTCTAACATAAGAGTGAGACAAGACAGACCATGGGCTGTCAGACAAATGGCAAGGGAGTCACCGGAACTTTTGCCTTCCACCCCTATGGTAGTGCACGGTGTCCCGGAGCTGGAAGCGGGCACTGCCTGTGAAAAACACATGCATGACGTACAGCAGTGGAGATGGCTGTCGTCTCAGATGGCCCTTGGCGCTTCTGGAGCCATCTCCGTTTACCGACTACCTCGCCCCGCTCATCTCACACTGATTAGCTCCCCAAGGCTGCTTAGTGTCACATTCAACTCCCCAGAGCAGTTGGCCATAACACTTCAACGGTGGTATGAGATCAAGGGGAAATTGGGAGGAAACATCCGATGTTGCGAAAGCAGACCTCGAACCATAAGGAGGCAGCAAACTGAGGCTTTAATACGTCCCCAAGCTTCAGTGACACTCGAGCGATGCAGTTCTGAGAATAACAGTCTGTGCCACCCAAGTGTCCTGCCTAAATCCAAGGGAAAAAACCACAATGGGCCGGTTCCATCGGAACTGGCCAATTAGTCCCAACACTAAGTTCCCTACCAGCAGATAGCTTCACGTCAACTACCCCACAACACGCTGAGGTTGTAAGACTCACTGTCAGCTGCCTGTATAGCAATGTGAGGGGGCTGAGAGTAAAAATAGGTGAACTCCGAAATCTCCAAGCACACCTACAACTGAAAATAATCATTCTCACCGAAACATGGCTAACCCCCACTATCGCCGATAATGAAATCAGTATAGGTGATATGGTTTTGGTCAGGAGAGACAGGGATAATAAGGAAGGAGGGGGAGTTGCCATATACTTTGATAGGCAACTTAAATGTGTTCGCGCAACGGACCCACCACTTATTGAACTCCCAGACTCCATATGGTGTCATTTCACCGTAGGCCACACCAAGCATTTACTTGGTGGCATCTACCGATCTCCCACCTGTGGGGCAGAGCACAATCAGCTACTGCTCAGCACTATCACAGGGATACGAGACTTGGGCTATGACCAAATCACCATTGCTGGAGATTTCAATGCCCCATCACTGAACCTTGGCTCGGGGTATGCTAAGGGAAAATTCGGCCGAAATCTACTGCAAGCTATTCGGGACACGGGACTGACTGAGAATGTTGGAGACGACACTAGGTGGGGCCCTAGTGGAAAGTCATCAAAACTAGACTACATTCTAACTAGTGACCAACTACTCGTCGAAAAGGTCCAGGTCATGACTCCTCTAGGAAGTAGTGACCATGCAGTCATAGGTTTCGACCTCGTTCTCCGTGAGCACTTGCAGTGGGACGCTACGCAACCATGTCTGTGTTACAGCAAGGCTGACTACGCTGAAATGCGGAGGCTCTTGTCCGATGCAGACTGGCCCTTAGCATGGGATGAGCTGTCTGTGGATGAACACTGGGAAGCGGTAAAAAAGATTATTCATACAGCGATCTCGGATACCGTCCCTTTAGTCACAGCGCAGCCAAAAAGAAAATCATCATGGTTAAAGAGAGGCACGCAGCGTATTCTGCAAGCAAAGAGGAAGGCTTGGTTTACGTGGCGCGTATCTAGAAGCCAGATCGACCATGATGCATACCTGGAACTCAGGAACCGATGCAATGCAAGAGTCAGGAGGGACGGAAGGTCATTCCAGGCTAACCTTGCTAAAAAACTCCTGGCAAACCCGAAGAATTTGTACCGATTCATGTCGGAAAGGAAACCAACCAACCAAGGGGCTTGCGCCTTAGTAGGCCAAAACGGTCAATATCTCACTAGTCTGGAGATGGCTGAAACATTCAGTTTAGCCTTCGCCAAACAGCTAAACAGCAATGTGGGTATTACCGTTACGAACCAAAATGGTGGCATGACTATTTCACAGGAGGAAGACCAAATAGCCACCCCTCAAATAAACCCTGCAATAGTACTGAGAAAGCTGCAGCGACTTATACCTGGGAAGTCCCCAGGTTGTGATGACATCAGGCCATCTGTTCTGAAACAGTGCGCCGAAGCTCTCTGTAGGCCTTTATGCGACTTGTTCCAACACTCCATGGAATCGGGGAAACTGCCAAAGGAATGGAAAAGAAGCATCCTTTCTCCGATCTTCAAGGGTGGGGATAGGCAAAATCCCACCAGTTATAGACCAGTAGCTCTACTCCCAGTGGTATCGAAAGTACTGGAAAGTATTATTGATGATCACATCAGGGAATATCTGGATAGGTCTAAAATACTCCATGAAGCCCAACACGGTTTCAGGAAAGGAAGATCCTGCGTCACTAACTTATTATCAGCTTGGGACGATTGGACATCATGCTGGGATATGAATGTTCCTATCCACGTGATCTTTCTAGACTTTGAGAAGGCATTTGACACTGTTCACCATGACCTTCTCCTACACAAAATAAGCCAGGTAGGTCTAGGTAAACCACTTCTGTCATGGTTGAAGGACTACCTAACTGAAAGGCAATTTTGCACCAAGGTCAATCGAGTCCGATCATCTTGGCACAGCTCGTCATCAGGAGTGTCGCAGGGTTCTATCCTGGGACCACTGATGTTCTTGATTTTTATCAATGATTTACCATGCCGTCTAAACTGCCCGACTCTTCTATACGCTGATGACGTAAAGATATGGAGGGCGGTAAAGTGTCCGGAGGACTCAGATAGGCTGCAGGCAGATCTAAGGCTTCTGGAAGACTGGGCGGTAACCAGTGGAATGACTTTCAACCTGAAAAAGTGCAAAGTAGTGAAGTTACGCACCTGTAGACTGCAGAATGCAAGTTACACCCTGTGCAATGAAAGCTTGTCCTGCTCAACGTCGGAACGTGACTTAGGTCTAGTTCTAACGGAGAAAATGGACACAAGCGTGAATTACACGGGGGATGTAGCGAGGGCATATGCGGTCATACACTTTACACATAGACAATTAGGTGCACTCACTCCTGAGCTCTTTCTAAGGTTGTATAAAACATACGTCAGACCGCATCTTGAAGTGCATAATATCATTGCACCCCCACTGCTTAAAAGAGACGCCAACCTCTTGGAAAGAGCTCAACGACGGGCAACAAAAGGAGTGGTTGGTCTCCGAAATAAGCCATATGACGAAAGGCTGAAGAAATTAGGCCTATTCACACTCAGTTACCGTCGCCTGAGGGGGGATTTAATTACTGCCTACAAAATAACAAATGATCAGAATCACCCGAACAAAGGTGTTCTGCCATTGAGTAGGTATAGGCTCCCTCGTGGAAATCCCAGAAGGATAGCTCATCAGAGGGCAAGGACCCGGGTGCGCTCCCACTTCTTTTCCCTGCGGGTTTGTCGTCCCTGGAATTCCTTACCGGCAGATGTAGCTATGGCACCATCTGTGGACGCCTTTAAGCGAAGGCTGGACAACCTTGCAGTGACACAAGGACTGTATCCAAATGGCCTATCCCCTTAAAATCGCATATACCATTCAAAGATAGACAATTAAACTGGTCGTTTTACTACTTCACATTCCCTTCAGTCTTACTCTCCTGACAGCTTTAACTACACTTATTATTATTATTATCATTATTACTGGTATATATTATATATATATATATGTATACCGGTTGACTGACTGTTGTTACGTTTTCTTATTTTTTTTCTCTGTCTGTTAGTCTGAATACCTTTACTAATTATATCTATTATTATTATTATTATTATTATCTCTTTTCCATTGACGACGATACCGAAAGACTAACTGGTGAAAGGATCAACTCCATTCACAGTAGTAACAGTCTTAACACACTTCATACTACAGACGCCATATAATTAATCCCAGCACTACTCCTGTTGGAGTCAACCAAAGCTACGGCAGTCGAGTGGCGGGACGAGCTACACAGACGTTTACCAAAGATCAGGAACCTCTACCTTACAATCAAGAGGCGAGCGCAAAGAAATCAAATTGGTTTATACTAGCTCGTAAAAAGATATTGGATATTGGAAGGATTTATTTAGCATATCAAAATCGACAGAAGTATCATTCATTATTTGCTTACCACCTGTGATTTCCTTTAAAAGCTTCCACATATTAGATGAGGATTTACATGAAAGAAACTTCTGGTTATAGAGAGCATTTAATCTTTGTAATTCGGCTTTAATCAAAGTGTTTATTCTCTTAACACCAGATTTATTTTTCATTTTGTATAACCTCTCTTTTTGACGGCGAAGCTTTTTGAGTTGAGATGACGCGAAACGGTCGAACTTTAAGAAGATTGTCTCTTTAGGACAACAAACATCAAGACAGAAATTGAGATAATGTGTTATGTTACTAATTGTGTTGTCAAGAGCTTGTTCAGTAAACAGGTCCCAGTTTGTGTCTTTTAACATTGTCCTTAGATTCTGTATGTTATCATGTGAATAGCATCTGTGTTGTGTTTTCTTTCCAAGGTGGGAGAAGACCCTTTTGTGCAGCTTTCCATATACCTTGGGCAATACTCTTATGATGCAGTGATCAGAGTTAAGTAGTGGGGCTCTTTTCCGAGCTTCAAATATTCCTATGTCATTTGTGAACACAAGATCTAGAATATTATCCATTCGAGTCGGGAAGTTGACAATGTTATCATGACCAAGTGAAATAAGGAAATTGTGATCACTAGAATTGAAATCTCCAGTAACAATAGACAACGAGTTTCCGAAGGAGGTGGCAGCAAAGGAGGTAAATTCATCAGCAAATAAAGACAATTCAGTGGAATTGCATCCAGGTGCAATATAAATGTTCGAGATGTATATGTAGTTATATTTTGACAAATGCTTAGGTTGACATTTGACGGTGAGGCAGTCAATGTTGTCACTAGAGAATTTGAAACATACTTTATTAGATGTACATCATTGTGAATTTATGAAGATGGCGACACCTCCACCACGTTTCTTCCTAGAACTGCATCGATCTTGTCTGAATAGTTTGAAATCATTTAGATACACTAGATTGTCATCGTACAGATCGTGTAGCCATGTTTCTTGAAGTGATATGATCCCAGTATTTCGATATATAATGGAAGACACAAGTGATTGAAGATAGTTAATCTTGGCTGGCAGGGAGCGACAGTTAGTACTCATGATTGCAGGAACGGTCATAAATTGAATAGGGGTGTTTTTAAGGCTCTTTGCCACCCGGCGTGATGCTTTTTTTGTCTTTTTTTGTGGCATTTCCGATCAGTAGGTTTTAAGGATATTAAATACTCACGAGGATAAATAATCCGATTTGAGGACATATTAGAATAAAATTTAATTATTTAAAATAAAATTGGAAGTGAGCAATTAGATGCAATATGATTTGTAATGATTAAGGTATTTGGTAGCCCAAGATTTAAGCAGGCCGCCAAGGTCAATACTAAAGGAATAATCAGATAAAAAAGGAAGCTTCTGGCTTTGTCTTTGCTGTATGTCATTTTCACAAATTCCTCTATGGTTGGAAATTCACATTATTGCATAACTCCAAACCCTTGTAAGTGTTAGACTAGACTTAAGTTAGACCGCAAACCAACCACACTTACAAAAACCTCACAACTTTATAAGCTTAGCAGTACTTTACCTAACGTGTAAGTATTGACGAAAGGAATCAAAGTAAAAAGACTTGAGATGGAAGTGTATTTTCACACAAATGAAATATCAAATTAATTAAATAAGGGTGTTTTAAAACTTATCTGCTGCCTTGACTGGCGGTAGGCTCGAAGAGTGCGCTGAATGAAAGCACAGCGAGAGCGAATTAAGTGTGTACAGGAGAGTCACAAATCAAAAGATGAAGGCGTGCCAAAAGTGGGTGAGTGCGTTTAAACAAAAGTTCAAAGGTTCAATGTACACTAAACCCTCATAAGCTGCGTTTGAACCAAAATATGACACTGAAATGTGCTCTGCAAACGATTTACACTGATGCACTGTGACGTTACTGTGGTATCATTTTGAAGTACAGTATAAGCAAAATTAAAAATCAGATTATACCTCCGTTTCATCTTGGCCATCTAGGCGTTGAGCTCAGGAAGTCATCTATCCGTAGGCAGGCTCACTGGCCAAGAAAGGACAAAAAAGTCGTGGACCATGGCAATAAGTGTGTTAAGTGTCAAAAAGCTGACGAACACCCGCACGATTACTATCGATCTCATTACCATGGCCTGAAAACCCACGGTAACGTGTTCACCTAGATTTCGCCGGAAACTATTACCTGATTTTAGTTTGTGTTTATTTAGAATGCCTGGAATTTGCCCTCGCTAATTAACCGACTGCAACTCTCCCTCGCTAAAACCTTTCGCTGCAATGATTTGACTGAAACTCGACGATAGCCCTCAGTTCACGTCAGCAAACTTCGGAAACTTTCACCTTTGACATTTTACTGAGCATACACTATCTTCCTCTTATCACCCACAGTGGAACAGTTAGGCTGAAAGATATGTGGTTACTTCCAGGGCGCCACGCGCAAATCATGGGGAGAAATGACAACCACAGACATTATCCGGAATTTCTTGTTTATGTATAGGATATCTTCAACAGAAATACTTACAAATAGCTGAAGCTATGCGGAGGCACTTATGGGAAGGGAACTGCTTACTTATCACGAAGCTTTGATACCTAAATAACCTGCAGTTAAGTTTCCAGACTCTCCAAAATCTTTCGAAGCCAAAACACTTGTTTGTTAGAGACTGAGGAACAGGACGCAGTAAATAGATAGAAGAGCTGGTCAATGGTAGGAGTTGTTATGTAGTGTATAATGTCGCAGCCGGACCACATACATGTACACGACTTAGAAAACTAACAACTAGGACGTTCGTCTCCTCACAGAGAAAAAGTAACCAGTGGTTTCCCACTAGATGTGCTACTTGGTACATACAGAGTGCAACATGAGAATGGAGCCTATAAAACTGTGGACATATCACATACCAACAAAATAATACCTCAATGTCGGTCAGTTAGGTGCCGGAAACACACGACCCCGAGTAATTTCTATGCTAAAGGGGGAGAAAATGCCAAAATGTATGTCCAGCGTATCAGTTGATTTTACCTCTTTCAAATAATGCCTTCCAAGTGAAGTTCGATGGAGACTAAGTCCGGTGAATGATCCATTCCTCCTTTAAATCTCTCCATGTATTGTCATTAATGTGTACAAATGAACATAGTGGTGAAAGCATATTCTCCCTCTCATTGTTTTTTTTTCTCTCTCTCTCTCGATACGTGATCACTGTGACTTTACAAGTCACGCGGCTCATTAATTTAGTAGCAGTTTAGACAAAATATAAAAAAGCAATGCAATGTAAGTTTTTTGGTTGACACCATTCAAAGTCGTGTTAAAAGCATACAGCATTCAAGAGTTGTAACACAGTGGTCAGCGAACCTGAAACTGCTGAGGTAAAACCCCTATTTAGTTGCTGGTATCAGATCTAAATTATAAAAAAATGCTTTTGCTCCTACCATCTACAAGCCTGTTCAGCTTCTTGTCAAGATGCTACCCCATGGGCCCCACAGAAATTCGTTAGACATCTTAAAGGTCAGCTTGTCCCACGGTATCTAACCGTCCAGATCTTTGAATTCACTTCTCACTGAAATATCGCTTATCTACCTCACGATAATCTTTTTATTTACGCACTATTATACTCTGTTTTATCTTGACTACTTAGGCCTTTATTGAGGTTGAAACTTAATCGCTTGCTTAAAGTCTGGTTGCTTTGATTATAAACACAACACCAATATTTGAACAAAGCTATATTTTCATCGGAAACGTCATAGTTTCCATGCTTAAACCAATATGGCCAGCATCAAACATTGCAAATGTATAATATCATTCCAAGGAGTCTCTAGTTCGTTCTTGTATATATCTTCTAAATGTGCTTCCAATGATGTATTATCCATAATTGTATTTTATGTCATTTCGCAGTCTCCCAGGACGTTCTCCTCTTCCTGAAATAGTTTTTAATCAAGTGGCGGCATAGCACTTACCCAAATATACGCTGTTCACTGGTTGACCATAACTATCAGCTGGAAACGGGACGAAGTTTGGGTTAGCGTTCAAACTTGATGGTGACCTCAGTGAAGGGTTTACAATTGAACATTTATAAGAACCTGTTCTGATTGCTTGTACAATAACTGAACAATTTAAACTTTTGAAAAAGTATTAATCTACAATACTACAGGGCTGTAATTTATAACATAGCTGATCATGCCTGTAAAAATGGCATGCATTTCTCGTAAACACCAGTTTATACGGAATAAAAATGATTATTATAGTGTCTACATTCATCGACAAGGAACCATTTTGTGAACAAACATGCAGAAGACTATTACGCCTTCAGCATTCAAGCATAATAATAATAGTACCATTATAACTGAAAGAAGCCTAAAGTTTCATTTACCTATGACTGAAGAGCCATCTATAGTTAAGAAAAACATAAACGTTGGTGATTAACCTGAGGGTCTTGCTGAATGAACTTTACAAAGTAACAGACTAGCCGCAAGTTGAAAATAGATCAGGTGAACGGGAAAGTGCAACATCGGAGAGTAAAAGCGAAAACGAGCTCGAAAAAGTTCTACGATTCCTTATGAAAGTATTGACAATTATTATTATTATTATCCACTTCACCTTCACATGATGGACCCCACCGGTCACGACCTTTCAGAACATCCACCGCTTATATACACCTAGTTTTGTCTAAAACCTTAAAACAACTACTTTGAGGAGTTATCAAGCACTGGTGTGAGCCCTTTGTTTTGCCCTCTATTTCGATTGCTGGATTCCCATTGGCTGTCAATACTTCCAATGCATCACTGAAATTACTGTATCTTCAAGGCCATTCTAACTGTATATATACAGAGTTTCTGTCCAGCATTTTGACTGTTGTTTCAGACAGTGAAAGCTCTCTTATCGACATCCAGTCTTTTCTTTTGTCTTTTCGTGTTGGCAGTGTCATTCTTGTTGTTGTCGACGTGCGATTAGGACAGATTAGCCAGCGCATTAACTTAGTATTCACTCATAATCCCCTATGTCTTAGTTCCGGTCACAATACCACCAAGCAACGATCAATGACGGCTAGTTGCGGGATTTTGTACCCTGTTTATGTGTTTTTGTAGAGATTTGGATTGATTTCAGTAGTGTGGGTCATTGAATTCGGGTCCAAGTGAGTGAATCGTTAACGAGTTTGGTTTCTTAATCTAAATGGGGTCGTGAATACCAAAGTACTACTAGGTGCAAGCCCTGGATAGCGTACAACATGCATGGGATGCCCACGATTCTTACTCTACCGTTTGACAGTTAGCACATGTTACAGATTAAATAATGAAGATGATACAACTCACAAAGGGACAAGTCAATCAAACGAGTATGGGTAGCCCCAACCAGTAATCTGAGAACTTGTGGCTAACGTAATCTCAATATTATTACTATTATTTTTACGAGTTTGACGACGGATGAAACAGCAGCTGTCCAGTACTCCCTGGTGGTTTTCAATACTTTTCTAACTGATATCAGTTCGTGGTTAAACTTGTAAAAATTAATCTAATCCTTACAAACCAACCCTTGAAAATTACTAGTATTGTTGTTTTAGCTTTTAGAGGCTGACTGTATTGACGTTCGCGAATTGTACGGAGTATACTAACGCAAGATCTTATACCAACAACTTCTATAGTATTCGTTCCTTGTGTACCAAAGACAAAGCAAAACGCCACAAATGATCGTCCAAAGTACGAGATATATTTCGGGACCAAATAGTAAACCGTGAAGAATGCTTAACTAGCTAGTGATCGTGCACGAACGTGACACGACAGAGTACCAAATAGCATGAATGCTTGACCGGAAGCCTTCAGCTAAACAAGTCGACTTAAACAGTGAGGGTCAGCATCCAATGTTCAGTGATGATTGCTGTGGTCAATAATTTTGGAAAATTATTTACCGCTACAAGCTGTTATTAACATTTTCTTCGCTATCTCTTATTTTTCACAAGCAATTAATTTTTGACCAATTAACAAAATCGCTTAGTCACGTGTTTAAAAAACATATACTTAAGGATAGTGAAAGTGTTGCATTTTACTCGATGGCAAACTTTCCGAGTACAATATAGATAGATAGGTGGTATTAAATATTTACACAAGTCGAACAAATTCTCTATCTCCTTCAGGTTTAAAAAAAATATTATCACCTGAAGTGAATATGTTACCGTTTTGCTTTTGTTACAACTCCTCTTGTTAATTTCATCATATTCTTGCTTTTATTCCTAAGGAGAGAGAGAGAAAACTCATTGTTGAGCACAAAAAATCACAATTGAGCATACTACACCTAACCTTAAAATTCAGTTTCCAATCATATTGTGGCGTGTGCTACTGGTAAGATTTATCAGTAGCATATATATAGTATGAAGAGATGTTCATCGGCATAAAAACATCAAATAGCAGGGAGATAGATTTCTGTCGGTCAGTTTACGAAATAGAACTTTGCACATAACGAAGAACAAAACAGTTTAATTGGAAATCATAAGTCACAAGGAGTGGATGCATCTGCGCCAGCCATTGGATAACGATTTTGAGCCATGTCACCAATTGTTTCCAACCATTGGTTTTTACCGTCCCGGGGACCCCAACCAGGAAGCCAGTCTACACCTTTCTACGTGGCTTAGACTAACTGTTGTAGATTTCATTGACTGGTGCCATGTTTTCGTTTGACCGCCGCTAGCTCTTTTCCAGCCTGACCCATCCTATGTCAGCTAACATTGCCCGTCGAGGAGGGTGATCGATGACTAGGCATACCCAACACATGTCTAACCATCTCAGTCGATGTTATTCTACAGTCTCGTCGACTGATTTCGCCTCCTTACCTAGCACTCGACGCCTAACCTCAATATTGCTCACCTTATTATACCACTTCACACGGGAGATAGAAAGCAGACACCTATGATCGAAGACATCTAATCCTTTCATATTTTCTGCTCTCAATGGCCAGGTCTCACAGCCATAAAGGAGGACGGAGCGAACTGTTGAGCAGTACACACGCCCTTTGGTCGATAGTCGGATATCGCGTCTACGCCAGAGACGGCGTAAACTGGCATATGCGATACTAGCCCTCTGTATTCGTGCTGAGATTTCGTCGGAGATCAACCCGTTGGGGCTGATGGTACTTCCCAAGTAAGTGAAGCGGCCAGAGAGAGAGGGAGAGAAAATGATACAGCGTTGTAACGATATATGGGAGACATAAAAGGAACATGAAGAAACACAATATGAAGGCCAGATGTAGCGAAACACGGAAGATCTGTGGAAATAGTGCGTTGAAGATAAGGTGTACATAATTTGGCTATACAGAGGTATCAAATTGCAACTAAACATTCATTTACCAAAGCATTCGTCTTCTACCGTTACAGTATTACTTTCTGTCTTTCTCTTGTTCTAGCATAGGACTTCTAGCTAGAGCTTTGAAGTTCCGATAGCAGCGGGTTTTTTATTTTTACGGGGTGGGGTTACTAGCCAAACGCCCAACTTTCCCTCTTTGCCGACCTTACTACCGCCCTGCTGAGGTCTAGGAGTGAGTCAGCCGAGGATTGGAAACAGGACCACAGGCGTGGTTAGCGAGCGTTCTACCGCTAAACCACTGGAGCTCTAGTATAGCAAGAGTAAGTATTCGGCAAAGAATCTATTTCAAGTTGTCAGGATATAGAAATTCTTAGACTGAAAATTTGTTTATTTCCCAAGAGATATTGAACAGTTCAACACCTTATAGATAATATTTCAGTCTTTAATTGTTCCACAAATGCGACAGTTTGGAGTAATTTCACACCTAAGTAACACCAATTATATCGGCGTAGTTGTATTCACTGAGCTGGATAGTTTAGTTGCGGAGGTTTTACTATTTGTCTAGACAACACTTTCAGTGCATACTTCAACTTGAAGTGAACTTTCAGGAATCACCGCGAGTTTATCAGCAATCTTTACTCCTGGAAACCTTGATCGTAATTGGTTATAACTGAATATTTGCTCATTGTCTGACTGACTGGTTTCAACATAGAAGTATTTTGCACAGATGTACAGCAGTTCAACTTGCTACACTCTCTTCTTGTACCACACAATGCAACAGAAGAGAGGTTTAAAAGAGAGAATAAACACAAGTGTAATGAGGGAAAAAGAATACTAATACGAAAAACAGTAGAGTTTCACCGAATATGACAAATCACAAAGAGTGGTGAATACATCTGTGTCATCATCGAGAACGAGGATTTTCAGCCATATCACCAATTGTCTTTCTACAACGGCCATTGGTTCTCACCATCCTGAGGACCAAAACCAGCCAGCCAATCAGGAAGCCCACATCTCTATACGTGGCTGGTTCACATTAACTCTAATGGATATCATTGACTGATGAAGTTATGTTTTTATTTGACCACCACTAACAGCTCTTTTCCGACCTCATCGATCCTATGTTAGTCAGATAACACTGCCCGTCGTTGAGGAAGGCGGTCGATGACTAGACATGCATGCGTAACAGATGTCCTAACCATTTCACTCAATGGATGCAGCTGCTTCACAACCTCGTCCATTGATTTACCCTCCTTACCTAACACTCGACCGAAGCCTAACTTCAATATTACCCACCCTATTATACCACCATCTAACACGGATGATAGAACGCAGAAATCTATGATCAAAGACGGCTGGCCAAGCTTCTCATGTCTTCCACTTTCAATAGCCATCTATGTCTTACTGACAGCCAGCCATAAAGGAGGATAGTGAGAACTGCTGGGAAGCCATATACACACGTACTTTGGTCGACAACCAACTGGATAACACATCTACGCCAGAAATGATTTAAGTTGTCAAACGCCACATGAGCCTTCTGTATCCGTGTTGATATTTCGTTAGCGATCATCAGACCGTTCGGACTGACTGATGCAAATTCCCACAAAATAAGTGAATCGATCAACACGTTCTACTACTTCCCTGGTTATCTTTAAACTACGGAGTTGATGCAGTCCAATGCTGTAGCCTCATCAACTTACATTTCACAGTAGCAGAGAATCACCTGCCGAACATTTGAAGACTGTTGTTCAAAGTGTTCAGAAGACTGCAACATGTCGGCATCTTCATCTAGGAGGACTATATCATCCCTGATAGATCGTAAGGCAATCCCTAAAGTCGATGAAGTCAGTTAGCGTTAAGCTAGTCCCCATCAATTATTTACAAACATAATCTATTATCTAAGAGATAATATTTCCAGTAATATTTAGAAAAACGCATTATTTTTTTTCTTATATCACTTTATTTGAAAGTTGATGATAATCAGAAATGTGAAACAATAATAAGGAATTCTATATTATTTTTATTATTATTATTAGAATTATTAAAAAGATACTTGAATGATATTAGCTAACAAATTCATATATGTATGCATGTGTGTGTGGGTGTGGGTGTATATGTTTTTGCACCTAACATCAATTATAATATATTATAAATACACAGAAGCAATCACAAACTCTCAAAGGATGAGTTAACAACAGAGGAGGTAAAGTAGGCGTAAATCTAATATATACCATATACATACATATATATAGATAACCACCAACAAAACATAACAGCATTTTTATTAATAATCCATAAACAAAGCATATCGCGCACATCACAATCACATAAGTGTAGACACAAATTCGCATGTCTGTGTGTGTGTGTGTTATAGTTCTACGAGTCAGCTAGTTAGTTAGTAATTGAGTGGGTTAGTCGATGCAAACAATAAAATACCGATTGCATAATAATAATAATAACAATATATGAGCAATTTCAATAATCACAAGTACCTATAGACGACAATGCAAAAAAAAAGTTGGAAGGAACGAAGACAATTCAATTGAAGACACACAAAAAGACAAAATATACATCGATAGACAGACAGACAGACAGATAGAGAGATAGACAGACAGACAGGTGCATACAACACATTATAACATGATAGCAGTAAGAACTATAATTATTAATTCTAACAGTCTAAGAAATTTCATTAAAAATTAACATTCATAGAATATTATTAATTTAAAGCAGACAATTTAAGATGAATAAAAGTAGAAGGAATCGATTTATATATTTAAACTTGTGCAAGTAATATGTAATAAGTACTAATTATGTTACAAATTACAATCCTAACTTTCAATTGATTAATTAATTAATAATAATAATAGTAATAATAATAACCAAGTAAGTTAAGACCGATGATTGTTTAAATTATTCAATTTGATAAATTTGGTGGCAAAAAAAACATAAGCGGGGAAGACAAATATGTCGTATGCAGTGTATGCAGTAAGTAATATGCACTTCGTTATAGGTCAAAAAATAAACAACTGCTATGTATACTATGACCACTTCTGTAGGAACAAACAAACACACATCCACACATATAAATCACGGACATGAAATTTGCTGGGGGTATTTTTTCAAAGAAAAGAAGAAACACACATCAAGCAAAAAGTAAAATAAGGTAGAGAAGAGAAGAGGAGTAAAGAAACGACCGGGGTGATGAGAATGAAAAAAAACATGAGATCCATACAATACAGAGGAATATATGTATATATATATCGGTACATTTGTCAGAGTTACAGTGACCTGTTAATTATAAAAGTATAATGGATATGTGATAAAAGAAGACGCAAGAAAAAAAAGCCAGCGGAAAGACAACGGACAGGAGTACCATTTTTACATCAAACAATATGACTTGTAGGTTGGCAGTACAATGGGTTGAGGACAATGTGGGTGGGTGAGTGCGGCAGAGGAGAGAACAAACTTACAATGAATACAAACAATATTATACAAATATTTATATATGTTTATATATGTGACGTAATGCTGAGTGATTTAACACGCATAGCAAGAAAGAAAAAAACAAATAATATTAATTCGTGATATGATTTAAAATCTATTTTTGAACAAAGAACGCTGTAAAAAGAAAGCATTTGAAATTCTCATAAAAGAAAAGAATGTACATATACATATGTATATGTAACATAAACACTATTAGCATCTATAATGATTGAATACAGTGAACGAGAGAGGGAGAGAAAGAGAGAGCATATCTTATTCGCCATAAATACTTACCACAAATGAAATGAGATCATAATTTAAGCGGAGAAAGAAAACACGAAAAGAATAAGATAACAACACTAAGATGCTGAAATAAAGAATTCTATTTTAAAAGAGAAGAGCGTGTGTGCATGTGTGAATGTATGTCAACTCTACACTTGATTGTATTTGGGTACCTACGTACGCACGTACGTACATACGTGCACACACGCACACAACACCTCCACACTCACGCATACAAACAAACAAACAAGCAAACAAACAATATTTATAAACACAACATACAATAGTTGTGATTGTATCTTGAATTGTGAACAAGATATGCTGATGCTGATGATGACGACGACGCCGCCATCGCCGACGTCGACGATGATGGTGGTGATGATGACGAGGATGATGGATACATCAAGTTATATTTTCAGTTTGATGAACAAAATATTTTACCATTGATTTGAATGCATTACGATTGCCTGAAATGCGTTTAAAGCGTACACCATAAACAATTGGCTTGGCTAATTGAAATATCTCTAAATCCCAGTTAAGTACACTGGATGATGATGACGATGACTGTGATGATTTACTGCATTGAAACTGTTGTTGCTGTTGCTGTTGTTGTTGTTGTATGCCCTGTTCATCAATACTTTCATTATTATTATTATCATTAGTACTAGTAGTAGTAGTATTACAATTATCATTAGGATTATTATGTGAATTTATTAATTTTGTACAACGTAAACGATATGAACTGAGAAAAGTATAAGCGCATTGATAACGTTTAAATAATTCTATCATTTGTATTAATAAAATATGAGGATCAGAACCAATTATAGGAAGACGTAGAACAAAGTGTAAGCGACGTGGTTTCCATAATTTTCCGCCTTTATTCTGTCCATAATAATAATTATTATAATCTGATTCAAATACAGATGAGGAGAGAGTTTTATTATTATTATCATTATTATTACTGCTTTTAACAGATGTTGACATTGTTAATGACTGTGGTATTGGCGGTATTGGCGATGGTGATTGTGGTGTGGGCACAACCGTTGTAATAGTTGATGCTTTATGCCTATGTACATCGGAAGTCATGATTACTGTTCGAGTATTTGTCCGGTCGACTGAAGGTAGTTCCATTCCTGTCTTTTCTACAAAAACAAAAAAATAAAAAACAAGCATACAACAATGTGTTTACCATCACAAAGCAATAACACAATGATTAGGTAAAATCATAAGTGAACACTGAACGAGAAGTATTCAACAACAGTATGTTATTAGTCAAGCTGTATTATTACGTAAGCGTTAATAAAAGTGTTAAAGCCTATCCACACCAACTTAGCCTTATCTACCAAAAAAAAAAGAAACACACACTGAATTCTATGGTTATATATATTCCATGTTAAAACTAGAATTAGAATAAAATAAAGACAGAGTGAGAGAGAGAAAAAAAAAGGTAACATGAAATATATTCATCATTGTGCACCTGTAATAAGAAAATGGATTAGTGATTTGTGAAAACAGAAAAATATAAAAAGAAGAAAAAAAAAGCAAAATCAACACACCAGTGCAGTTTTGAGTGTGAATACTACTCTATATGTGAGAAACGAAAAATAAACAACTCAATTGTAAGCAGTGTGAGATTATATAAACACTTTAGTGTATATTGTACATTTAAGAGTGTATAGCGGTGCGTGTATGAGTGTGTGTGTGTGAAAGAGAGAGACAGAAATTTTTTTGAGTGGTGAGTGTGGTGAGAGCTGGCTGCAAGTCAAAATTATAGACAACAGTTTACGTCAATGTGTTCGTTCATGGGGAAAAAAAACAAGCACAAAGCCTAACTTTGAGGAACTCAACAACAACCAATCACAGAAGACTTAACGTGTGTAAATACGATTCGCAGATATATGGCTTAACTTTCTAAGAAACCGCAACACAAAGAGATGACAGAATAACTTTTCTTCGAGAAAACAACCAATCAGAAGACGTTGTTTCTCGGCCAACAATAACAAATAATAATGTACATAAAAATTCATAAGTATCTGTTGATTATCTCAATAAACGATCTGTTACCTGGCCCTTGTCTTCTGTCGTTATATATTATTTGTTTTCATCGCATCAACACAGAACACAAGAATCAATATAATAAGGGCGGGCAATCAAAAGATTAGGTAGAAGCAAAGAAGACAAAAGGGATGAAAGAAAACTACCAAAAGTCATGAAGAAGAAGCAAGATATGGGATAATAGTATAGACAATCAGTGCTAGGATGTTTACGACTTATAGTAGGAGAATGAAAAAATTAATTAATTAATTTTACTCTATAGCTTCGAGAGGTAGCCAGTCCAAAACCTTGACCGATGAATTCCAGCCATTCAAAAAAAGTAAAATTTCTATGTACATACATATACTAAGTTAGGTTTGTAGGACTTTGTAATGTTCTGGTGTACTAATAACATGTCCTGACCTGTAGGTCTGACAAAAGAAGGTTCACATGGGATGATATGGTGATAATATGACTCGGATCGACAGTATTTAGAGTCCAAAGACAATAGGATTTGAAACAAAGACATGACCCTCAGCCACAGGGTTAGAGTGAAATGCTCAGAAGAGGTAATTGGAGATGAACTAAGGATTGTTGTATATGATACCTTGATTGAAAATAGCTATCCGGAAAAGTTCATCAAGAAACACTTGACCAGAAAAGTAGAAAGGGATTATTCACCATCCGTAAACAAGAATCCTTTATACATACGACTGCAATTTAAGGGCAGTATACCTAGCGAAATAATTACGAAGAAGTTAAGAAAATCAGTTCAAAGAACTTTTAATGCTGGTAAGCTACAAGTTATATTTTCTACACGACCGATGGTGATTTTCTCAATTGAAAGATGAAGTACTTACACTAGCCACCTCTTCTAATTGTGTCTACCAAATCAACTGCGCTTGTGAAGCGAGTTATATTGGCCACTGCTCTAGGAACTTGATTTTTCGTGCTCAGGAACATCTGCCAGTGTAGTGAAAAGCATCAACAGCTCGATATTAGACCATCTGGTGCAAACCGGCCACAAAGGCAGCCAGCATTGAAGAATCTCTCTGTATCATCTACCGAGTACCAAATAAATTGCCGAAAACATCCAGGTACCACATGCTCCAAACATCAGAGACTATCGCAATTCGCGTGAAGCAACCAGTGCTTTGTGTGCAAAAGAAGCAAGTTCAGCCACTACTACTGCCCTGGTCGGCTTTCAGTGGAGACTGTGAATTCATAAATTTGTATTATTATTTTTCTTAATTTCTCTGATATTCAATGTGTAGTGTTATGTTGATGCTATTGAACTGTAATCTACTGATATTATTGATTCGATGTTATTTAAACAACACTAATTCATTCATTCACCAGTATGTATACGTAACTGTAGAACCTGATGATGAAGAGCAGCTTATCGAAAAGAATATTCCTTGTTCAGTGACCATTCTTTTGAAAAAAAATTTAAATGGGCATTTTTAATCATTTAACCTGAATAATAATAGTAATATGATCAGCTACGTAACCCATACGTTTTAAACACGACCTCTGGTGAAGTTATGAATGCGCAGCATTCGGAGAGTCGAAGACTAGGACGAAAAAGTTGTCCAATGCTATTGATTGTGACAAGCTGTACGAGTTATATTTTCTTATTCTAGTTTCACAAGTTTTTACAATATCCCATCGTATGTGATAGATTCATTCAATGAGGAATGGTATCATCGATTCACCGTTTTCGTTATACATTCCTATTTAGTAATTGGTCACCAAAATGGATTGAATGAAATTCTTGTAACTCTTTGAAAGCATTGTTCTAGTACTTTAACTAATAAAGTCTGTGATGACAGCACTCTTTGAGAATGCTGTATGACGACAAATAAAATACCTGACTTTACTCTATCCATCCACATAGAGCTTCAAGCTTTGTGAACTTTGAATTTTCAGTAGCACTGGGTGTTATTCTCTTTTTTTTACGGTTATCCGGCTTACAACCGGTTGATATTAGAGGAGATGTAAAGATGTTCGCCAGTGGGGGGATTGAACGCCGAACCACATGCCAAGGTCGGTGAACATCTCTACCACTGAACCATTGACTCATTTAATAACTTAACAGAAGTACGACCCCAGCTGGTGGGATACAGGATAAGTGTAGATTATATCAACCATCAAAATCAGATACAAATCAAACGTTTATATCCTCAAAGTTGAAAGAAAAATCTGCATCTAGATTGCCTGATTCGAAATATCGAATTAAAGCTTTTAATTCTATTGTATTTTATCAGGTGTATTTATTTAAATTTATGTCATCCCTTCACTCACTCACTCACTCACTCACTCACTCACTCACTCACTCACTCACTCACTCACTCACTCACTCACTCACTCACTCACTCACTCACTCACTCACTCACTCACTCACTCACTCACTCACTCACTCACTCACTCACTCACTCACTCACTCACTCACTCACTCACTCACTCACTCACTCACTCACTCACTCACTCACTCACTCACTCACTCACTCACTCACTCACTCACTCACTCACTCACTCACTCACTCACTCACTCACTCACTCACTCACTCACTCACTCACTCACTCACTCACTCACTCACTCACTCACTCACTCACTCACTCACTCACTCACTCACTCACTCACTCACTCACTCACTCACTCACTCACTCACTCACTCACTCACTCACTCACTCACTCACTCACTCACTCACTCACTCACTCACTCACTCACTCACTCACTCACTCACTCACTCACTCACTCACTCACTCACTCACTCACTCACTCACTCACTCACTCACTCACTCACTCACTCACTCACTCACTCACTCACTCACTCACTCACTCACTCACTCACTCACTCACTCACTCACTCACTCACTCACTCACTCACTCACTCACTCACTCACTCACTCACTCACTCACTCACTCACTCACTCACTCACTCACTCACTCACTCACTCACTCACTCACTTACTCACTCACTCACTCACTCACTCACTCACTCACTCACTCACTCACTCACTCACTCACTCACTCACTCACTCACTCACTCACTCGATCCTTAAAACAAATCAATCTACTAGAATTAGACAAATAAAATACAACATCACACTCTCAGAGAAAATCTGATCAAGAGATTTCATTCAAAAATGAGAAGAAAAACAGCAATGAATTATACCTGTGCAAATGATGTATACTTTGAACTGATGATGAATAGGCCACAGAGAGAGAGAGGATAAGGAGTGAAAACTAAACATCAATAACGGATAACAACAACAACAATAATAGTAACGACATTATACTTACATTTAGGAGAAATCAGATGAAGTGAAGAAATCAAGATTGAAAGAATAAAATGACATAGGGACTCGATTAGAAGGATATAACAGTGTCTTACAATGACAACAGCAACAGACGCACACACACACACACAAAAGACAAAAACAACATTTCTGAAATGAGCGACAGATACTGACAACAACTATCTAGAAAGGGTAACATTTGCTTAAAACTTGGGCTACCGAAAAACTCCATCAATATGTATATTATTGCATATAGTTTCTCCGATTCAGTTTGTTTAAATCTGGTCAAGTATGACCCCCTAATGGCATTATTGACTCTGGTGAGTATTTGAAGCATTCACAACCTGCTGATTCGTAAGTTTCTACTAAGCATGAGAAAAAGCATTATTCTCGATGGCAGCTTATGCCACAGTGTGTACATAAGATGACCGTTTCTCAATGGTGTCCTTGGTTCACAAAATAGATTCTTGAGATTTTTAAAATTGACACTCAACGAAATGTCGTCGTGTATTTCTCAAAGGAGAAAAAGAACAGATATCATAATGATGGATTGGTTTGCGCTTCAGGTCAGATTGAACTGTGTCACGCGATCTACTGTCAATTAATACTTTTTATTTGAAGATCCTGGATGCAGAGGAAATATCATGCAATAAACTCCGGTGGAAATTCTGTACATGATATAAACACTGTACAGAACAAAGCTATTATTATTATTTAAATCAGGGAGCACCGCACGTCCGTTTCTTCCTATTTTGAGACTGTTCAACGGTGCGCACCCTCGACCCAACTAATTATTGAACCTGGAACATTCAGGTTACAAGATCATGCTCAATGACCATTCGCGCAATTGGGTGGGAATTCAATCGTTCGTGAATTCTGTCTTTATCAATTCGTGATGTAGCACCACCCTCACCCACCCACCAATACCTTCAATTATTATCCACTTCACCTTCACATGGTGGACCCCACTGGTCACGACTTCTCAGAACATCCACCTCTTATATACACCTAGTTTCGTCTAAAACCTTAAAACAACTACTTTCAGGAGTTATCAAGCACTGGTGTGAGCCCTCTCTTTCGATTGCTGGATTCCCATTGGCTGTTAATACTTTTAATGCATCACTGAAATTACTGCATCTTCAAGGCCATTCTAACTGTATATATACAGAGTTTCTGTCCAGCACTTTGACTGTTGTTTCAGACAGTGAAAGCTCTCTTATCGACGTCCAGTCTTTTCTTTTGTCTTTATTCTTGATGCTGTTATTGTTGACGTGCAATAAGGACGGATTAGCCAGCGCATTAACTTAGTATTCACTCATAATCCCTAGGTCGTAGTTTCGGTCATAACACCACCAAGTAACCATCAATGACAAAGAGTTGGAGATTTTTATACTTCGTTTATGGGTTTTTGTAGAGATTTGGATTGATTTCAGTAGTGTCGTTCAGGGGTTACTGAATTCCGGTCCAAGTGACTGAATGGTTAACAAGTTTGGTCTCGTAACCTGAATGTCCTGGGGTTCGATATCTTATGGGATTCGAATCAAGGAGCATTCAGCGCTTGGCACCTGCGATTCTGGGAAACTAACACTTGAATACCACCACTTAGCCGAACTCTAGCTTCTTTTTTTACCAAAAAATTTAAACCATTAAATCTTGAAAGCAGATTTGGACATCTACGAAATATGATAGTTTAAACAACACACAGGACTAACAACAATCTAATGTTGTGTTGTAAGCATTTAGAGTGAATAAGTAATCTACGGGTCAGGGAATCGACTAGTAGTACACAACACAGAAATATTAACTAGTGGACAATATCTTAAAATAATAAAGACACATATAAACTTCTTACATAATAAAAAGAGAAGAGGAAGGACAAGAAATAATGCAACACAGACATCTACTTCATGTGTGCACTAGGCGACTATGGGCTAGTATAACATGTGAAGTGCTACAGCTAATACAATCATACTAAACTGATATCTGGATGGAATTATTATTATTATTGTTCCCTTGGGTTCCTAGTGCAACATAGGGCTTCAACTACACGCCTCCACTTGCTTCTGTCTTCTGCTGTACTTTTCACCTGTATCCATGTTAGTCCATACTGTTTCAACTCTTCTTCACATGATCTCCTCCATGTCACCCTTGGACGTCCCACTCGCCGCTTCCCTTTCGGGTTCCACTCGAGCACTGGCCTGACGCGCGATGTCACCCAGCGGCTTCCTCAGCGAGTGTCCAATCCATCTCCACTTTCTCCTGCGTATTTGTTGTTTGGCAATTGGTTCTTGTTTTGTTTGTTTCCATAGTTTCTTGTTGGTTCTTGTTCTTTCCGGCCATCTGATCTTGAGTATAGAGCCAGCGAAGACAGTTGTTGATAAAGGTCTGCAACAGGCTGTTGGAAATATTCTTTGTGACCCACTGGCCAAGTTTCTGATCCGTATAGAAGAACTGACTGACTTGACGCTTGTATTGAAAATCCGAATCACTTTGTTGTTGATGCAGGCTGAGTGAGTGACGAAGATTTCCAGATTGGTTTGAGGATGATGAATGTGTTTCTCGCCTTCCCGATTCTCGATTTGACATCCTCGTCCGTTCCTCCTGTAGTTGAGACAATGCTCCCTAGATAAGTGAATGAAGTAACCTCTTTCAAATCCCTTCCTTTGATGGTGGTTGGCGCTGGATGTTGCTGCTGTTGTCGTTGGTTGGTTATTTTCATAACATCCGTCTTGTCTATGTTCACCAGGAGTCCTGTCTTTGCTGCCAGCCTCATCGACCAGTTTGTCGGTTTTCGCTTGTAAGTATTCGATTTTGTGTGACATCAAAGATAAATCATCCACGCGCGAAATTCAGGTCTTCTGGGTTGTTCACGTCGGTCCAGGATATCCCTGTCTTCTCGTTTCCCACTGTCTGACGCATAGTCTAGTCCACCACAATTAGGAATATCATTGGTGATAATAAGCACCCTTGTCTGACTCCTATGTTTACTCCAAACGCCTCGCTGAGTTTTCCGTTGTGGATGACTTGACATGTGTCGTTGTCGTACAGCTGTTGAATAAGGTTGATGGCTGTATCTGGATGGAATGTAAATAACTAATTTGCAAATTAGTCTTTCTAGCGGTTACAACTAACTAGCTTCTTCTAATAGACTGGGGATCGTGCCAACCAACGCATTATAAATAATTTTTGAATAACCGTATATATTTAATGACATGAATATGTGTTCATGTTAGGACGTATAAGCCTCTTTACTAGCCGTGAAGTTGTGATTTATGCATGTACTGACATGATTACCTTGCTACGACAGTTTTGATTGGTTTATTTATGGCAAGTCGGACAACCAATCAAATTTGTTTTATTAATGGCTTAAATTTCTGAGGATTTGTAAATGTAATATACCATGTATTTCCCGCCCAAAACAAGTATGATAGCTGTTGTTATCCTTTCAGTTGTTGCTTTTCCCAATTTGATTTTTATGTCTATTTCAGTGTGAGAGATATCTTCAAATAACCAGTTGGTTACAGTGTCGTTTTCTTGAAGTGTATTCTAGCAATGCATTAAACGAAATCACAAGGCAGTATCACTCTATTATAAACAGTTCTATCCTCAACGGCCAAAAACGACTACTGAATATTAAAATTGCCTGTAAAATATTTATCTTTTTGATTGGCATAGACTAAAGTAATTGTATTGAGGGTTACACAGTACACACCTAGACTCATTAAATAAACTCAGCTTGGCTTTCCCGGCTGATTGATTGGACCAAAGTGCTTGCTAGTAGGCCTCAGCTTGACATTTCAGCGATTTGGAGTCTCTGAAACTATGGCTACACTGGGTTCGAGCCTCAGTGGAAACATCATCACTCATCACTGGGGAATTCAAGTACACCCAGCTGATAAGTCCTAAATAGGATGGAAATGCAGTGCATCTTGGATTCCATTGCTCGTCAGTCACCATCCACCAATACTTAAAAGTCATGTAATTAAGATAATAAGTTTCTTCTAGGTAATAAATGAAAACCAATTATGTGAAAGAAAGGAAGAGAGAAAGTACAAAATCAATTATAGACTGAAGAGTTACTCATCAAATAGCCTAGAGAAAACAACAACAACAACTTACTTTGACTACTACCACCCCCACTAATAATAATTCCAGGTGAATCATTCATTGGTAAACTCGTAGGCGAATCAAAGCCATAGAATTTTGATCTAACCTTATCACCACCACCCCCACCACTAGTGGTAGTAGTAGTATCAACTTCATTTGATGATGATTTTTTTGACTTTGATGTTGTATTACCACCCATGGTCGAAGAGATTTTACGTTGTTTTTCCGGTTCCATAGTTATCCATGGATCACGATTAGGTGAAATAGTACCCTTCATTGTATCATCATCATCATCATTGTCGTCATCAGTATTACTGTCATCATTGTCAGTCGAGTGATGATCCTGATGCTGGCGATGACGATGACCGTGTGATGACCCGGATGATGATAAGAATAATAATAGTGAATGTTGTCTGTCCGATGAGTCAGATTCCTCGGTAATTTCTTCTTTTCCATTGTTCTTCAATAAACTGGTCTTATCGGATTGACAGTGATGCTTCTTATTGCTATGCGTATTATTATTATTATTATTAGTATTATTATTATCATTATTATTAGTATTAGTATTGTTATTGTTGTTATTATTGAATTTTCGTAAACTAGACATATTTCGATTATGACTTGCATGACTATGAGATGAAAAGTGAGAAATATACATAAAAGTAATAAGAAGTTAGAGTGGTTCTCATTATTATTATTATTACTTCATAGAAAAGAGATACTGTATATGTAATAAGGCAAACACAGACCCATACACACATATATATGGTTTGATAGAAGAAGGTCTCTTCAGCTGATGTCTAGATAGTGTAACTGCGATCACTCCACTATATTTCAAGAAACAAAACAACAACCACAGAATGCTTCAATTCTATTATGGGAAAAATTTATTTTGATAAAGTTTCACAGTGTTAGTGATGACCAGTTTTCGACGAGCAAAAATTTATTTCTACTGCTCACAATCATCATATTAATCACATCAAGGCATTACTCACACAACTTCTCGACTTCGTTTATATAATTCCATCATTATTTCTCATCTCTTGATGTGATTGGTAGTAAGTAATATTTTCCATATATATCTCCGGTATGAGTGATGAGTTATTCCTATTGCATGTGTTGGGTGTAGATTCGATGAACAAAGACTCAGTAATCAATCTCTCTCTCTCCCGTTATCAATCTGTAGTACTTTTTAGAATTGTAACTCTGTCCCACCCTATTGTGTGGTTGTGCGTTAAAGCATGCAGTGCTTTTCAATAAATTACCTTATCTTCGCGGATGGGGTCAATCTTTCTAACCTTAGCTAAATTCTTATGTTCTGATAATCTCACTACTTCTGATCTACTAGTTTCCCGACTGATAGCTGCTACCTTGACGTGGTGGTCGGGCTTGCATATCGCAATGACCCAACAAGCTACACTGGCTGGAACCAATGTTCCTGCAGGTCCTACCATGCCAGGAAGATTGTTTGGATAGCGATTAGATTAAAAGCAGTTACCGGCATTGTGTAAGAATCTTTCTTACACTATGCTGGGGGTCTGAGGGTGAAGTCGTACAGCTGGGGAACAGGGATGTAACAGCAGTAAGGTGTTTACCTCAGATGACCAGTATAACAGCCAGCTATGCTGTCTCTTCACTCTGGAGAGAGAGGGTTAGAAAAGGTCGACCCTAAAAATTGTACATCCCGACTTACCCTACGGTGGTTCGTAACCGGCGGTAAGTTTACTAATACGGAACCAATCCCAGAAACCAGTTCATACGGGCCGTGTGTGACGGGTCGGCATCAAGCAGTTGTCCCCTGGGCTCTGCAATCACGCAACACTAACCCTCTTTCTGTTTCAGGTACCCGGAGACTCAATCAACTTCCACGGTGTGGGTAGCCAGGAAGTAACAACCGCTCACACACTTCCAAAAGCACACGAAGCCTTCATTAGATCTACTAGTTTGACCTATGTAGTTGACTTAACTCACAGTCATTGCAAGTTATTTTGTAGATTATATTAGTTTGTTTAACTGGGTCAACTGACAGGGTCCTTTAACCTACAGATAACTTGTCCTACCTGAGTAAGTTTGTAGGTTTAAATGCCACCACCCTAATTCCTGCTTTATTAAGAATCCTACATAGGGTGTCAGATGCCCCCTGCTTATATGGTAAAACTATAGATGCCTTATATTCTTTCTGATTTATGTTATCACTATTAGTTTCACCATTATTTAAGTCGAATGAAGTCAGAAAGTTGTGTGAGTAACTTGATATAATGACGATGAGTAATAAATTGTGCTCCAAGTGTGGTCATCAGTAAATATTATTGTATTACAATATGAAACTTTATCAAAATAAATTTTCTCCATAATGGACTTATATTCAACGATAGTGTGTTCAAGTTCTATTCTGATAGAATGGCCTTAGTTATTACATAAATGCAACCCAACATTAAATGAATTCCCAATCAAAATCTTTTCAGTGATAAGCAGGTGTGGAAAGAACACTGTGCGCTATTGAAATGATCACACACACACACACACACACGGCAAACAGAAAAATACTACAGGAGAAAAGAATAATGTAAGAGTTCAGGTTTGAGCAAGCGGTACATACTTCACTAACTGGAGTAGGAATACCCACTAACGACTGACGCGAACTGTTTTCATCATTCGTCCTACAAATTCAGATTAATCATGAATATTTGTTATTATTCAGCTGCTAGGCACTTTACCACGGCGACGACTACGAATACTACTACTGCAGTTAGTTAGTTAGTTGGGAAGACAATTTATCTTAGCAGAACCAAGATAGAAAAAGTGTATGCGAGTGAATTACAGCTTGAGTAACAAAAAAAAGGCGCTAAGGCGATTTAGAGTGATTCAGTGTCGTGAATAATGTGTGAAATATACAAAGAGTACACAGCATAAACATGTAACAAACAAACAAACAAAGGGGATAGATTCCACGTGAAAGCATCATTTCTATACTGAAAACAATCGTCTACAGGTTGCATGAAATACCAACAAACACGAATACAAACACACACACACACACAAACAAACAAACAAAGATATCGAAACAGAATAGAAAGTAAAATCTGTGCTTCAAAATATATCCAACATGTAATATGAAATCAACAAATGATGACTACCTGTTTGACTTCAACATTCCATCCAATTGTCCCTTTCTATAGTAAGTAGATGACAGGTAGAGATAAAAGGTGGACTTATAAAAACTCTCCTAGTCTAATGGAGAAGATTTGCAGCTCAGATGGATGCTTTTGACTTAGTTGTGTTCTCTAAGCTGCCTGAATGTTTTCTCTGTTTGTTTTTTGCCTTTACGTTCCCAGTGGTGGAACCATAGGGCTTCAAGCTAGAGGCTTGAAATTTCGGTAGAGCAGTGATGTTTATTTTTACAGGATGAGGTCACTAGCCTCATGCCCAGCCTCCCCTCTTTACCAGTCTTATTACTGGCTGAGTGAGGTAAAGGAGTGCGTCTATGGCCGAGGATCGAACCCCGGACCACGTGAGGCGTGGTTGGCAGGCATTCTACCGCTGGACTTTTAAGCTGTCCGAATGCAAAAACATAAATCAGCTGTAAAAAGGCACGATATGCATTTCTGTTTCACATCGATGCATGCAGATAATTATGGACACGAATTTGATTGGGATAATGTAGAAGATTTAAATAGAGGAGACATCAAAAATACTGGCGCCAGGGAATTTCTAGAAGTCTGGTGGTACTCAAATGAATCAGTCATCGATTGAAAAACACATTACTATAAAGCAAATTTACAAGCTAATAGAAATTAGGTCACATGACAAGAAAGTTCAAATTCTAAGTCAATAAAAATAACCCAATAGAGATGGAAACTAACAAATAGTCACAACAATGGTTGTCAGGAGATACAATTATATCATCAATCATGGAGAGTTGAAATAAGTTTATTTTACACTAAAACCTGGGCAGAAACGATGTTGTCCTGAAAGGGGACAACGAAAACTCTAGAATTAAATCAACCACACCATAATTGTTGATACTAGATGGTTGAAGGCAATCGGCCATAGGAAGCCTTGCTTCACTTAGGTTTCGCGCGATAGTTGGTACTCACCACTCAGTCAGCAAGACGTATCTGCAACCTTGAAGGAACTCATGTCCCGTGATGGTTAGCTACCTAGCTTGGTAGCCACATTGCAACTAACTAGTGTCTAATCAACTATCTCAGAGAACAAACACATCCAAATAAAAATAACTCTCGTAGTCTATTTATATATAAGAAATAAAACAAGAATGAAGAGAGAATGATAGATTAATACATCTGAAACAATATTATATCACCTGATATAATGTGCATACTATTTTAATTTATTGGTTATTTCAGACAAGGAAATTAACCTGTGACTTTTCCTCTGCCTTCTAATAACATACATAGAAAAATACGAAGCCACTGTCTGTGAATTTGAACTGAAGTTCAGCAGTTAAAGCTGCTGTACTACACACATAGTTCACAGAGGTAGATGAAAGACAGAAACTCAAAAGAACTATAATAAATAGAATAGTGCTGGAGAAAACATGAGTGTCCAATGAATACAGGAGACAGTAAAGAGTGAATGCATCTACGCCAGTGAGAACCGTTCCAAGCCATATCACCAGTAATCTCCACAACTATCAGTTACTAGCGTCTTGAGAACCCCCAGATCAGGTAGCCTGCAACATCTCTATGCAGCTGGCTCAAACCAGCAAATGTCATAGACTCCATGAAGTGAACCCAAGTTTAATTTATCCCACCCCTCACATAATCCTATATAAGGCTAATACTACCCATCAAGGAAGGCAGTAAACTGAGCATGACTAACACATACCTTATAGCCATCTCAATTGACGTGAATTCACAACCTCATCGATTAACTTTGCTTCTTTAGCAAACACTGTTATGCCTAACCTCAATATTCGCAATTATATTATACCATTTGACACAGGAGCTAGAAAGCGAACATCTATGGTCAAAACCAGTTGGCCTTCTCCTGTCTTCTACTTTCAATAACCATGTGTACATAAGTCTTTTGATCGATAGCCTAGTGTCAGAAGAAGATGGCAGTGATTAGGATGACAAGAAAGAATTCTATTGTTTTTTTCACATTACACTTATACATATCTACATTATCCTACTTAAGAAAAGAAAGTAGTGTGAATACTAATACTAAAAATAATCTACTAATATATATATATATATATATATATAATTCAATTTGCTAACTCCTTCTTTGCCTTGTAACTAGAACGTCCTGAGTTCGAACCCCGGTGGGTGCGTACTGCCGAAGAGTCCCAGACTAGGACGAAACAGCTGTCCAGTACTCCCAAGTTTTCCAGTGGTTCTCTAACTGGTATCAGCTCATGATGAAATCCTCCATCCAATCAAACAAAATACCTACAAAACCAATACTTGAAAATTAATCTGATGCTCACTAGCAACTGACCCTATTCAGGCAGTTAGTTACCTGGGGTTCTAGTGGGAAGCTGTGACCAGTAGGGTACAGCAGATTGAAGATGAGGCAGTAACTCATTGAAGAAGAGATTGCGAAATGGTCGCGCTTTTTCGTGAACTCCTTCTTTTTCTTCAGATGAAAGACAAGAGCTAATTTATAATTCAAATGAATACTGTATGTGTTTGTGCGCGTCTCAGAAGGTATGTTGCTATTCACCATAAGTATGATAAATCCAAAAATTGAATTTTCCACATAAATACAAAAGTTCAAAGAGAATACAAATTCTACTGAACAATTAATTACCACCGATACTTATTGTTTCACTGTACAAATTCTGAATAAACAGGCAAATTAATTAATTCTTAAAATGCCAAAAGACAAACACAGCTAATTTCTCATTTGTTAACAATTCATCTCTGTTGTACTCTTAAAGAAAAGGAACAAAATCGGCAGGATCTTCAACGCTAAATTTAAATTAATACGTCTCTATAGTTTAAAGACTTGGTGCACGCATCACAAAGAAAGCATTTCCATCAGACGGCTACAAAAGACTTTCATTAACAGATTCCGTCGCCCCACCAACATACTGATGATATCAGATGGGCGGTCAGGAAGGATAAGCACAGGGGCAAAAGAACTCTGGTAACGAAGCAATTAAGAATCCAACTCCCGACAAATATGCAGAAGGAAGTGGAGACAGACGAGGCATAATACATGGAGTAACGTCACGCACGCTAGGCAAGCTCTTGAGTGGAGCCGGAATGGGAAATAGTGAGTTCTGGAGGGTGGGGAGGGGGCGCATGAAAGCGTGACATGGAGGAGATCATAGAAAGAGGAAATGAAAGCCAAATGAAAAAGACCACAGATGGATGACTAGGTGCAATGGAGATGTACAGCTGAAGACTAGACTATGTTCCACTCAAAACCCAAGGAGATAATAACAAGTTAGTATGATACATGATGGTAGGTAAATGCCAAGTAACTTAGGTGAAGTAATCTTTATATTCATAGATAAGGCGTTAACTTGAAATTACATAGATTAAATGGGTGACAATAAACAATAATGGATGGATAGTAAAAGTTGAATGTTTGTGATTGAACTATAAAACTGCAATAAACGGGAAGACAAATTAGAAATCAAAATTTTGAAACACATAGAAGAGAACCTTAAAAAAGACAACATGAGATGATGACGATGGTAATGTAACAAACTAGAAGACTGGCCCTACAACTGTTCGCACTTATATACAGCTGATGACACAAGTCACACCTGCTAATTCAGGTCTAAGGATATCTTCATCAATCTCAATCAATAGCTGTATGACAATGTCACGTGTCAGGTGATCCACAACAGAAAACTCAAAGAAGCCTTTGAAGTGAAGACAGAATGGAGTAAGACAAAGCCACCTATTATCACCGATGATATTTCTAATTGTGATCGACTAGGTTATGCGGCACACAGTACGTGAGGAAAGAGAAGACAGAAATATGCTGAAACGCTAAGAAGACTCTAAAAGATCTGGATTTCACGGATGATTTATGTCTGATGTCATACAAACTCAGAAGTCTATAGGCGAAAGCCAACAAGTTGGGAGGAGAAGCAGATAGCGAAGGCAGGATTTCAGGTGAACACAGAGAAGATGGAGGTGATGAAGACAACCAACCAAGAACAACAACAACCAGCACTAATCACCATAAACATAAGAAATCTGAACGAAACTACTTCATTCACTTATCTAGCCTCCATCGTTTCAAGTACAGGCACTCGGAACGGATGAAGATGTCAAAGCCACCCAGAATCAGAAAGGCAAGATAAGCTACACCTTCATCAACCTAAAGCCACATTGGAATTCTTCTGCACTCAACCTCAGAACAAAGAACACGATTCGGATTTCCGAAACAAATGTGAAATCAGTCAAACAATTTTTCTTCTATATGCGTCACAAACTTGGTTAGAGAGTCACGAAAGGCGTTTCCAACAGCCAGCGGTAGACTTTTATCAACAACCACAAACTTCGCTGGCTCCATATTGAAGAAAAAATTTCTGGGTGGCCAGAGAGAATTAGCAACAAGAAACTCTGGCTGGCAACAAACCAACCAAGAACCTATTATTCAACAAACACCCCGAAGAAAATGGAGATGGATCGAACACATGCCGAGGAGACGGTCGAATGACAGCGTGCGCCAGGCGATTGTTCGAGGGGGGGGGGGGGCCGAGTGAAAAACCACAACTGGGTTGTACGAGGAGGAGATGGGATATTACAAAGTGGAGACGTGCCGTCGAAGAAGAAATGCAATGTAGAGACAGTAAACAGGGAACAATAATAAATAATATATGACTCATTCGTGTTAAATTAAGCTGACGAAATTAGCGTCTAACAAAAACCAACAAAATAAGACAATAAATCGAATAATTACTGTTTGCAAATCTCTTCACATTTGATCACTGTTATTATTTGTTTTAGTTATTGCTATCGTTGTTAGCCTTAATGTTTACAACTTCATAAATTATGAATCATACTAAAGTAGAAGAAGAAGTAATGACTGTGTCAGGTTGTCTCCACTTCGTTAGTTGAATTGTTAAAAGTCGAATAAAACAAACAAACAAACAAATGGACAAACAGAAGCAAACCACTACTACAATCACCACGACCACCACCACCAATAACAACAACAATGAATAGATGTAAATCACCATCAGTCCACGTTCAGAAACGATGCAGTCATACGTAAAGACCAACACACATACACACACACAAAGACCTGTATACACAAAGTGATTATGTGTACAGTTAAACAAAGGTGTTACAAAGTAAGTGTGTTACTTTGTCTATGCGTAAATTATGCATATATGCATACATTAATATGTAACAGAATCAATATACGTGAGAAGTGAGATATATACACGTGTGTGTGTGTGTAACATTATGTGCAAAAAAACACGAGTGTTAATAAATCACAATTTGCGTGTAACTCATTGATTCGTTTTAAGGCAAGTAAAACAGCAGACAAGCAGAAGAAGCAGTTAGGGAAAGAAACCTTAGAGAGAAAAGAGGGGTTCAGCAAACAAAGGTCACACTTGAAAATCACGAATTGGTAGAAGTTAGAATTCATGGGTTGGCCATTGAGTCAGCAGCTCCCAGTGGTTGAATGATCTATGAGCTTGCCTTGTCCCCCGGAAGATCATGGGTTCGAACCCTGGCTAGCGATGGGTACGTATTGTCGACGAGTCCTGAACTAGGACGAAACAGGTGGTTGACCAGTACTCGCCACTGGTTTTCAACGGTTCTCTAACTTATCCGTCTATCCGTGATCGAACTTGAAACCAACCAAATCCTTACAAAAAAACTCTTAACTGAATCTATTTGTTTACTCTTTAATATCCTGATGGTTATTTTCCAATGATTTGAAAAGAACCGCTAACATTAAATACAGATGCGAAATAAAAGTCTTCCTCTGAACTAGGAATATTCTTTCCCTTTGATTATGAAAGAATTAATCACATTTTATCAATGTACAAAGCGGCTTTAATTAATTCCATATTGGACAAGTTTATTTCAAATATCATACAGTGATGCGGTACTAACAAATAGATGATAAGGTTCTGAGCATAAATTATTGCTGCTCATAATTATAACACTCTAGTCACACAGCTTCACAATGTGTCCTATATATATTTTCTCTGGTGCTTGACTCCCACATTTCATGACATGACATGACACTACAGTATTGCGTGCTCCCTAACTTCAGGGTTACTCGAATATATTACTAATACAGACAGAAAGGAATGTCCTTGACCATCTTGTGTCCCAGTGGCTGAATAGTCAGAAGATGCTGGGTTCGAACCCCAGTGGGTACGCCCTGATAAGGAGTCCCAAACTAGGACGAAACAGCTGCCCAGTGCTCCCAGCTCTTCCGAAAAGTATATCGGTGGTTAAATGTTAGGACACTGGCTAACCAAGAAAGTGGTCCGGGGTTTGATCTCCACGCAAAGACGCACTCCTTTACCTCCGTTAGCTGGTACTAAGCTCGGTAAAAAGGGAATTTTGAACATGAGGCTGGCTAGCAATCCTATCCCGTACAAAAAAATACCACTGCTATTGAAACTTCAAATCTCTACCTTCAAGACGCATGTTCCACTGGGAACTCAAAAGAATAAGAAACAATGACCATCTTGTAGATAACTCAGATAGATTCAACATACTATTGTGATTACTCTCATACCTTTATGACATATTCGTTTCATTCAAAATCCTTAATTAATCCCTTAGTTCAATGGCAGAAAAATTAAACGACTGTAGACTGAATAAATGTACTACTATAATAATTGCTGTACCAATCATAATGATGACAACTTCTCTAAGCAATAAAAACTAACATTTTTCCCTCAGACTAACTTGGTTACTCGTTTAATTGTAAAGAGAATACTGCTGAAGAGTCCCAAACTAGGACGAAACAGCTATCCAGTACTCTCAGGTTTTCGAATGGTTCTCTAACCAATGTTAGCTCATGATAAAATCCTGTAACCAATCAACCGAATCCCTACAAACCATCACTTGAACAAGCATTTCTATTTCCACTCCCATGTAATAAGTAACACGTTCAGATTCAGCATGATTAGAAGACTAACAGCCACCCACTCACACACACGCACGCACGCACACATGTATATAAAGAAGGAGGTACAGAGTAAGTTACCCACTTATGATATGAGCACTCACATTGAAGAGAATGATTTCGATGAGAAAATGTCTATCGGTATAGTGTCATCCTCTAGTACGGATGTTTCGACGATATCTAAGGGTTAAACTTAAGGTAACCGAGTAGATGGTGACTAACAGTGGTATTCGTCATCTGGAAGTACCTACCTGCATTTCCCAGTCAAAACAAGAAGCCTATTTGGCGTTGAAAACAAGCGGTACTGAGGCACTGAGTCGTCTCAAAGCAGGCTTACATCCTGATGACGAGTCCCAAATAGGACGAAATGTGTATTCTGGACTCCACTGTTGGTCGCCAAATTCCTTCAAAATAACATTCTGTCCGTTTTGAAATAATAGAGAAGATCTGTAGCTCAGGTGGATGAGTTGCAATTAATAGTGTTTCACTTTGTGTTAAATATGGCGCTGAAGATGTTGTCCAGAAGGACGACGAAAGCTTCGCAACTAAACCAACCAGCTCAGAGAACACTATTAATTGCAAATTCTTTCCGTTTAGTAGTATTTAGAAGGATAAATAAAAAAGGTGAGGAAAATCACAGAAAAATGGAGGCGAAAATGGTGCATATTAGAAAAAGCAGCGAAAGAAGTAAAAGGCATGAAATGGAAAGTTATACAAACAAAAGTCTGTTAGAGTTAATTTAGAGAAAGCAGAATAGCAATCAGAGCTCATATGTATACACACAAACACACATACAGAGAGATAGACAGACAGACAGACACATCAATTCACCATCTGTTAGTGTATATATATCACAGAAGGAACAACAAAAAGTGTGATAATATACAGAGCGAAAAAAGCCTGATCGCTGGGTTGAAACAAAGAAAAAAGAAAGCAAAAAAGGCAACAGTACCCGACTAACTCACCCCGACTTAAAACGACCGCATCGAAAACTTTTGTAGACAGGTAGGCAGAAAATAATTTATTATTTATTATATGATGAATGATTATAACAATACTGTGATGTGAAATAGCTATGTTCTAAATGATTACTTATAGATAGATAACTAACTGATTGATAGTGTAAGATGTGTGTAATAGATGGGAAAGTAGAGTTAACAAGAAAACTTGTATCAGAACAGAATTCGAATGAACAATTTCTCGGTAATCAGTTTTATGACTGACCACCCCAGTTGAGTTATAATAAATACTCAGACTACACGCTAAGCACAGCTGAGTTTATCAAGGCATTACTTAGACAGAAACGTACACAGTATATGCGATTTAGAGGATATTCATCGAATACATCAGACAAACAAGTGGAATATTTGAGCAGCTTTCAAGAGTTAGCTTGCAGGGATTTGACCATAGATTGATATGCGTTTAGAGAACTGTTGAGAACCAGCACCGCACAGTACTGGACTACCAGCTGTTTCATCCTATTTTGAGACTCATCAGCAGTACACACCCACAACAGGGGTTGGACCCATGACCTTTTGGTTTAAAAAGGCAAGCTCGTAGATGACTCAGCTACTGGAACCTGACACAATGTCCAGCTCATGAAATCCGACTTTTATGAGTTTGTCTTGTAACGGGAAGATGCTGCAATACCTTATACAGATTCTCAACTTGTTGCGAAATGTTTTACTTGCCCACTAATCTTATTACTTGTACACCCCTCCACTTCCTAAGATTTATGCATCCCCATGAAGCATTTTATACATTGCATAAAGTAACTTATCGCTAGATTTCTAACTACGATTTTAATCACAACTATTTCGTCGCAATCCACATTACTTCAAAGATTATATATGCATATATATATATATATCGCGTGCGCCAGGCGATTGCTTGAGTGGAACCTGAGTGGAAAATGACAACTGGGTTGTACAAGGAGGGGATGGGCTATGAAGAACAACTGTGGGCTAAATAAGTCAGTAGAAAATAGAAGAAAGTGGAGATGTTGAGGTCCTATGTTCCACTCGGAATCCAAGGAAACAACAATAATAACTTTACAAATGTAGCACCTAACTACTAGCAAGTAGTCTGTTTTTATGTAAGAAATAAACCAAAAGGAACGTCAATTATGGTCTAGAGAACGGACAGAAACAAAGAAGCAAGTACTTCTTAGAATTGAAGAATTATACAAGTCCATGTTTAGTGGCATCTTAACAACAGGCATTAGCCTTGCAGCAAAACAACAGATTTATTTTAGAACCGGGATCAGTCTGTCTTCTCATGAAGTGAGAAATATTATAAAGAGAGGGTAACTTTTATACTTCAAGCAAAGAACAAACGTTAAGGTCGGGAAACGAAAATTCAGCATATGTTGGGTAACAACCACCTTATATGAATAATTTTATATCCTTAGAGAAGTTTAAATCCAAAAAAGAAACACTTAAACATGCAACACCATACATGTCGGTAGATGGAGATTACTTACCTTCGAGCGATTCTAGTCGTTAAACTACGGAAAAATCGTCCAGATCGAGCTTTCATAGAAGCACTCTTCTGAGCCCTTACTGCAGTCGTTGTCGTCTCTAATGTTACTGACGAAGAGTCAGAAGAATTTTTCACTTCAGAAGGAAGACTTACGCCTTGATTTGTATTCAAGTTACTCGTTCCTGTACTCTTTGGTGATGACTGTCTACATTCTCTAGACGTTAAACTACTAGTCGTGTTATTACTACTACTATTAGTAGCATTGGTGCCGGTAGAAGTGGTATTGTTCGGTCGATGACGTACTGACCATTTAATAAGCGAATCTCTTGTAGTTGTTGCTGCTGTATTTGTTGGTAATTTGAAGACTGGAGATTTTGGACACGACTTATCATTATTATCATCATTAGTTGTTGTTGGTGTATCAAGTGCCTTGCAGATTGAATCAGGTATTCCAATCTGATGATGTTTAGTTGATTTATTTATGTTCTGTTGCTGCTGCTGCTGCATAACTTTAGATGAATCCATAGTACCAGATGATGAGGCACCGAGTGTTGAAGAAGGACTATCACTGAATGTAGACGACGTAGACTGATCTGAGATATTTTTCGATTTATTTTTACTCCAATTATCCGTAGAACGATTAGGATCATTACGATGAAATCTCTGTTGATCATTAGGATACAAGACATCAATAATATCATGACTATTAGCACTGTTATTATTACTATTATTATTATTGTCAGTCCTAATTACAGGACCGTTGTTATTATAATTCGTTGAAATAGGCTTTGAATTATTATTACACGATGAAATATTATCTTTAGGACGTTTTCGATGAGGAAGTGTTCTAAACAGTGAGAGGGAAAAAAAAGATATCAGAAAATAAATAAATAAATAAACAAACAAAACAATTAGTATTACAATAAAAAAAGAAAACATTAGGCATAAAAATAACTCGTTTACTAACTTATAAATAACAACAACAACAATACCAACAACAACATTAAACAACAACGATGAAAACTCATTTTTAAAAGTGAGGTGGGTAGGCGTGGGGGTGCATTTTCTGTGAAATTAGTTATTAGTGATTATTACACAACACAAAAGTGGATAACATGAACTCTTGGTGAGTATGTTACATATATTTAAATGTGCGTATACATATACACATATATAAATTAGAGAAATTTAGCACAAATTCATTATAATAGGGTTAATATTAGACAATAATGAAATGATAATATCAAATTTTCATAGACTGCACAAGAAAAGTCTGTTTTCGCAAGATACGATAAAGAATGAATGTAAATTCATTACGTGAAACCCTACTAGAGAACAGGTGTCCACCAAAATTTATCGACAAAAACATGAAGGAGAAGCCTTTGTCGCTAAAAAAAATTACAACTGTTTTCCTAAGAAAACTCTGTTCATGAGCAGAAATTCTTAGCAACCGTCATTCTATTGAGTGAATGAAGAAGACATTTAAAGCAGCCACCTTACTCAGTTAATCCAGTCTAAAGATAAGGATAAAATATCGCTTTTGGCCACCCACGTCAGTGGTGTATATTTATCAGTTTACTTGTTCGTGTGGAGCAAAGTATATCGGCAGTACGCAGCGTCAAGTTTGGCTAGCCAGCCAGAGGAGAAAAGAAGAATACCTTGTCAACTCTGGCTATCGAGCCAGCCACGCATGAATCCTTCACAGTGCTACACAGATTTCCTTAATATCGTCTGAAAGGACTTCGAATACACCATCTGTACATCATAGCTGAATCATTGGCTATTCGGGATTTGAAACCGGGCTTCTGCATTCAAAAGCATCACATACATTCCCCTTGCCCCTACTGTGGTCAGAGTAAAGTTCTTACTATAATTCTGCTGTCTTTTATTATGTAAGTTTATTATTATTATTATTCTCATCATGCTTATTTTATTATCACTCAATTACTGTTTATTAATGACATTAATAACATAGTTCTTGTCCACTCTATACAATTATAGTGATAAGTCATTATCTCACACTTATTACGTCATGCCAACTTCTACCCCCTTTTTTCTAATTTCCAATTAGTCACCCCTCCTAGACTGATATAAAAAATAAACTCGAAATGATTAGACGTTTTAGAAGAAAAAAAACGATGGACGTCTTTAAACACTCAAGTTGAATGCTGGATAGAAATAATAAAATATGTCTGGATGAAACAAAAGAAAACAACAACTAACTATGAAACAGTTGATACAGCGACGACGTTATCCCCTACTCAGACACAGTCGTATATAGAAGAAGAAGCAGAAGAATAGATGAATGAATAAGAATGATATATTATATGTATATAACGACAGTTTTACTGAGGACAGAATCACAGCATACACACATATTTACATCAACCAAGTGAACATTGAGCCAAGTTGATTGAAAACTTCGATGAGGTGACAAAACTTCATCAAAACAAAATGTAACACTTACTTAAATATCTAGCCAATCGATAACTAACGCCTAATTCAACCGATGGGTCACAGTTTCTAGTCCTACTCCATCTACTTCAGCCTGTGCGTAACTGCATTATATCATCACACCTCAGCTCACCTCCAAACCGGGTAGTTGAGCTTGAAACAAGTGGTCTAGTGGATAACGCTTTAGTGTTTGAAACTACGGCAACTGTGTTCCAGCCTCAGTGCGAACACAATCACTCACAGTGAAGTGCAAGTTCTTCCAGCTGATGAGCCAACCCCATTTAGGACGAAATTTATATCTGTTATGATTGGAACTATGACCTAGGGGGTTATGAGTGAATACTAAGTTAATAATTTTCAAGTGTTGGTTTGTAGGGATTTGATTGGTTACAGGATTTCATCATGAGCTGACATCAGTTAGAGAACCATTGGAAAACCTGGGAGTACTGGACAGCTGTTTCGTCCTAGTTTGGGACTCTTCCACAGCAGTATGCACCCACCGGGATTTGAACCCAACCTCTTCTGGTTACAAGGCGAGCTAGCTCGTAGACCATTCAGCAGCCACTGGGACCATGAATTCTAACTTCTGCCAATTCACGACATAGCGCGACCCCTAGCCAATGTCTTCGGCGAGTATTTGTCCTCACGCCCGACCTGCTGCACCCTACTGGTCACGACTTCTCACTAGAACCCCAGGTGACTACCCACCTGACTACCCACCAGTACTCCCAGGTTTTCCAATGGTTCTCTAACTGATGTCAGCTCATGATAAAATCCTGTAACTAAGTTAATGAGCTGGCTAATCCGTCCTTATTGTACGTCAAAAACAACAACATTAAGAATAAAGACAAAAGAAAAGACTGGACGTCGATAAGAGAGCTATCACTGTCTGAAACAACAGTCAAAGTACTAAACAGAAACTCTTTATATATACAGTTAGAATGACCTTGAAGATGCAGTAATTTCAGTGATGCATTGGAAGTATTAACAGCCAATAGGAATACAGCAATCGGAAGAGAAGGAAAAACAAAGGGCTCACACCAGTGAGCAATAACTTCTTAAAATGGCTATTTTAAGGTTTCAGGCAAAACAAAGTGTAGACAACAGCATCCTGGATTCCACTACTCGTAAGTCACCACCATCCACCAATTTAAAAGAAATCCACATCAGTAATAACTATTATTATTAATAAAAAACATTTAAAAACGAGTTAGAAATCTTATAGGCCGATGTAGTTGGTGAACAAATCCTCTGAATTATTAAAATAGAGAAAGCTGTTGCTGCTGGTGTTGAGTAGACACACAAGAAGAAAACAACATAGCAAGAAAGATGAGCGGACCGAAATACGATATGAAATTATGACAGTTCATATTTTTTCAAGCCCGGTAGAGCTAAATTACATAACTATTTTACAGCTAGAGCAGAAGGAGGACTTTGTAGAACAGTTACAAATTTCTCTAAGAAAAATAAGCAATTTTAGTACACATAAACAAACACGAGAGAGGTTAACAACCCCCAGGAAGCTCTATTTCTATCCATATGATCAACAACAAGGTGTGTCATCAGTCTTAAACATGAATCACTACTACTCACTGGATAGGTCAATCACTTGAGTATAAGTAAACAATTCGCATAATTAATCGAAAATCTATATGACTTCAGTAAATATGCAGTAGGGATATGGCTTAAGCATTCGACTTGTAGTCAATAGTATTTACTGGGTCGGGTCTAAATCAAACTTCACCTATTCCACCTCTAGTCTTTGGCACAATGTATGGCTCATATCCCGATACATGTAAGGTCTGGAGAGATTTTTCGTCCCAGTTTCGGCAATACTCACCCACCACCAGGGGTCGAACCCAGGACCCTCCTCCTGTTACAAAGCGAGCTCATGGACCATTCAGCCACTTAGACCTGATCCAAAAGTTGAATGGTCCACGAACTCGCCTTGTAACCGGAAACTCCTGGGTTCGAACCCGGCTGGCGGTGTGTGCATACTGACAAAGAGTCCAAAACACAGTTGCACGAAACAAATGGTTGTCGAGTACTCCAGTGCTAGATTTCCAATGGTTTTCCTATCGATGCCAGCTCATGATAGAATCCTGTAACCAATCAAATCTCTGCAAAAAGAAACACTTGAACATGTTAAATTTCTTTCTAGTAAATGAATTCAAAAGTCATTATACATAAGAGAATTAGTTAACAAAAAGTGGTAAACAATTTAGCCTTCCCATATCATCATTTCGATCTAAATATCTATATCAGCGATTATGATAAAAAAAAACAACTAGGCGACTACATCGCTTATTTTTCTGAAGATATATTTATATAAATATATACAATAAGGAAATAGCTCTTAAGTGTTTTGATAACTATGCACAAACACGCCCAGGTCTACACGTAAACAACAAAGTCACACTTTCTCTTTATTCATCTACGTTCTGAGTGGAACATAGGACTTTGAAATTTCGGTGGCAGTGGGTTGTGTTTTTTTCTCAATTCTAGCTAGCTAACCTCACACTTCACCTTCCATCTTTACCGACCAGCCTAACTACCAGTTTACAGTGAGGTTTAGGAGTGCGTCTGTAACGTCCAGAGATAGAACTCCGGACCACGTGAGGCATGGTTGCTTGGCCAACGTTATTTTCGCCACACTGACACGTGTTCAAATGATCAATCATTGTTTATTGTCACGCTAATAAGATTTAGAAAATACTTCAGTGATGATTCCTTCCATAGACACACACACATACACACACACACACAAAACAAACAAACATTCAGTGACAAATATAGCTAGCCATATAAATATTTCGTAAGAGTTCTAAATGAATACAAGAATTATAAGCAATTAAAAAACAGGCAAAGAAACAAAATTAAGTAATCAAAATCAAAAAAAGTTGTTACCATGACAGTAGAAGTGGTTGAGTAATCCTCTTTTGTATGCACAGCTCCGGTTTTTTATGTGAATGGCCAGAGCTTCAGCGATACAAAGAAGGCGAAACCGTATTGCCTTTGATAGGTTATTCTTGACTCTGCAGATTACTTTGAAGGCTTTTGTTGAAATGGAATGATCAGTGTTAACCAGGGGCTCAATTATCGCGCTCCTTATTGCACCACTATTGCCTTTTCGCAACCATGCTGGATAGTGTTCCTGAATCCTCTTGGACAGGGTGAGCGTCGAACGACCGATGTACCTGGCTCCACAGCAGCAGGTGAACTGATATATGCACATTGAAGTGGTCAGATGCGGGATCTTGTCCTTGAGGCTTCTGCAGACCAGTGGACCACTGGAGAACACTATTCTTAGCAGTGCTGCAAAGAATGTTCTTCTCTTGAGAATATCGCTTGCTAAATCTCCCTTGAAATCCAAGTTCATGTAGAGTTTCTTTTTAGGCGCAATTGAAGTTTCGTTTCTCCGACTTCTTGGTTTGATATTTTTATCGATGAACCTTATTGGGTATCCATTTTGGATGAAAATTTCTCTTAGAATATCTAATTCTGTTTCCAGAACGTCGGATGCATGACTTAATTGATGACTTAATTTTGTTTTTTTGCCTGTTCTTTAATTGCTTATAATTCTTGTATTCATTTAGAACTCTTACGTAATTTCGTATTATCTACTTTGTTCCTATGTGCATCCTGAGTAAAACTCACTCATCAAACTATTCATAGTATTATATAAATATTTACAGATAGATAGCATCGAATATCTTAAGCCGCTAAGTTTGTAATATAGTGTTTAGCAATGGGGTAGAGTGTTAGTTTTTGGAAGAGTGTGAATATTTTTTATTTATTAAAAACAAAAAGGCAACGATAAGTGACACTCAGTTTAGATCTATGCATCTCAATATTTCTAGTGATGATATTGACAACGATACACAACAGACTAAACTAACAAACCATTTTTGCTATTATATATCACTGTCGATAGAACTGTGTCTTCATAGAAAACTATTTCATAGTTGTACTCATTCTTACTCAATTGAGCAAATATTCACACACACATACACACAATTGAAGTACTTACTTATTGTATACCATTCAATATTAAAACAATTATGATAGAAGCAGTGATTGATTTTGTGACTCATTCTGAAACACTTACGCACAGACAGACACTGGATAGTTATCAAATATGTTAATGAAAGAAAACCTTGGAAAAGGAGATTCCTTTCAGAAGCGGTAAAGTTCACTCAATTGTAAAGAAAATAGGAGGCTGCTATCATAATAATAATAATAATAATAATAATAACTATTATTATTGTTATTACATCGACCAATCAATAAAAGGCATTCGTGCATCACAGTGAATGCGTAGGCGTGTCTGATTTTAATATGAATCGGCCAATAGGGAACAAGTATCATGATGATGATGTTCTTTTTGCTTTAAAAAATCAGTAAATAAATTAACCGTTATAAGTAGAGAAAAAATATCAACAAACATCCCAACTTGACCTAGACTGATTGCCAAAAAAACCAAAACAAACAAACACATAATTCTCTAGTCTTTATATTTTATTGAAGCTTAAATTTATTAACGTAAAGAAAAAAAAGGCTGGTTAATATGTGATACATTGAGATTCTCAATGACCAAAATGAGCATAATAATAATAATAATAATAATAATAATAATGATAATAATAACATCGATGCAAGTAGACGCGCTAGGAGCAGGTTAAAACAAGTGGTTTATAAACATTAAAAGTTGAAACAATTCAACACTTAAATGAAAGTCCATGGAATTAAGCAAACAATTTGTTAGTCATGTGAACATATCTGATTATAAATCTCCAAGTGTAGATGTTTATTAATTATATTGACATTCAGGATTTCATCATGAGCTAATAATAGGCTAAAGAACCAGTGGAAAACCAGCTACGGTGTACTGGACAGCTGTATCCTCGTAGTACTTGGGACTCTGCAAGAGTAGGAAGTCGAACCCAGGAGTTTCCGGTTACAAGGCGAACGAGCTCGTAGACCATTAAGCCACTGGGACCCGATCCAATGGTTCTTGAATTCTAACTTCTGCCAATTCACGACATAGCGCGACCACTTCGCAATGTCTTCTTCGATGAGTTACTGCCTCACCTTCGACGTGCTGTACCCTACTGGTCACGGCTTCCCACTAGAACCCCAGATAACTAACTGCCTGATGCTAGTGAGCATCAGATTAATTTTCAAGTATTGGTTTTGTAGGTATTTTGTTTGATTCTATGGAGGATTTCATCATGGGCTGACATCAGTTAGAGAACCACTGAAAACCTGGGGAGTACTGGACAGCTGTTTCGTCCTAGTTTGGGACTCTTCGGCAGTAAGCTGAAGACATTTGACAAAAGACAGACATGGTAGAAAAAGAGAATAAAATTGACTCAAACTTCCGAAATTGTACACATTGTACAATCTTGAAAAACTTCTCTTATTTACCCTTTCCTGTATAACCTGAATTAATTATATGCAGAGTTCAATAACCAATGCCACACATCCGGCTTTGATAATCATCCACAATAACACTACACACATTACTGGCTCGAAGCACTATTCAAAACCAATGGAGGAATATCATTGTATGCAGAGTGTGAAGACAAATATTCGCCTCCGATAACATTGGCTAGTGCTAGTCATTAATTATCGGTAGAGATGTTAGAATTCGTTGGTCACTGGATTGGGTCTTGGTTGCCGAACGGTCTACAAGCTTGTCTGGTGGTGGGTGTGTACTGATGAGAAGTTACAAACACGGGCGAAACAGATGTCCAGTACTCTAAGGTTTTCCAAAGCTTCTCTAACCGATGTCAGCTCATGATGAAATCTCCCTAAGCAGTCAAATCCCTGTAAACCAACACCTCAATAATGTGTTGCTTAATCCCAATGCTACAACTCTGTGATATAAGAAGCATAAAAATCAGAGGACGGTTGTCTATTACGACGAATAGGTAGCTGTTAGCAGCTTTTATTCCCATTAAGGAAATTAGTCTTCCTAACCTCGTTAATGTAATAGATAAGCTTAAGAAAAATGACATCAAAGCCTAAGTCACAAAATATAAAATGTTAGGAAACCATGCCATCTTTAAGTTGTCTCAATCGATGTTACCACTGAGAGAGGAGTTAGCAGAACAATCACATTCAAACGCTTCAATCAATAAATTTCAAAACCAACGCGGACATTACAATCTGGATTAGTTGAAACGTTTTAATCTCAATAATTGTTGAATGCAAAGTGTTAGGCAAATTAAACTGTCTGTGTTGTTTGAAATCAACAAGTTAAATTATCTGTCACACAAAAGTCATTTTATTCAAGCTACTTATTATTATTAATTATTTTATTCCTTTACATTCCCAGTGAAACGTAGGGCCTCAAGCTAGAGTTTGGGCAGCAGTGGTGTTTACTTGACTGGGTAGGGTTGTTGGCCTTATGCCCAATCTTCCCTCTTTACCAGTCTTATTGCTGGCTTACCGAGGTAAATGTGTGCATCGGGTTTCAGGCGCTTGATGGAGATTGCTTCGGCACACTTGAGGAGAACTGAACTCTTTCCGCTATTGATAATGTTGAAGGATCTTGCGACGTCCATCTCATGACCCATGTCAAAGAGATGTCTAGCAATGGCATTGTTGAAAGCATTTGTTCCCTATAGGCGGAGGCCCTTCGGTGCATGTTCAGAAAATCGGCGGTGTATACAAATATACTTGTATCTGCGAGAAGAGTTACATGGGGAGAACAGAAAGAAGGGCATGCTTCCGATTTTCTAAACATGTATCAAAAAGCCTACGCCTCGAAGGAACAATAGTGCCATTGCCAGGCATCTCCTTGATATGGGTTACGAGGTGGACAGCTTAAAATCCTCCACGATTATTAATAGACAATACAACTCTCTTATCTTCAATTTCGCCGAAGCAATCTCCATCAAACGCCTGAAACCCGATTTGCGCGTTGTTTAGAAAGAAGCGGTTATCAGCCTCTCCTTGCCTTGGTAACTGGGTGCTTTCATCCTCTCCTCCATCTGATTACGCAACGCCAAGAACTCTATTCCGGATCATTATTATTGTTTGGGATAAAGTGCTTATTATTACTATGATTAGCACTGTATGCATATATTGATCGGTTGATTTTTTGTTTTTGAAAATGAACTCACCGTGCAAGTATTTTAAAATTGTTTTTGTAGATACATTTAATAATGTTTTTCGGCTATAAGCAGCTGATGAGAAGCCAACGAAGTAAACAAAAGATGGTACGATTTTATTCTGCACAAGCCACTATTGTTCTTGCTTTATTCAAGCTAAATTATTTTGTTTAGTGACTTCTACGGTATCTATTAGCCGACAAAATGTTGTTTGTTTTTGTTTTTTTAAATGAGTTTATGGCTTTGAATGCCATTTTATTCTTTTCTTGTTAATTAGAGAATTCTATTCACGTTAATTGGTGGATGGTGACTATCAGTGGAATCCAAGACAACACGCACCTCGTCCTATTTGGGACTCGTCGTCTGCATGTACCTGCATTCCGAAGTTACTGATGATGTTCCCACCATGGAGGCTCGAGCCCAGTGCCCATAGTTTCAAACGCCAAAGCGTTACCTACTGGACCACTTGGGTCACGAGAGCCACCTTTTATGCAACGGGTCATATTAATTATTTAATTCAATTTTAGATTTTCCAAACAAGTGATTGGACCGAAGTGCCCGGTCTCGGATTGCAGGTACATCCAGTCACCATCCACCAATTAACTTCTAATTACATACTCAGACATCGTTGAAGCATCTGCATAAGAAGTCGACATGTCAACCTGAGACTGAACACTTCGGTCCAATCAATCGACGGGAAAAGCTAAATTTGAATTAAATAATTCTATTCACAGTTTCAAAGGATCCCTCTTTGTATAGATGCTGTTTTAAAATCCCTATTGTTGCTATTGTCATCATTTTGTTCATGCTTGTCACTCATGTCGCCCTTATTATTATTATTGATATTTTTTAAAATTTTCAAAAACCTAAGACGTAATTACTAACTGATGAATCGATAAGGAACACTGAACAATAAACTACTGCTATTAGTTCAAAAGAGTGCCATATCAAAAATAGAATACGATAAAAGAAAGAGTCATAACACAATAGACAAACGTGAATATTATGAAAATGACAAATAACTGAAGACTGGCAAGAGCTTTTGAAATCAATAACATGCATGACAAAGATCGATTACATTTGTGCCACTGGGAACAAACTTGAATATGTCATGAAGATTCATCCTGTGAACGGTGGCAGTGGCGAAATCTAATAAGATTAATAGTGCTTGAAGCATAAAAAAGAAGCCTATATTTTTATAGGTGTTAGTTAGTGTTTCAGAGTAAAACGTCCCGATCATAGTGAGGATTAGAATATTGTCGGAAACTTTATCGACCCCCCCCCCCCGAAAAAAATACTAATTGAAAGTACTCTTTTCACTTAACAGATACCATGTTTCACTGACTAACTGGTTCCAACATAGAACTAGTGTGCACAGATGTACACCAGATCAACTCGACACACTCCCTCACTGTACCACACAAACCAAGAGAACAGACTAAATACAGATTCAAAACAGAGATAATAGACAGAAGTGTGAATGAGGGAGAAGAATTGGAGTAATATGGAAAAACAATAGACTTTATTGGATATGACGAATCACTCACAAAGAGTGATGAATGCATCTTCACCAACATCGAGAAGGACGACTTTCAGCCATATCACTGATTGTCTCTACAACTAATATTGGTTCTTACCATCCCAAGGACCCTAACTAGCCAGCCAGCCGGTCAATGTACATCTCCCTACGTGGCTGGCTGGTTCAAACTAACTCTCATGGATTTCATTGACTGATGAAGCCATCTATTCGTTTGACCACCAACCACTAGCAGTTCTTTTCCAGCCTGATCCATCCTATGTCATTGCCCGTCGTTGAGGAAGGTGATCGATGGCTAGGTATGCATGCGTAACACATGTCCTAACCATCTCACTGAATTGATGCAGCTGCTTCACAACCTAGTCGATTGATTTCTCCTCCTTATCTAGCACTTGACGCCTAACCTCACCCTAGTATACCACCACCTTAAACGGAAGACAGAACGCAGACACCTACGATGGAAGACATGTTTTACAGAAAAGTGGTTCCTACAACAAAACTGTCTTTATCAATAGTTAAAATAATGAACGGTCTACAAGTTTGTCTTGTAACCGAAAGGTCATGGGTTGGAACCTAACGATTGGTTCCTACTACCAATAAGTCCCTAAACTAGGATGACACAGCTGGCTGTCCACTACTCTAATACTGGTTTCCAATAGTTCCCTCTATTTCATATCAATCCGACAATTCAACAACACGAAAATATGCAAACACCTGAATATATTGTGATGCATAAAAATCAAAAGTTCATGATAATCGTGACAAAAATACTGAAACACACGAACAAGAATATTGATATCTTCTGACAGCTGCTATTTTAAGGCATTATTTTATATTTAAATGATAAGCAGTAATCATATACCGTAGAACTCAATCTTTATTAACTCACTGATAAGTGAGTATAAAAAACCACTTATGCATTACAATGGTCAAATGAAAATATGCGAAACTGAAAATACATATGATTAATTGCCTACATCTAAACCAACCAATCAGGTGTGGCGAATCTTTTATTACAAAAGTCATATATATATATATGCACGTGGGTATATTGATTGCAAAATAAACAGTCTAATAAATCGATATGTCGATTTCTTTTTTAAATGCTTAAGGAATATACACGCTTATTTAGCTCTATAAGGATGAAGAGAAAAGAAGCATACTGAAATAAATAAACAAAAATGAATAGCTACTTTTCGCCATAAAATATAATAATTACGTATATATATTACGGTTAAGCCACACACACAAAAAAAGAAGACAAAAAATCAATATAGCCAGAAAATGTTAAACTGTGCATCACATCCAGCCTTCTTCCGTCTCCTTTTTTTCTCTCTCTCTCAAATATACTTTTGAAACGAATAATATAATAAACTAAGCTAGTCAACAGGTGCACACACAGGAGAATAATAACCACCACCAACACCATCATCAAATCAAGAACAACATCGATTCCAGTGTCGTCTTGTATGACAAATATATTAAGCATAATAAGTGTAAGAGTCTAAAATACTGTGAACACTTATATATATATACATACAAAAACTATGTGTGCGCAGGTGTATTCACATCAAAGCGAGAGAAAGAAAATATTATAATAGTGCAAATATATAGAGTTCATAAGTCCACAACAAATGTGAAAGTAAGCAATAAATGCATTTGTGAAGGTAGGTAAGTGCACGGTAAACAGACCAACACTCTGATATATATATATATATATATATATATTATATGACCATAGATAGTTACATAAATTGCTACATACATACATTTATATTATAGATAGTTCGGGGACTACACATAAACATTAAAAGTAATTAATTTCAACAGGAGACCTCGGCTCAACACTCGGACAAACAGATAGGAATGTTCAAGAATTGTTTTTTTTTTTTTTTGTAGGGATTCTATTTGTCTCAGGTTTGAACCATGGATTGATATCAGTTAGAGAACCATTGAAAACCAGCAGGGAGTACTGGACAGCTGTTTCATCCAAGTTTGTTCGAACCCAGAATCTTCTGATGATAAGGCAAGCTCGTATACCATTCAGCCACTGGGCCCCTTATCCAACGGCTCATGAATTCTGACTTTTACCCATTCGTGAATTTTAAAGCAACCACCAACCAATATCATCAGCGGGAACTTCATCCTCACTCCCGACTGGATGGACCCCATTGCTTATGACTTCTCACTAGAACTCCGGGCAACTTCGCCAGGTAGCCAGTTCCTAGCAAGCCTTGTAACCGGAAGGTCCTTGGTTCGAAACCCGGTGGGCGCATTGCTGAAGACTCCCAAGCAAGGACGAAACAGCTGTTCAGTACCTTCTGGTGGTTTTCAATGGTTCTCTAACTGATATTGATCCGTGGTCTAACTTGAAACAGATAGGAATGTATTATATGCGCATATTTACTTAACAGAATCGAACAAACCCAGAATATACTCCCCCCCTTCTTTGAACCTCTTTTACATAATAAATGTTATATGCAGTAAAGTCCAAATTCGTGTATATCCGTCACACAGCAATTACAAATCATACGTTGATTAATTCTCACTGCTGAATGATTCTCATGGACGAAGGTAAAAGATTCACATATATATATATATATATATATATATAATTATATTTATATATATTGAAACAAAGTTGAGAACAAATGCAAACTATACAGACAAAGCCGAAGGTTTCCTACCATCAACAAATGGCTTCTTCCTCATGCAACATCCAACATCACAACATACTGCACCATAGTGTAGAACAGTACGTCATTTCATTGATTCTTTACTGAGGGGAGTAGTAAGCAGTGTCATAGTGATGTGTTGACTGGATTCAGTCAGTCAAGTAGTCAGATGATCTATCTGAGACATCAAGCTGACGAGTCCCAAGTGGGACGAAATCCGTGTTGTCCTGGATTCCACTGCTAGTCACCATCCACGAATTAAATTTTAGTCACACGCCCAAGACATCGTCGAAGCATCTGCACAAGAAGGCCGACATGTCAACTTGAGACCGAGCACTTCGGTCCAGTGAATCGACGGGGAAAATCTAAAATTCAATTAAATATCTAAGAGACTTTAAAATTGAACTGAATATATGTTAGTTGGTCGAAGGTAGGATACGTCTTGTTGATGACTGTCAGTAAGCACGACGCAACCTAGCTAAAAGGTCACTTAAAGTTAGACAGACAGCTAAGTTGGTTACCGTCTTTATGTGAACTTCACATACATCAACCATTTGTCACTCTAATACACACAAAACACTTCAACTTCAACTAATAATCAATGAACAAACAAACAAACAAACAAAAAATGCAGGATCCCGGAAAAACAAATGGCTAACACGCACGCACTCACACACAAACACACACATAAACAAAAGGAAACTGTGATAAAACCAAAAAAAGTGGTAAAAGCTATAAACGCCACCTTCACCTCAATTTAATAATCAAAAGCGTTAATAAACAAAACGAAAGTGCACACACACACAAAGTGAAGTAGTGAAGCCATAAAAAAACAAAAAAGGTGAGAAAATCAATATCATAATCGAACAAACAAGTGTATACTACCTTCGTAACCATCCAATGAAGCTGTTAGAAAATGTAATAACAACAAAATAATCAATTTAAAAGATGCACACAGATACAGATGTGTATGCATTACAACACACATGGACTATTATTATTATTATAAATATATGAATAGATTTAATAACAAATCTAAGAATTCAAATAAGCACAACCTAACCGAATGTAACAATTGACAAGTAAGTAAGTAACTTTTGGTGTTGTTTAGTTTTTTCCAATTTGTACTGTATGTGATTGATTTTATCAAGATGTGACCTTGAAAATGTATTTCAAATTCTAGGAATCTTGAATAATATGGATGCTATTGTCTACTTATACTGGTGAGTCCAATACACTCCAATGGTACCTACTAAACTTGAGGAAAGGCCTGATTGTGGGTGGCAATATATTCCAATACATGAGATAATTGTGTTTTTTTTCAGTTTTGTCCTTCAGTCTCAAAATGTACTTCTGAACATCTTACAAAAACTGGGTTTTCAACTAGATAGATCGATATGGTGGATTTCTTGAAGAAGGTTTGTGCTTCAGCACGCTCAGAGACTATTGTGTCATAGGAAATACTGTTAATTAAAATATTTTATTTGAAAATATTGTACGAAGGACAAATATCACGCATTAAACTCCTTTGCAAAATTCTGTAAATAATAGAAACACTGTCCAGAATATTTTTTTTCCTTCACGTTCCCCAGTGGAACATAGAGCTTCAAGCTAGAGGCTTGAAGTTCCTGTAGCAGTGCTTATTTTCACAGGATGGGGTTGTTGGCCTCATGTCCAACCTTTCCTCTTCACCAGCATTATTTCTGGCTTAGCGAGGTAAAGGAGTGCGTCGGCCGGGGATCGAACCCCGGACCATGTGCATGGTCGGTGAGCGTCCTAACCGCTATGCTACCGACTCACAGATATATAGATTGATAGATAGACAGGTTCATCTCAGGGTCAAAAACGAACTGTTCAGAGTAGAATAGCAAGTAGAGGTTTTTTTGTCTGTCGAGTTCATTATCAAACACAGTTGCAGAAAAATATTTCAATTTTCAAAGATAAACAGTAAGTTAAAACAAGAACAGTTTATGATAAGCTGTTCAGAATAGTAAAATTCAAATTTGTGTAAATTCCAATAAGCAATCAGTAGTGTAAAACACCTGTTTCTACAGCTCCAAGAGTGGGTAGAATTCAGTATTTTTCTCTCGAAATGCTCTCATGTGTGGCCACGCGTTCTTCATAGCGTCTCGCTGTGCTAGGAAAGTCCTTTTCATCATTATCTTCAAGTGGCGGAGAATGTTCCTCACAAAAGTCAAAGGATGAATACGAATGTCTGGCGTTTACAAACGGACTGATAGACATGCTGGTCTACACCTAAGCGCGGGGGGGGGGGCTAAAACACACTGATTTCAAACCTATGGTGTACACGGACTCCAGAATCCGAACGGACCGAATGACGTATGAACCTGCTTTGGTCACCATCAACCATAGTAACGCATCTCCTGACGCTGGTCAACTACCTTGTAAATCAGACCTCATATCAAAGGCTCGGAGGGAGAGTTGTTTAAGGCAACCACCTGATTCGGTCTGAGTGTCCGGGAAGAATAGCAGCCCTCACGCGCACAAACTATGCGGTTTTGTGTGGCACATCTCTTGGTGCCAATAATGCATCAAGTTTTTGTTTCAATAATAATAATAGTGATAAAAACCGAAGACAGTCTTCATAATGGATCGATAACAATGAAAGAGGAAATTCAGTAAATGATCCACGGCTCTGTTCTGTCCAGCATGGGGGATTACGGGTTCGCACTGTTGATGAACCTCAAAAACAAAGATCAAATCAATGTCCAATGCTTCTTGCTTTTCAATGACCATGTCTACTTCTCTTTCTTTCTAATATAGATCTGTTACGTAAATTATCTTTAAACAATCCATAGAGAGAATCGAAACCTTTCATATTACTGGGTCTCTAACTTAGCACAAAGAATAAAAGCCCCTGATTATCTCGTTAACGATATGTTGTCGTGGTTGGTAGTCGATTGCCATAAATACGACTAGGTTCTATTGCTTATATGATCTAATCCAAGCGCTTATTTATTTTGATGAACACATAACGATGAGTAGAAAGCCATCTCTATCATCCATTGATTTAGAGGAATTGAAAATGATACACGTGTTAACAGACACACATAGCAAACTCATATTTTGATGAAAAAGTTGTATCCCATTTTACTATTTTTATTATTACTATTATTATAATTTTAACATGTCTGTTAATCGATAGGAAAAAAAATTGACGATTGGCGAAAATTTCAAAATTTCACACAGGCGATACAAAAAAATCCATCCATCCATCAGAATTAGGGATATAAATTCAGAAAGACCAATCAATGAAAATAATGGGATTGTTGTCAATAAGATAATCGATCGATATGCCTTTATTTTTGCATATCACTTGTTTCACATTCTAGACTTATATTGAAATGAAACAATGGAGAGGAGATTTATGGATTAAGTGATATATCCATGAGATGGATATTTTGATCTAGTTGTGTTCTCTAAGGAACTGGTTGATTTAACTGCACAGCTTTCGTTGTCCACCTTCTAGACAACATCCCTTCAGCATAGGTTTTAGTATGAAATGCCCTATTCAGGTAGATAGTTACCTGAGGTTCTAGTGAGAAGTCGTGACCAGTAGGGTGCAGCAGGTCGGGTGTGAGGACAAATACTCGCCACCGAAGACATTGGCTAGTGGTCGCGCTATGTCGTGAATTGGCAGAAGTTAGAATTCATGGGCTGTCCATTGGATTGGGTCCAGAAGGTCTTGAGTTCCAACCCCGCTGGAGGTGGCTGCGTACTGATAAAGAGTCCCAAGTACTAGGAAGAGACAGCTGCCCAGTACTCCCAGGTTTTCCAATGGTAACCAGTGTCAGCTCATGATGAAGTCCTGAAATGAAATTATTTGAATTCTCGCCATGATTGATGATATAATTATATCACTTGATAACCATTGTCGTGATTCATTGTCAATTGACATTGATCATTTTCTATTGACTTGTAATTTAAGCTTTCTTGTCATGTGATTTACTTTTTGTTAGTTCGTAAATGTGATGTATAGTAATGTGTCTGTTGATCGCTGATTCATGCAAGGCTTCTAGCAATTCCTTGGTGGCAGTACTTTCGGTGTTTCCTCTATTTACAATTTCTACATTATCTAAATCAAATTCATGTGTCCATAATTATCTACATGCACCAATATGAAAAAGGGATACATATCGTGCATTTTCACGCGCTGATTTATCCTCTTCGATTAGGAAGGACATGAAGGGAACGCCCACTTTGACTGGGTGGTTGTTTCTGTCTGCACAATATTGAATGAAGTGATTGTGTTGGCTGGCTGGCTTGTGTGCTATATCTATTTCAAATGGTCTTAATAGTCTAGCGCTTACTTCAGAGTTATTTTTTATGTATGGTAGAGTGAATTTTCTTGTGGTCTTTGATAATGGTTTCTTGTTGGTGTTGTGACTCGATTTTAAACACTTTTTGATGGAGAAGAATAAGAGGTTCAGCAAAGATATCTTTTCGGCGATTTCATTTTCAAAAGCTGTACAATCGCATTTAAATATATAATTTTACATGGAGACAATTCTTGTTTGATTCTACATAATTATGATAACGAATAAATTATGCCGGTATTCATTCTTTTTGAAGACAGTCAGTAGGTATTTTTCCTCCAGTCTTTTCAACGCTGGAGTGCTACAGTGTGTTTGAATTCTTTTAAACAATGTCTGCATGCAGTTTCCTTTGTGGGTAATTGAGTTATTACTACTATAGTTGAGTATTTGGTCTGCGTGCGTTGATTTTCTGTATACTTGTTTTTCTAAATTTCTTTTGTTAGTTCTCTTGATTAAGACTTTCTAAGAATGGAGTTTTATTGTCTAATTCTTCTTCTCTCGTGGTGAACTTTGTGTCTTCAAATATCTTGTTTATTTATTTTGTAGGTACATTCCAAATCACATTTCTTTTAATATTCTTGTTTTATTATAGCTTGATTCTACACTGTAGTTTTGGTACAAGTATGAAATTTTTAACATGTGATATCGGTAGCCAAAAAATTTGGAAAGCCGACCAATTGATATCAGGTGTGCGTCGGCAGGGAATCGAACCCCGGACCATGTGCATGGTCGGCCACCGACGCACGAATGCATCAACAATATAACATACCCAGATATTTCCGGACGGCTATTATTAATTCTAAGCTTTGTATAACGGCATAAGCTATTAATCTTCATATGAGCAATCCTATTGATGTTCCCTTTTATTTCTTCGTACATTTGGTGATTGAACTGGAAGTATGTTTCATCCAGGTTAAATATTGATTTTTTGCGTTTTCATCGCCGTGGAGTAGTTATTGCATAGTTTCTTTTGCTAGTTTTAGACCAATTAAATTGTATGGTATTGGAGAAGATTTTTTACCTCAGGTGGATGATATTTGCACTAGAACACAACTAATTCATCTTGTTTTAACCGTTTCTTCAGCAGTACAATTCTATGTTACCTTAGGCGACTGAGTCAAGAAATTCAAAGCCTATCATATTATCATTATTATTACCACTTGACAATTTTTTTTGTACAACCAAAAGAGTAAGCGTTCCTTCACTTTTTTCTATGCTTTTTTTCTCCCTCGATATAAACCAGTTCCACTGTCTGTCTATCCAGAGTTATCAGTGGCCAAGTGTGCCTAACAGTTTTACTCTCTCACGTCTTCAAGCCAATCATGAAGATATCGACTATGACAACTCAGAGAACACGACAAAATATGGACTAGAAGGCAACGCCGCTATGTGCACAATCTTCTCTTTCTTTCTTTCCTCCATGAAAATAAACCGTGAATTCTCTACAAAATTTATTATGTTATAACAGTAGCGAAATTAATCTGAGCAATAAAACAGTGAGAATAAATTTCAACAGAGCAAACTAAGACCAATCATTCATCACACACGCACACACACACTAATATTGCTTATTGCTTATTATTAATTTTAATTTTTTTAAATTTTGATTTACAGCTTGATTCCACACCGTATTTTCAGTACAAGTATGGAACTTTCAGCATGGATATCGGTAGCCCAAATTCAGGCCGACCATAGATATCGGGTGTGCGCCGGCAGGGGATCGAACCCCGGACCATGTACATGGTCGGCGAGAGTCCTAACCACTGTGCCACCGACGCACTACTTTATTCTTGTATGTTTCCAATGGAACATAGAACTTCAAGTTAGAGCCCTGAAGTTTCGGCGCAGGTGGTTTTATATATATTTTTTATATGAGGTGGGGTTGCTGCTAGCTAGCCTCCCACCTAACCTTTTCCCTCCTAACCAACCAACCTTACCACCGGTGCTTATAATACGGCTTAGGAGTGAGTCTGTGGCTTGGGATCGAACAACCCTGGACCATGTGAGGCATGGTGGTCGGCGAGCGTTCTACCGCTGAACCACCGATACTTATGATGTAATCAAATGATGCGTATTACGCGCGCACACACACGTAGAAAGCAACACTACTGAAAGTTATGAAAAGTGGACTTGATTTTCAAGTGCCGGTAAGTTCAAAGATACTGAAACCATCAAAAAAAAGAAACAAAATTTCATTAAGAAATTAACCGCATTCTATGTAACTAAATTATTAAACAGATAGAAAGAATGATAAACAGCTGTTGCGGAACCTGTACCTGCTTAATTATTACCGAAGGAAAACTAATATAAATTGTTGCCACTAGTTACTTAGTAAAATAACCTCTGTGCGTGTGTGTGTGTAATATGTAAAATGCTGTTTTGTGAAATCTGTTTTTTTATTCCTTTACGTTCCCAGTGGAACATAGGACTTCAAGGTAGAAGCTTGGAATTTCGGTAGCAGTGATGCTTATTTTTACGGAATGGAGTTGCTAACCTCATTCCCATCTTTCCCCCTTTGCCAGTCTCATTACTGGGTTACCGAGGTAAAGAAGTGCGTCGGCCGGGGATAGAATCCCGGACCACCTGCGTGGTTGGCGAGCACTCTACCGCTGTGCCACCGACACACTGTGAAGTCAGTGTGATTGATTATCTTTGGTTAAGTGAAATTTCACTTCATAGACTAAATACTCAATGGCTTATATCGAACGTGAAGTATATCAAGCTCGGTTCTACCAATTATTTTCTTACTTTACACATGTAAGAGATTATACTAACGGAATTAACACTACCAATAAGATAATGCTAGTAATTATCACCTCTCCGCCAGTCTTTGTAATGTAAATAATGACCAACTGTTTAGTATGATGTTTGAAGTATGCTCATTTAGTGTACAATATAGTCTCCTAATTAAAGGTGCCAATTGCACGGGAACGTGATGGTCTGCAGTTTCATTCCTGGCCAACACACTTCTAAACCTCAAGAGGTTTTCAAGTGTTAGCTTTTAGGGATCTGATTGGTGTCAAGCTAAATCGACTAGTTTATAAGCCCGGAAAGGAAGGGTTAAAAGTGAGGCTGGTAACCCCAACCCAGAAGATTTATTTATTTTTTATATTTTATTCCTTTACGTTCCCGGTGGAATATAAGGCTTGAAGTTTAGGTAGCAATGGTGTTTCTTTTAGGAGGTGGGGTTGCTAGCTTTCTGCCCGGTCTTCCATCTTTACCTCTCTAATAAGCGACTTAGCGAGGTTTGTGAAGTGCTCCTGTGCCCGGGAATCGAACCCCAGACTACATGCGTTCTTGGCAAGCATTCTATCACTAAGCCACCGACAATACGTCTATTGAAACTCCAAGGCCTAATTCCTGAATTTGTATCTTCCACTTAGGAACTTCAGGGAAGAAAAACAACAACAACAAAAAAGCTAAGTGGAATTACAAAAGACTGCTAAGTATTTTTCGAAACAAAAGGCGCGCACCCTAAGCTAATTATTCCTAGTAGGGAAAGCCTCCTCTCACCAGCACCACTGTCTGACTGACCCTCAACAATTAATAATATCGATCTTATTTCCCCTCTCTCCATTGTTCAGTTATCATGCATAATTAGAACAGAGAAAGAAGAGATGATCACATTGAAATTTTCCTCAGAAAATACACAACAACACAACAATGTAACTCTTCAAAACACAAACAAACAGGACAACCATAATATAGAGCGTTCTTATAATTCATTGTCACTTAATAGGCAAATTAAACTAATGCAAAGCAAATAATAAACTGTAACAAAAAAGAATCAAATATAATTCGAAATAAAGCGGGACAGCGATATCATTTTGTATAAAGCAAAAAAACACGACAACAACAACAACAGCAAGAAAAATGGTGATCAATGGAGTAGAGTGGATGGAGGAGTGTGTTAGAGAGTAAACCCCGCAATCGTAAAATATTCAGGTGTAGTAGGTGAGATTGTTAAGAGGAACAAAAGGGTAGCGCATCTGGTTGTTAAACCTTGGGAATGATAGTTAGGTTGAGCGAATAGAGAGACAAAAGTAGATAGACGAGAAACGCACTCACTCGCTCGCTTGCCCGCAAGCGCGCACACACACACACACACGTCAAAAACTGGATGAATTTTATTGATTCCGGTGACGTAAATAATAATAGTGATAGTAATAATAATCATAGATGAGGTGATAGGCAATGAATAACAGCGAAATACTTCACACAGCTAGTTGTTCAAACTGTGGCGAAAACAGAACAGATCTGAAGACGATCTCACAGCATCAACTAACACGCTGATATCTTTCACATTTTCTTAAGCGATGACAGCAAATGTAAGTAGCAGTAAACTAGGCAAAATTGTAACAATCATAAATGAAACTCCATATTATTTATTGTATATTTGATACATCACGCACACACACACACAGTAAAGCAGTATCACTGTTTACTGGATGACGAGGTTTCGAACACAATTTATTATTGTTCATAATCATATTATCAATTATAACCACACAACTTTGAGAATTTCGTTTTATAGTTTCCTTTATTCCTGCCTATTCATCGTAGACGGGTGGGTGGTAGTGTAACAACAGAAGACAAAGGCCAGGCAACAGATCAGTTTTATTACGAAAACCAACAGGTATTTATATGTATTTTACGTACATTAATAGGCTTCTGCCCGCAGAAAGAAGGCGGTCTTCTGATTGGTTGTTTGCAAACAAACGCAGTCTTCTGCTTTCTCGTTCTCGATATTTCTCGGAAATGCGAGCCACTTGTCTGCGAATCATATTTGTCCACGTCTAGGTCAGCTGTGATCGGTTGTTGAATCAGCCTAGATTAATTTCTACCAATCAGCGTAGATCAATGTCTACCAATTGGCTAGCAGCTTGCTCTCACCACACTCGTCCCGCCGTCAAATAGCTTGGACTGAATTCGGCTCGGTCTTCTTGGTTCTTGGGGCTTTTCTCTTTTGTCTTGCTGTCTGAAATCTCGGCGCTTGCGGATGTTCACTTGCTTCTCTGTGTTTACCATTGCGATTGTGTCTGCATAACCCCATCTCAACGTGACCATATATGGTCCTTCCCACTTTGGAAACTGTTTGCCTGACCCTGTCGCACATTCGTAGGTATTTTGCCTCACACTTCCATATGCTGCTTTCTCCCGACCTCCCAGCAGCGTCCCAAGTAGCAGCCTCATCGCTGACAGATCTTGAACGCTACTCAACTGCGAAGAAGCCTCGAAGTCCTGCGCGAAGATCCATATGTCTCCATCAAAAACTGCAGGGCATAGGCTTTCCATTTGTCGGTAGGCAGCGATACCAAATGTAGAGAAGACAAGACTGAGGAGACTGAAAGGAATGTTTATTTGATGAAACGTATGGTACATAGCTAAATTTGGAATACCATATTCTCAACCGGCCATTTGCTCATCTTTACCACATCCTTGACGAATTGGTCGAATATCGTCTCATTCGATAGCTTCTTGGATTCTGCATCATATGGCAACATTCTTTTCATGGTTCTCTTCTTTGATTGCTCTTTTCAGTGTGCCAAACATGTTGTTACTTCGTTCCTGATATACTACTTATATCGGATTATAAGTAGCACTCACAACAGTAGAACTTTCCAGATGTCCGACTGGAAAGGTATGCAATCACTCGAAGATGAATGAAGCCCCACGTTATCCAATCTCTCCCCCAGTCGTCTAGCCTGGGAGCTAATTATGGTGCCATTTTTCTCCGAGATTGTTTCACTTATCATTTGCCTTTCGCCACCTGTTTCCCTGATAAGCCTGAATAGTTGACTGGTGTTGCCAATCGCCGATGCCTTTTCCATCGATTAGCTGTCTTTGATCATAGGTGCCTGCGTTCTATCTCCCTTGTGAAGTGGTATAATAAGGTGAGCAATACTGAGGTTAGGCGTCGAGTGCTACGTAAGGAGGGGAAATCAACAGACGAGGTTGTGAAATTACATCGGCTGCATGAAATGGTTAGGACATGTGTTACGTATGCCTAGTCATCGCCTTCCTCGACTGATAGGCAATGTTAGCTGATATAGGGTCAGGCTGGAAAAGAGCTAGTGGCGGTCAAACGAAAACATGGCACCAGTCAATGAAATCCACAACAGTTAGTTTAAGCCACTTAGGAAGGTGTAGACTTCCTGACTGGTTGAGGTCCTCGGGACGGTAAAAACCAATGGTTGGAAACAATTGGTGACATGGCTCAAAATCGTTGTCAATGGCTGTCGCAGATGCATCCACTCCTTGTGACTTATGATTTCCAATCAAACTGTTTTGTTCTTTGTTATTACTATTCCTTTGTCTCACACCTCTGTTTACTGTCTATATTATTATGCATTTCTCCTACTTTCCTCTCTTCCTTTGTGTGCTACATGGAGTGTGGCGACTTGAACTGCCGCACATATGTGCAAAGTTCTAGGTCGAAAACAGACAGACACATCTCTCCCCCTCCATCACCCTGTTATATTAGATTTTTCAACTGTCATCTAATTCCATCCGATTGTATAGTATGCGTGTGTGTGGGTGTATGCAATTGCATGTAGTGCTATCATCTATGGCTGAACTATTCTCCAGATTTCTTATCTTATTATGGTCGACTAGTCTAGATTCTGTTAGGTTTTTGTGCTCCATTAGCCCGACTGACTCCGTTCTACAGCTTTGATGTGTGTATTTGACCTGGCAATCACTGCAGGTAGCATATTAGATAAACTAAACTGCTTTGTTTAATAGACTCCACGGGATCCTTTAACCGACAAAGCTTGTTTGTAATTGAGTTCTTGGATGATTTGAATACCAGCCACTTTTATTCCTGTATTGTTAAGAATTCTCCGTAAGATTTCTGAGGTTCCTTCTTTGTCTGGTAGTAATACTGATGATTTATATTCCCCATTGTTGGTGTTGTCATTATCCTGTGCACGCTTGAAATGCATGTCCCGGAAATCTGGAAAATAAACTCTACTACCCACCGCTACGGCGAATAGGCAGGAATAAAAGAAACTGTGTAAGACTCAAGTTTCGAAGTTGTGTGGTTATAATGGATGATATGATATTATGAAGAACAAAGGATTGTGTTCGAAACCCTGTTTCACTGTGTGTATGTGTGTGTGTGGTATATAACTAATAAACAAAATAATTATGGAGTTACATACACTACCACCACAATGACCAAGTTTTACACACTGGTGTAACAGAATGCCACCAAATAAAGCAGACTTCGAAAGAAATCTCAATCTATTCACATCAACAGTTGAGTATACATACATACCATCAAACTAATTAGAGATTGTGTGTTGATAAATCTCTCTAATTCTATCCTACCATGGACAAAACTGTTGCTTTTTTTTCTGAGAGCAGAAAGCAAAATTTCAGAGATTTTAAAAACAAAACAAAAAGCAAAGCCAGATGATGAGCCAGTTGAGCGCATGTTTTTATGTGTGTGTGTGTGTGTGTGTGGAAGTAAAAACTTACTTGCTAGAATTCAGTGAACTAAAGAAAAGAATATGACATTGGAAATAAGTTATTCATGTTGATTTTTTAACAGTATTAGATCAATAAATGAACAACAAAAGGTTTTGATTTTCGTCCAAGTGAAAGAAATCACAACTTCTACTAGGCTGAGGGGTTTAATGAACTTTTTTTCTGTATATGCAGATATCTGGCTTCTCCTCTATTTCGATGGTCAGAGATGGCTTCAGCAATACAGATGAGTCAGATGAATATGTAATAATTTCGGGCAAATTACTTTTCGCCGTGTAGGTGTAGATAGATAGATAGGGAGAGAGATAAGGTGACCGCTATCGATCAGATGTTCAATGATCTTGCTTCTTATAGCTCCATTTCCAAATCACATTCTAAATCAATATTATTTTGCAACGTTAAACTCTATGTTATGAAATTTCCCACAGTAGTACGTAATGTCCTGACTTCTTAAAGACACATATAATGCTAAATAAATGATGGTATGGAGTGATAACAGATCTGGGTAGCAGACTAGGTGACAATGAAATGCCTAAAAATCGTCAGACTGTCCCCATTCCTATGCCAAAAACAAACAATCGCTATCCAGATTCACAAAAAAAAAAAGAAAAAACAGCTTTAAAAAAGAAGCAGAAGGAAACTGTGACACACGCACACATACACGCAAACATGTACAGACAAAAAGAGAGAAAAACGAGACAAAAACCATAAGGCTTACGGATTTTCTTCAGTGTATGGTACAGCATGATTCAATTTGATCGGTTGTTCAAAATTGGTTGTATTATCAGTGTTAAACGGAGCAGATGCTTTGTCAGTAGATTTGATTGGTGAATTCTCACTACTAGTTGTAGATGGATTAGCAGTGATGGAGCTATAAAAACAAAATCAATGAAATAAACTATTATATAAGGTAAGTAGAATTTTCATTATTACTATTATAAAAATGTTGTCACAGCAACATTAAGAAATACTGCTATCTTTGAAGAAGCATTAAAGATAGGACTTCCTTCAGGTGAACATGGAGAAAACAGAGGTGATGGAGATTCCTGGGCAACACCACCAACAGCAGCAACAACAACAAACAACAATCAGCATAAACGGAAGGAACCTGAAAGAAACAACCTCCTTCACCTACCTACCTACCTGGGAAGCATCGTTTCAACTACAGGCAGACGGAACTGATGAGGATATCAAAGCAAGAATCGGAAAAGCAAGAGAAGCTTCCACTACTCTCAAGTCTGTGTGGAGGTCAACAGCACTCAGCATCAAAAATGACATCCGGATTTTCAACTCCAATGTGAAGTCAGTACTACTCACTATACGGATCAGAGACTTGCACTGCGCGTCATAAAGAGCATCTCAAACAAACTGCAGACCTTCATGAACAGTTTTCTTTGCTCAATACTCAAGATCAGATGGCCAGCCAGAAAAGATCAGCAACAGGGTGGGATCTCTGTGAGCGAACCAACCAGGAACCGATTGTGAAAGAAATAGGCAGGAAGAAATGGAGATGGATTGGCTGGCCATACTCTGAGGAAACAATCCATCAAGTGACATCACTAGACAAGCCATTGCTCGAGTGGAACCCGAAAGGGAAGCGGCGAGTTGGTCGTTAGTGCAAGGGTGACTTGGAGGAGGTCATGTGAAGAGGGGATGAAAGCGTGTGGGCAGTCTTGGAGCCAGGTGAAGACTCTAGTAGAGAACCGAACGCAATGGAGACGCACGGCTGAAGCCCTATGTTCCTCTAGGAATTAAAGGATACAATAATAATAATAGTAATATAGTCACAACACAATACTGAGCAAATACTGACTAACAGAGTGGTTTCAACATAAAACTACTTTGCTTTGTGTGCACACAAGTGCACCACACAAAGCAACAGAAGAGACTGAACACACATTCAAAAGAAAGATAATACACAGAAGTGTGAGGGAGGGAGAAACAACCGTAATATAGAAGAACACGACAGTCCTATTGAATGGATATGACAAATTTTACAGAGAGTGAATGAATCTGCACCATCATCGCAAACGACAACTGTCAGCCATTTCATCAATTGTCTGTCTCCACAGCCTTCATTGGTTGTTATCATCCCAAGGACTCCAACCAGTCGACTAATCTACACCTTCCTGCATGGCTCGCTCAAACTAACTCCTATGAGTGTCATTGGTCAATGCAACGCTTTCGTTTGACTACTGCTAGCTTTTTTCCAACCTGATCAATCCTATGTCAGTCAGCTAACATTGCCCGTTGAGGAAGACATTGATGGTAAGTTATTAAGTAAGCTGTTATACTTCAGGCTGATTCGGTACAATATTCAACATGAATTAATGGATACATTACTAAGACCATATGTATAGCCGATAAGCAAACAATTTGCGCCAGCTAGTAATCAATCAACGCAAGTTTTAATCTATATCGAATAAACAGATTTGAAACCACATCATATTCAACGATATAATCGGAGATAACAGTATTAGACTGAGTCCACAGAGAAATACTGTTGACTCATATTGTAACAACAGAAGACAAGGGCCAGGCAACAGAACGTTTATTACGGAAAATCAACACATATTTATAGATTTTGACGTACATTTTGTAGGTTAATGTGAAGAGACTATAAAGTTACATAGATTGAGATGGCTAGGTCACGTGCTGCGCATGCCTAACCATCGCCTCCCCCAACGAGACGGGCATTACTAGCTGATATAGGTGCAGGTTGGTTGGAAAAGAGTAAGTGGTGGCCAAACAAAAACATGGCCTCATCAATCCATGAAATCCCTGACAATTAAACTGTGTCAGGTAGGGAGATGCAGACTTCCGGGTTGGGGCCCTCGGGACTCTATGAATCAATGAAGGCTGGAGACAATAGGTGACATGGCTCAAAATCGTTGTCAATGGCTTACGCAGATGTATTCAGTCTCTGTAATCTTTCATATTCCTTTCTACCATTACTCATTCTGTTTCACTCTTATACTTGTCTAAATTCTACTGATTCTCCTCACTCATTTTCTTGTCTACCTTTGTGTGCTATTTGGAACGTGGCAACTCGAACTGGTGCACTTCGGTTCCAAGTTCTATGTTGAATCCAGCAGCAGCAGGAGGTTAATGTTAGTAGAAAATACAGTCTGTTGATTGGTTGTTTCTCACACAAAGTTAACCTTGCATCTCTTGTGGCTGTGTCAGTTCTGTATCCACCCGTCCATCTTGACCTTGACCTAAATTACTGTTAACCAATTTGGCTAGCAACCATCTCTCACCACAACATGACTAATAGTTGATACAAAAACATTGACCTCAATTACTGTCAACCACTTGGCTAGTAGACAGCTCTCACCACAATATGAGGGTGATAAATACCACTGAGCACATTTTATTGACTTCTCATGCCGTGCCGTAAAGTTGGTACAGAGACTTTTCTCAACGACTCGTAAAACATAATTACGGAATAAGAGAAGACGGTAGTTATTCACCAATTGTCACCGTGTGGGCATACACAAAACGCAATGTCATCCTGACACTCAAGATCATATAACGTTTTCTAGTAAAGTGACAGATCCACACACTGCCGGATAAACCCTACAAAAGCATCTCTAATATATATTATCCAATAAGTGTTATAAAAGAATGCAAAAACTATGCAACAATAAGACAACATACAAAAAGCACACTGACACTGTAAAATCAGATACACTTACTTGGGTATATTCGACATTGGTGGTGCTCTAGATAACGGACCCTGTAGGCTGGGGGATTGAGAATCTGAACCAGTTGGCCGAAATTTATCCGACATTGTAAAGGTATTCATTCGACGAACGCTTAACTGATCACCAGGTGATTCAGTAATTTCGGAATTTTCATCTATTTTCTCTTGACCACGATTATCTACATTGATATCATTGCCACGATCACGTAAATCTGATACGCGTATACGTGGAAGGAGACGAGATCTGAAGTCGAAGAAGAGGAATATCAAGAAGATAATAAAAAAAGAACTAGGATTCTACAAAATTGTTTAAAGTTCAACACTAGACTACACACAACACACAAATCAATAAAAAGAAAACTCAACATTCACAAATGCTTTATATCCAACCTCTTTTAATGTCAATTTTCTTTTCATAATTTGTTGGCGTAGTTAAACTCTATGCGATTTTTATTTGTGACGCATATACTTCCAAATCTTTGTGTTCTTTTTTTCAATCATCAATTATCTTCAGACAACACTACTATACATTATTTAATTAATTAGTTGTACATTTTCTTAATTATATACAATGATTACTTTTGGCACAGTGCTATTTCTCATGCACTTAGATTTACGCTTGTTACTAATTGTGACAATAACCTCTTACCTTTGTTTTGTAGATTACAAATGTTGATTTGTACAGATTTAATTCGTTATAGGTTTGTTCACGAGCTGACATCAGTTACAGAACCATTGGAGAGGAATCTGAGACTACTTACTGGACAGCTGTTTAACTCTAGTTTGGGACTCTCTTCAGGAGAACACAACCCAGTGCCTTCGAGTCACAAGAGGTGAGCTCATAGACCATTCAGTTACTTGGGGCCTAATGCAATGCTGCATGAATCCCAACCTCCGCCAATCTCATAGGAGAGTAACTGTTCTCTTACCTGAATTTATTATTTTATTATTATTGTTCCTTCGGGTTCCTAGTGGAACATAGGGCTTCAATTACACGTCTCCACTTGTTTCTGTCTTTTGCTGTACTTTTCACCTGCGTCCATGTTAATCCATACTGTTTCAACTCCTCTTCACACGATCTCCTCCATGTCACCCTTCGACGTCGCCGCTTCCCTTTCGGGTTCCACTCGAGCACTGGCCTGACGCGCGATGTCATACAGCGGCCTCCTCAGCGACTGTCCAGTCCATCTCCACTTTCTCCCGCATATTTGTTGGGCGATTGGTTCTTGTTTCGTTTGTTTGTTCCCATAGTTTCTTGTTGGTGATTCTTTCCGGCCGTCTGATCTTCAGTACATACCTCCGTCTTGTCTATGTTCACCTGGAGTCCTGTCTTCTCTGGCTGCTTCTTCGACCAGTTTGTCGGTTTTCGCTTGTAAGTCTTCAATTTTGTGTGACATCAAACATAAATCATCCACGCGCGAAATCCAGGTCTTCTAAGTTCTTCACATCGGTCCAGGATATCCCTGTCTTCTCGTTTCCCACTGTCTGACGCATAATCCAGCCCACCACAATTAGGAGTATCATTTATGGACCCTAATGGGGTCACAACTTCTCACTAGAACCCCGGGTAACTTCCTACACAGAGCCAGTCGCTAGTGTACGTCAGATTAATTTTCAAGTGTTGATCTGCAGGGATTTAATTGGTTAACAGGTTTGGTCATCACCAAATCAGTAGGCCCTGGTTTTCCAGTCATTTTCTCAATGATATATCAGGAAGTTAAGGTTGTAACCTGAAATCCCTTGAATAACGTTACAGGTTTGATGAATATTTAAGAAAAGGAGATATTTTTTGCTAACTTGTAAGTTCGTAGATCATCAAGTTGGCGTAGTTGGAAACATGATATGATTTAAATAAGTTAAAAGTCATAGGATGAAACTACTATCGGCTGACAGTGACATGAAATATAGATAAGGATTAGGGAAATGAATGATTCCAACAGATCCTGTCTCCCCAAAAGTTTCTAATAGCTAATTCCTAACATTAAGGAAGACCACAAATATAAAAAATTGAGAATTCCCTTCCTTTCTCACCCCTAACCTATACAACCGAAACCAACTATTACAAAAACTTTATGTCATGTTTTAGAAGCCGATTCCATTTTGATGTTACTCTATGCGCTGAATCATGTCATGACTAGTTTTTAGTAAGCCAATATTATTTATTTATTTTTATTTTGGTTATATAGCTTCATTCCACACCGCATTTTTGCGGTACAACTACGAAATTTTCAGCATGTGATATCCGTAGCCCAAATTTTGCAGGCCGACCAATTGATATCAGGTGTGCGTCGGCGGGGATCGAAGCCCGAACCATGTGCATGGTCGGCGACAGTCCTAACCGCGTTTGGTTTACAGGGATTTGATTTCATTTGATGACAGGATTTCATCATGAGTTAACTATGGCAAGAGAATCACTGGCAAACCAGCAACGAAGTACTGGACAGTTGTTTCGTCCTATTTTGGGACTCTTCAGGGGTACACAACCACCAGAGTTCAAACACAGGACCTGCTAGTTCAAAGGAAAGCTCGTAGTCCACGAATTCCAGCTTATATATACATGCTTCCAGGTTAACCAATGTAATCAAATTTCTGTAAACTAACTTTTGTTTGTTATAGAAGCTTTCAAAACCAAATTAACTTATCAACAGGAATAATGCGGTGACTTTCAAAAGCTGAAACAAATCCTCTTATAAAAATTTAGATTGGTATAACAACAGGATAACCAAAAGAAGAAAAAGAAGGATTTGAGGCGATGGAGATGGGTACATGAACAAAACGACTTCCATCAAATAGTAATGATCAACACTTTCACACAATTGTTAGTATTATGAAAAGAAAGTCAACTCACTTTTCATCAACACTTGATTTTTCTTGTCTATTTGATGCAGGACCGGCGCTAGCGCTAAGAAAAAGCACAAAAAAATAAAACAAATCAGAAAGAAGCTTAAAAATAAAAAGACATGAATGCCAAACAAACAAAGTCTTAAAAAGATACTAATCAGTTAGACAGGCGGATTATACGAAGAAAGGATAGCTACACGAAAACATGATATAAAACGGTTTTTAAAAATTACTACTACCTCCTCATAAAAAAACAACATTAGATAAAACTAACAGTATCCTGTCTCATTATGGGTTGTATTATAACCCAGTTGTTGAATGCATACAACTGAGTTGGTGGATGCACAATATACTTTAATGCTCAACAAAAAGTAACATAGACAACCGTTCGCGTCATCGAAAACATATAATCTTAAAAATAATTTTGAATGTGAGCTGACATTGGTTAGAGAACCACTGGAAAACCTGAGAGTACTGGACAGCTGTTTCATCCTAGTTTGGGACTCTTCAGCAGTACGCACCCCGGGGTTCGAACCCTGGACCTTCTGGGCCATTGGATCGGGTCCCAGTGGCTTAATGGTATGCGAGCTCGCCTTGTAACCAGAAGGTCCAGGGTTCGAACCCCGGTGGGTGCGTACTGATGAAGAGCCCCAAGTACTAGGACGAAACAGCTGTCCAGTACTCTCAGGTTTCCCAATGGTTCTCTAACCAATGTCAGCTCATGATGAAATCCTGTAAACAATCAACCAAATCCCTACAAACCAATACTTGAATTTTGAATGTATAAGAAAATACACCTAACATTAAGGACAACTATAAATGAAATGCTATGGAATGTGATGAGTGCATAGCAACATTTTTGATTTACTACATCCACAGCTTTTAATCAATTGTAAAATACCTCTTCGTTGCCTAGCATTACTTAGCGTAGCTTGTTGAGATTCCCCGACGAGTTTAAACAGACAAGAAATATGTACAGCCTACAAAATAGGCAGGATGAAGTGAAAAAAACAAGTAGACGTGAACTAAGACGTCAAACTAACTTAATTCGTACTAACCACACCATTGGATTGGAATAAAAGATTTCCTTAAGATCCAATCCTAACAAGTACTAAATAAGTCTTTTTCTTTTTTCGAGTTTAAAACTCTTCTGACAACATACAACTAGTTTGCACACATGTGCACCCGCTCAACTCGACACACTCCCTCACTGTACCACACAAACCAACAGAGCAAACTAAACACAGATTCAAAACAGAGATAATAAACACAAGTGTGAGTGAGAGGAAAAATAGTAATATGCAAGAACAATGGACTTTTACTGTATATGACAAATCACTCACAAAGAGTGATGAATGCATCCGTGTCAGCATCGAGAACGAGGATTTTCAGCCACATCCCTGATTGTCTCTACAGCCAATATTGGTTTTTACCATCCCAAGGACCCCAACCAGTCAGCTAGCCATTGAGTCTACACCACCTTACGTGGCTGGCTGGCTCAAAGTAACTGTTATGGATTTCATCGACTGAAGAAGGCATCCTTTCGTTTGACCATCAACCACTAGCAGCTCCTTTCCAACCTGATCCATCCTATGTCACAGCCCATCGTCGAGGAAGGTGATCGATCGATGGCTAGGCATGCACACGTAACACCTGTCCTAGCCATCTCATTCAATCGATGCAGCTGCTTCACAACCTCATCGGTTGATTTTCCCTCTTTACCTAATACTCAACCGAAGCCTAATCACCTCAATACTACTCACCCTATTATGTCACTGAAGACTCCTCATCAGTGAGCATAGCCTCCTTCATGAAAAAAACATATATAAATAAAGACAAGGATCACGCTGACTGTTGGGCGATAGAATGACTGACTTTCGTCAGCTTAAATTTAAATACATTTCGAATGTTTGCATTTTCACGAAAATATATGTACATAGATTAATTCAAAAATATATATCAAATCATTTAGAGAGAGAGATAGAGAAAGAGTGAGAAAAAGAAAGAACATTCTTAGCATATTTCTTTCTACTTGCACAGACAGATAAGCAAGAGGTGGATCATGTGATAATTTCAGGCTATAAACATTGCACATTTCATCTTATTTTATGTATTTATATAATTCAGTCATTCTAGTCTACAGATTAGTAAATAAACTGTACGAGAATAACGGTAAAGTCAAAACAAAAAAAAATTGGAAACAAATATACAGAGAGGTAGTTATCAACAACAACAACAACAACAGGAACAATTTGCACCTCTGTATCGATGTCCTGAGGCCTCACTTTCACAAGTCGAACACATACAAGCATATATATATATATATGCGCAGCACACACGAAAATACATACTCATAGTAAGTGGGTTGGTTGATTTTAAGAGTCAGGCAAAAAAGTAAGCTAATTATGTATGTATGCGTGTTTAATGGTGATTTATGCATATGACGTAATACTTCTCCACTTAAACACTCAGACCATCTCTCTCTATATATATACACTGACTGAAATACATAACATGCATGTATGTGCATCCAAGTAGTGTTTTAATCCGACTCTTATATCAGAATAGCGTTAGAGTCCTTATGTGTTCGCAAGTGAGAAGAAATAGTACATTCGATATACGGTGAACAACACTGACAACAGCACAGAAGTAAGCGTATGTGAATAATAATAATAAATCACTTGACCATAATTGAATAAATTATGTTTGGATGGAAGAAAAAAGGCAGAAGGAAAGACAATAAACATGATGAAAGTAAATCATCATCAACAATAACAACAACAACAAAATACCGACAACTGTAAATAAAGATCACTGATAAAAAAAGGGAATAACAATTCAGTTATTGAAGTATTATGTAATAATAATAGTAACGACTGAAGGTAGGTAATCGAATTTTCAGTAATCAATTCAGACTACCCTACTACTTCCTAATACTTACTTACTTACATCAACAACAACAACAACAACCAGGACGATTATAAAGTTCAAATTAACAGGCAGACACTACACATCAACTAGTATCTCAAGTATTCATTCTTTCGATAAGAAATCATTACGTCCAGCAGGAGTAGGACTCAATGCCTCGCAGTGTGATAGCTGCTCGAGAACTTACGTCTCCCCGACAAAACATTAATTCGTCTACAAACGATTTAGTATCCTCACGCTTATACCACAATTAGATATCGAGTAAACCCCTACACCCCGAAATCCAGAGCATAGTTTATGGTCATCGCTCTGACGTAACACCAGACCTAATGGACACCTAGCCGAACACATGGTCCAGTCCAGACAGCAAAAGGAATACGTAAGCTTGCCGAGCCACGTGTCGGATACGGGATGTACCCATGCAAATATGGACGGGATTCAGACTTAGAGGCTTTCAGGAGCGTTCCGGACACCGCAAGAAGGGTGGTGCTTTACGGAGGCTAGCCCCCTATCTCCGACAAGCTGATTCCAAGGGGTGGATGCACTCCTAACAGAGAAAAGAGGGAACTCTTCCCATAACTCCCGCGGACGTCTCCGAGTTCGGTTGCGTTACTGCACTGGGCACACACTGAATCAAAGATCCAATATACACCAATCTCCATGGTCAGGGTCTGGAATATTAACCCTATTCCCTTTCGCTACAGGGGGCTGCGTTGCAGCAGTACAATTTAGCAGCAATACTAACGAAACCCGCAAGCGGACAATATCAGGCACCCCGTCTCTGTTCCGATTTACCGGATCACTTAGGACCGCCTGACCCATGGCCAACTGCTGTTCCCATCGAACCCTTCTCCACTTCGGCCTCCAAGGTTCTCAGAAATCTCCCGTTTGACTTTGAAGACTATAGTGATTTATTTATTTAAACACAGAAAACTTGGAACAATATGGCACCAAGAACAATAAAATAACATAGATTAAAAGTAATAATATAGATGGAGACCAGATAAAGAAATTCATCTGGAAGGAAAACAGTCACATTTAACAAGTTCAAACATCATTCATCAATTATCGTCGGGATGGGAAGAAAGGAGGGAATTGCAGCATGTTCACCGTTGATTGCAATTCTTGGACATATCCGATAACTGTATGGAGGATTTCATCATGAGCTGACATCAGTTAGAGAACCACTGGAAAACCTGAGAGTACTGGACAGCTGTTTCGTCCTAGTTCGGGACTCTTCATCAGTACGCACCCACCGGGATTCGAACCCAGGACCTTCTGGTTACAAGGCGAGCTCGTAGACCATTGAGCCACTGGGACCCGATCCAATGGTCCTTGAATTCTAACTTCTGCCAATTCACGACATAGCGCGACCATTTCGCAATGTCTTCTTAGATGAGTTACTGTCACATCTTCAACCTGCTGTACCCTACTGGTCACGGCTTCCCACTAGAACCCCAGGTTAACTGCCTGAATAGGGCCAGTCACTAGTGAGCATCAGATTAATTTTCAAGTATTGCGAAATGGTCGCGCTATGTCGTGAATTAGCAGAAGTTAGAATTCAAGGACCATTGGATCGGGTCCCAGTGGCTCAATGGTCTACGAGCTCGCCTTGTAACCAGAAGGTCCTGGGTTCGAATCCCGGTGGGCGCGTACTGCTGAAGAGTCCCAAACTAGGACAAAACAGCTGTCCAGTACTACCAGGTTTTCCAGTGGTTCTCTAACTGATGTCAGCTCATGATGAAATCCTCCATACAATTAAACAAAATCCCTACCAAACCAATACTTGAAAATATCCGATAACGTTTCGAGCCATTGATTCAACCCATCACAAATATCCTTCATACCACGACGCTACGTCTTGGGATGACCACTTACCTCTACAGTTTTTCCATCCCGTCCCAGGGCTAGCAAACAGAGACCGTACAGAAGCCTCTAGAATGACATTCGCAGCACATGTCCCAGCTACCAAAGCCGGTGTTTCCAGATGATAACACTCAACAAATGGTGAGCTCCACTGTGTCAAAAAACATGCCGCTGAACCTCAGAATTACTCACACGATGATGCCATCTAACACATGCAATCCTGCAGAGACAGCGATGATCGAATACGCAACGCCGCTGCACATTCTCAGTGCGGAGAGGTCATTGCTTCACAGGCGTAGAGCAAGACAGCCTACACCGAAGCATTGTATACCCGACCTTTGGCTACCTACTCTACAATGAACAGACAAGCCTTACTCACATATACTTCAACTACCTAGAAAGGCTTACACAAGCAAGCACTGATCCTTCAACGACTACTTTTCGTTATCTGATGTTGTTTTTCTTCACGATTCCATATCATCCCGGTTCCGTTAGAAAAAAAGGCATACGTAGAAGATAGGGGTACTACATAAGCCAACTATTGAGATTAACAATGAAAACAACAATAGTGAGTTAAAAGTTTGAATTCTTTTCCGCTTGTTTCATTCTGCCAACCGGAATCGACTTTTTTTCTTCTTGCCTAAGACACACAACACATTCACTTCAACTTACATGGAAAAAAATTGAATGAGACAAGTAAAACGAAGTAAAAACAAGCGCAGATACTAACTAGCTAATCAATAGAAAAAATCTTCTGTCACGTGACCGACTGACCGACCGATCGACCACTAACGAATTCTGTTTATAAATGTTATTATTCTTCGGGAGAGAATGGGAGGGGGGAGGAAGGTAATCGAACTTCAGGGAAGCATATTTCATATCATCGATAGAGTGAAAAAAAGTAGAAGAAAAGCTAGATTTCACATACACGTTATGCAATAGCTATATATACTGTATGCCGATGAAAATAACGAAGAAACTTATAGAACGAGAGGAGGCATTTTAAAGAAGAAATACAGTAACAATAATCCAATGGTGTGTGCGTCGGTGGCACAGCGGTTAGGATGCTCGCCGACCATGTTCATGGTCCGTGGTTCGATCCTCGGCCACAGACGCACTCCTTTACCTCGCTAAGCCAGCAGTAAAGCTGGTCAAGAGGAAAGATTGGGCATGAGGCTAGCAACCACATCTTGTAAAAATAAACGTTGCTACAGAAACTTCAAGCCTCTAGCTTGAAGCCCTATGTTCCACTGGGAACGTGAAGGAATAAAAAAAATCCAATGGTATGAAGCACAATATTAATGTATGTGCAGATACACGTATTCATCTTTCCAGACGTTGAGATTATGAAAACTTTACTAGTTTCGGCGTAGATTCTGACCCAATTCAACATCATTCAGGGAATGAAAATGCCTTCATGCAGTATTTTGAAGGCTAAATTTCTGACACCTTTACAAGATTGAGCGGCTGAGTATAAGTGATGAAATTGAAACACATCAAGACAACTGCTGCTCAATAGTTCTCTAATTGGTTTTCATTGATGATGACAAAACATACCTTTGTAGACGAATAAAGGGCCTCAAACTAATTAGGCTCGATCAAATCGACGACAAAAAACAATGTGAATCACAAATGGTGAGATACACAATCCTAGGCATGATAATAACCAGAGGTAGATAGTGCTACTGTGTCATGACCTTACACCACCAACTGAAATAAATTAATATATATATATATATATATACATACATATATATATATATATATATATATATATATATAGATGAAACGTGTGAATACTAACCTTTGCTTCAGCCAAGAGATTCCACTTGTACGCCTAACTCCATTGTACTGAGATGTATTGTCTTGACCGGATTCTTCTGAAATCAATAATAATAATAATCATGATAATAATAATTATTATTATAAGATTTTTTTAAAACCATTATTAAGTTGAAAATATGAATCGGACTCATGTCTTTACCAATGGCGTATATTGATAATTCAAAAAACACATCATGATTATTTCAAAAAGAAATATACTGGGAATAAATTGAGTTAAGCAATTCCTGTAGGAAGATCCTCACTAAAAGGGAATTTTTATCCTAATGGAGAAAAAGTAAAACTAGAAATATGATGAATATTCAGCAATGATGATGACATTGGCAACACACAATCAGGTTATCTAATTATAGCAGGTAGACATTGGAGTCTGTATTACACTGACAACAGGTGATCAGATGACTAATGCCATGAGTGTACAATTTCAAAACATGGAGAGAAAACTCATCAGCATTTTCGCACAGATATGCCCTGGAGAACAACCATAAATACCATGTCGTGGAATGATAGATGTTACAAAAACATGAATACCAATGAGATGCCCACTACCGACTGGCCCAATTCAGGTAGGTAGTTACCTGGGGCTCCAGTGAGAAGTCGTGACCAGTAGGGTGCAGCAAGTTGGGTGTGAGGACAAATACTCGCTGAAGACATTGGCTAGTGGTCGCGCTATATCGTGAATTGGCAGAAGTTAGAATTCATGGGCTGGTCATTGGATCTGTTCCCAGTGGCTGCAGAATGGTCTACGAGCTGGCTCGCGTTGTAACCAGATGGTCCTGGATTCGTAGCTTGGTGGGTGCGTACTGCTGTGGAAGAGTCCCAAACTAGGACGAAACAGCTGTCCGGTACTCCCAGGTTTTCCAATGGTTCTCTAACTAATGACAGCTCATGATGAAATCCTGTAACCAAAAAACATGAATCATCGTATTTCGAACCTATTTACTGAAAGCTAAACATTAGCTTGACACGACGTTTAATTCATGGTGTTTTCTTCTTTTTTTTATTACCTCTCTAGCCAACAGACTTACACTACCAGAATGCGCTTTGATAATTAATATAGGACAATTTACCCTTGAAGTTGAGAATCCCATTCATCTCTACAAGAATTATTAGTAAATAAGTAAGTCGAGGATTTCAGCTGATTAAAAATCAATCCCCACTAACAAAGAAAATATACTACCTGACAATTCTTGGACATGAGATTTGCACTTTTGATTCGGTTGACAAAGAAGAAAAAAAACGCTTTACCGATGTTTAAATCGATGGATGCTGGGGTGCGTGGGTGGGTGGTAAAACCATCAGAAATACACACACACATGCACACGCAGACAGGTGGTTCAAGATGAAATGCGCTATTTTTAAAATTCCTCTGCTCACCCAGCACCAGTAGTAATTAAATAGCATAAAGCTGTAAAGCCATGTGATCAGTTTTCATCAACTTTTGAGAAATATGAATCCAATATGTTGGGGATAAAGGCGTATGCATTTCACTTATTTACCTTACCTAGATAGATCAGATATTCAGAACAAAATATTTAGAGCGAACATTTGTTTTCAATAAATTCTTCTTCAGGCTCTACAATTATAAATCCCTTAATTTAAGCATACAATAGGAGCTCGACTGCGTCTTCTATCAGTAGCTGAAGCGGCGGCAATTAATACCAGAAGACGATCTCTTTGCATACAGAAGAAGTATGTTCAACCGCTATGTTTACTTTGGCCAACAATAAAGCCAACAAATCCTCCATTAACACTATAAATTCCTTTCACAATTTTCTTTTCTTTTCTTCTTCTATTCCTCTGTTTCATTGACAATCGTTCATTTTCGACTTTTATGATTTCATGACTTTTCTTATGATTTTATTACCTTAGGTTTAAGTAGTGCTTTTCTAACTTGCTATCGTATTTACAAAATCCTGTTCATTCCACTTCATTATATTCATTATTATTATTTGACAATCATTCACCAATAGTGCTTGTAATTTTACACCATATCATCGTTATTATTATTTTACAATCATTCTTACTGTCGTTATTTTAAACCTTGAACTTATGTCTAGACCACCCCATTCGTTGGTCTATTTTCATATTGTCTCACACACCCTGATTACACACACTCTCGAAACCTGTATTTTCTGTTGACTATATTTATATATATACATACATCATTAAATTAAATTACTTCATCTCATTTTGTCCCATGTTCTCATTGACCATGCATATTAAAAAAAACTATCTGACTATTGTTCCATCCCATCTTATACTTGTTCCACAATACACTTTCTGATATGATTCTAATTTGCCTTTACTGGCTGGCTATTGTATGCTTAAATTAATGGATTTATAATTGTAGAGCCTGAAGAAGAATTTATTGAAAGCACAATTGTTCGCTCTAACTATTTTTGTTCTGAATAAATTATGCGAATATTCAATTTATATTAGATATCTTAATAATAAGTCCTTCACATTATCATCAAAGAGAAATAATAAAATAAATAATCGACTAATAGATAAACACTGTAAATGTTTACTTCATGAACTTTTCAATATGGTTCACACTGAGGTTGATGACGATCATACAGGAGAAGAAGAAGAAGAAGAGGGCGACGAAGATAATGACGACGAACAAGGAAGAGATGATGCAAATACACATGAAAAACTTGTAGACACATACATCAGTGTAATAAAAAGGAAATGATAAGGGACAATGAAGTGCATAGTAATAAAAATGATACATATATTTCTATATGTGCATATATAATACGCATCAGTGATAACATTATCCCAAATATTTACATTCAATACATCTCTAATATACAGTAGTTGTAGCAGTAATAATAATAATAGTACGCCAAGCAATAGGAGATAATGAAGCATTACTTCGATGGCATTTCATTAATGCAAATAGAACATGGACATATAAGCAAAACACCATAAATTATCAGAATATTATGAAATCTATGTATACACTCAAGATGCACATACACCCTATAAACACACACACACACTCTCCCTATATATATATATATATATATATATATATAGCACTAGATAATATATACTTATTAAAGTTACCACCCTGAGCAAGGATGACACGCAAAATCGTGAAGCGTTCCATATTGTTTGTGCGTCGGTGGTATAGCGGTTAGGAGGCTAGCCGACCATGTTCATGATCCGGGATTCGATCCCCAGTCACAGACGCACTCCTTTACCTCGCTGAGCCAGAAATAATGCTGGTAAAGAGGAAAGGTTGGGCATGAGGCTAGTAACCCCATCCTGTAAAATAAACACTGCTAAAGAAACTTCAAGCCACTAGCTTGAAGCCGGACGGTATAGTCCTTCTAGGCGAGGACTCTGACAAAATGCAGAGTCTACTGAACACCCTGAGCAACAATCTTCGTATGTTTGGCATGCGATTCGCCCCTATAAAATGTAAGATGATGCTGCAGGATTGGACTTCATCGACCCCTAGATTAGAAATAGGAAGTGAAGTGGTAGAACATGTTGACCGCTTCACTTACTTGGGAAGTACCATCAGCCAGTGCCAAAGGGTTGATCTCCGACGAAATTTCAGCACGAATACAGAGGGCTAGTTTCGCATATGCCAGTTTACGCCGTCTCTGGCGTAGACGCGATATCCGACTATCGACCAAAGGGCGTGTGTACTGCTCAACAGTCCGCTCCGTCCTCCTTTATGGCTGTGAGACCTGGCCATTGAGAGCAGAAAATATGAAAGGATTAGATGTCTTCGATCATAGGTGTCTGCGTTCTATCTCCCGTGTGAAGTGGTATAATAAGGTGAGCAATATAGAGGTTAGGCGTCGAGTGCTAGGTAAGGCGGGGGAATCAATCGACGAAAAGGTGAAATTACTTCGACTGAGATGGTTAGGACATGTATTACGTATGCCTAGTCATCGCCTTCCTCGACGGGCAATGTTAGCTGAATAAGGGCCAGGCTGGAAAAGAGCTAGCGGCGGTCAAACGAAAACATGGCACCAGTCAATGAAATCCACAACAGTTAGTCTAAGCCACGTAGGAAGGTGTAGACTTCCTGACTGGTTGGGATCCTCGGGACGGTAAAATCCAAGGGTTGGAAACAATTGGTGACATGGCTCAAAATCGTCGTTGTCAATGGCGCAGATGCATCCACTCCTTGTGACCTATGATTTCCAATGAAACTGTTTTGTTCTTCGTTATTACTATTCCTTTGTCTCACACCTCTGTTTACTGTCTATATTATGCATTTCTCCTACTTTCTTCTGTTGCTTTGTGTGCTACATGGAGTGTGGCGACTTGAACAGCCGCACGTATGTGCAAAGTTCTATGTCGAGAACCGACCGACCGACCGAGCTTGAAGCCCTATGTTCCACTGGGGAACGTGAAGGGAAAAAAAGTTACTATATGGTAGTAGATCTTGTGGAACAAAAGTCGAAGCTTCCTTTCTGAGACTTTTGAAACTCGCACACACACACACACACCCACATACACATGCAACATACATTGATCAATACTTGTTTCGTAGGCATGAGAAAACAAACAAATTGTATACAAGGTTCTACTCTTGTTGATGCTAATAATAATAATAATAATAATAATAATAGAGTTGAAAATGAAAAGCATTTTTAAGAGAGGTAAAATTTGGAATCAATAATATATATATATATATATATACTACAAAAGGATTATAAAGACATCAGAATGTATAAAAACCTTTGTTAATGTGAACAATAAAATTCTATTTTTCTTCTGTTTAAACTCATTGTTATTTCGTTAAAAAAATAAATAAATAAATAAAGTAGTAAAAGACAAATAACTATCCAGTCTTGTAAAATCGTAAAAAGTTATCGATCGAAAAACTGATCGACAAATATCAATAGATAGGAAGGTATGTAGGTAAAAAAGTTACGAGACGATATCATCAGTAATTATAATAGTAATACTAAGCTTTTGAATAGATGTAAGAAACGAACAAGAATATATGTGTAGAAAGTTAGCTGTGCCACTTTATTTAATCACTAGAAATTTGTCTGTGATAAAGCTGTGAATCTCTACATTCCTCAAACAAAACAGTTTAACGGTTACCTGCTAAGTAGTAGTATGATTTAGAGAGAAAGCTGTACTTGACACTATCCTTGTATTTATTCTCTAGTGTTAGTAAAATCACGTTAAAAAAAATTTTTTTTGATTGAGTGTTTAATATCCCCATAAAACTTTCTAGGCGTCGATGGCACAGCGGCAAAATACTCGCCCACCACAGACACACTCCTTCCTCTACCTCGCTAAGCCGGTAAATAAGACCGGTAAACAAGGAGGGTGTTGGGCATGCGTCGAGCAACCACCTCATCGCGTAAAAATAAACACCACTGCTACGGAAACTTTAAAGCTCTCGCTTGAAGCTTAATGTTCTACTGGGAAAGTAAGGAATAAAATAATAATAATAGCATATCCCAAAGTGGTTAGAAAAACAGATGAATTGTGACAAGCCCATAGATGCAGGTGTCAGACTACCAACTTCGTCTATAGCTAAACATTTAATCGAGATGAACCATAAGGTTGATGTTAACTCAGCCTTTAAGGTCATCTATAAAAACGGCCAGGGACGTTTACTGAAATACGCTGAGGCTATAGCCATTCATAAACTTAAGCCCCCCTTATGTATTCAAAAACAGTTTGTTATTACTCTTAACCTACCTTGGTAATCCTTATTTGATTGGATTACCAAACGTTTGTGTTAATTATTCTTAATCCTTTTTTTTGTCACCTTGTTTAATTTAACTTTTCCATATATGTTGACTTGACAAGTAAATGTGTGATCAGATTGCTCGAAATGTATAGCGCTAATACATCACATTTTTCAGATAATCTCCGTCTTCTAATAATGCTATCAAAATTTATAAAAGGGACTAACTGTTTTAAATTTTTGAAAAGAAGACTCCCTCCAGACACTATCAAACGGTTAGATGGACTTCTTACCCTGAAGTGTAAAGTAGCATCTGAAAAGGTGAAATTGGATTTTTATAAATCTTGTCTCTCAACTCACACATTCCCGAAGGAATTTTACAAATCTCTTCGAACTTCTAAACTTCAACCAAATATTTCAAATCTTATCCGCCTTACGAAATCTCACATTGACAATTCTAATGAGAAGTTATGTGGATTGATTGAACTCCATTTATCGTCATCAAATATATTGTCTGATGTCTCCATTATTTGCCAAATCAAGTTCATTAATTTTTGTAGCTCTGCCGTTAATAAGACGAAAGAGAATACCAGATTGAAATTGCTTGGATCTTGTACCTCTGACTTTCAATTAAACCAATTCCCATTAAATCCTGATAAGTATGTGACAAATCTGTCATCGGTTGAACTTTTATTACATGAAAAGGAGGTGCTATCACTTGGTTTCAATTTCTCTATCCCATTAAACAATATTTCGGACTTAGCAATTGATTCTCAGTTTGAAAATTTGTATGATCAGTTGAGTTCCCTAACTCCTTCCCCGACAGATGACCAAAGTTGATTGAAAGTTAAATTTGTAGATGTAGCACACCAATTCCGTAATTCAAGTCGGAAACAAAGAAGCATTTTAATATCAACTCATTTTAAAGCCCTAAAGGAATTACGTAACAGATCCGATTTAGTTATTTTGAAACCTGACAAAGGATCTGGTGTAGTTGTAATGGACAGATGCGATTACAAAACAAAAATGTTATCCATCCTTAATGACAAAAGCAAATTCATAGCCGATGTTCCTTCGGATGATATCAGAAAATTAGAAGGAGAAGTAAATTCTCACTTAGTAAAACTTCGTGGATTGGACGTTATCGATAAACAGGAGTTTAATTCCTTGAAACCCACGGGATCTGACTTTCCAAACCTCTATGGATTACCCAAAATTCATAAGGTTGATAATCCATTACGGCCAATTCTTTCAATGTGTAACTCTCCTACACATAAATTAGCAAAATGGCTAGCTGATATTTTAAGTCCAGTGCGCAATGAATTATGTAAGTTTACTTTAAAAGATACATTTGAACTTGTTGACTGTCTTGTAGACATGAACATAAAAGATAGGAAAATGTATTCATTTGATGTTAATTCTTTGTTTACTAATGTACCATTGGTTAAGACTGTTGATATTCTTTGTGACTATATATCTTCTAGTTGTTTTTCATTTCCTTTTCCTTTAACTTATTTGAAAGATTTATTACTATTATGTACTGACAACGTCCATTTCACGTTTGAAGGTGAACATTTTAGACAAGTGGATGGCGTTGCTATGGGGAGTCCATTAGGACCTTTATTAGCGGACGATATCATTTTGATATGCGATGATCATGAAGATGCGAGTCGTCTATTGGACAGACTTAACTCTGTACAGAATCATATTAGTCTTACATGCGAGGAAGAAAGTCGCAACCAGCTCGCATTTTTAGACATACTTCTGAGTCGAAGAGACGATGGCTCAATAAGACGGTCTATCTACAGAAAGCCCACTTGGACAGGGCAATATCTTAATTTTCACAGCTTCTGTCCATTACAATATAAGAGAGGCTTGGTGAAGTGTCTATTTAAGAGGATTCAGCGTATTTGCAAGGCTGATGTTATAGACAAAGAAAACAAAATATTCATGGATAGATACTCTTGTTGAAAACGGATATCCTTTGAAATTTTTAAACAGGTGTAGAAATCAACTAGCCTCTAAACCTACAATCCATACCACCCCTAAGAAAAAGGTTTTCATCAAATTACCATATAATGGGGAAATAAATAGTAGGATTTTGAGACAAAGGTTGAATTCCATCATCCGTAGAACCAACTATGCAGCCCAGCTTGTATTTGTGGAAAAAGCTAAAAATATGCTTCACTGGAAACCTGGAAAGTGCACAAGTGATTATATCACATCCCATACAATTTACCAATTTTCGTGTGTGTGTGTGTGTGTGGACACACATACATAGGGAGGAGTAATCGCGCGTTGCACGTGAGGGTGGGAGAGCATATCCCAAAGTGACAAGCCCATAGATGCAGGTGTCAGACTTATTCTTAATTCTTTTTTTGTCACCTTGTTTAATTTAACTTTTCCATATATATTGACTTGACAAGTAAATGTGTGATCAGATTGTTCGAAATGTTATAGCGCTAATACATCACATTTTTCAGGTAATCTCCATCTTCTAATAATGCTATCATAATACATGATAAATAATGCAAGATGAAAGGATGAACATATTCTAAGAACTCAATCATCATTGACTGATCGACTAACTGACACATCAATATTATTAAAGATTGAACAAAGGTGTGTGTTCAAAAATTCTCTCACTTTGTGAAATTACATATTATAAACAGAATAACACTGAAATACAGGTGCGTCGGTGGCATAGCGGTTAGGACTCTCGCTGAACATGTACATGGTCCGCAGTTCGATCCCCGGCCACTGACGCACTCCTTTACCCCGCTAAGCCAGCAGTAAGACTGGTATAGAGGAAAGGTTGGGCATGAGGCTAGCAACCCCATCCTGAAAAAATAATCAACACTACTACAGATACTTCAGGCCTCTAGATTGAAGCCCTATGTTCCACCGGGGAACGTGAAGGAATAAAAAAAGCATTTTGAATGACGACTAATAATTTATCCAAGATAGCCGGGTAACTCTTAATAATTTTCAAGCATTGGTTCTTGTAGGGATTTTGTTTGATTGCCTGGAGGATTTCATCATGAGCTGACATCAGTTACACAACCACTGGAAAACCTGGGAGTACTGGACAGCTGTTGCGTCCGAGTTTACGACGACTCAGTTATGCGCAACCACTGTCAGAGTTCGAATCCAGGACCTTCTGGTTATAAGGCGAGATCATAGACCATTAAGCCACTGGGAGCCGATCCAATGGTCTACGAGCTCGCCTGGCAATCAGAACGTCCTGGGTTCGAACCCCGGCGGGTGTGTACTGGTGAAGAGACCCAAACTAGGAAGAAACAGCTGTCCAGTACTCCCAGTTGGTTTTCCAGTGGTTCTCTAACTGATGTCTGCTCATGATGAAATCCTCCATCTTGATTATTTATAATTTACATCTTGTTGATCCCCATTCCCTCCTATGTGCGTCACACACACACACCAATAGTCATATTTTAATTTGACGACGACGACGACAGCCACCACCCCCACCACTAGGTGTTTTCATCGACAAACCCACATTTTGGACAGCTAGTAAATGAATGACTCTTTAAGGCGGGAAAAAACATTGTGTACATTCAGCTATTAACAGCGGGAAATTACACACAGTTATCTGAGAGACTGTGAAGACAAACTGCTACTATTATTATTATTATTGCAAAATAATAAAATTAGTATCATCAGTTATAACACACTACACTACTAACACTCGTCCTACATTGTCCAATGTAACAAAATGTAAATACACTAAATGACAGACTGTTTCTGATGAGAGCAGCGATGGTATATAGAGAGGCGGTGAGGGAGACAGACATGCACGCAAGCACGCACACACACACACACACAGAAACACAGGAACTGAAGGAAGGAGAATGAAATATGCCTGATCAATGCATGCATAAAAATCACCTAATTTTGAAAAATCGGTACAATACAATACATATTGACTAATAAAAAGTTTCGTAGATCGGTCGATACAGGGCAAAATAAAAGCCAAAAACAGCAAGCGATATTACGTAGGTTCGGATAACTCTCATTTAGATTCTTTTTTTTCTCCTGAAAAACAACTAGCTGCAATCAACTACACTTTCATCGCGTACGATAAGACGATTTGATATGATAATAAACTGATTTTGCTAGTAGATAATTACAGAATTGATGACGAGCTGAGATAAGTTACAGAACCATTGGAAAAGCACCAGTGAATAATGGGCAGTTATTTCGTCCTAGTTCGGGACTCTTCAGAAGTACACAACCGCCAACGCGGTTCCAACCCAGGCCCTTCGGATTATGAGGCGGCCTCGCAGATAAACTCAGCCACTGGGATCCCCACCCAATGGTGCGTGAATTCCAACTTTTGTCAATTAGATAGTTGAAGGCAGTCGGCCACAGGAAGCCTTGCTTAACCTAGGTTTCCAGCTGGTTGGTAATATAGTGAATTGGCAGAAGTTGGAATTCATGGACTGGCCACTGAATTGGGTCCCAGTGACTTAATGGTCCACGAGCTTGCCTTGTAACCGGAATGGGAGTCAGATCTCTACTTCAACTTCATCAACTTTGAAAATGCTCACGATAGCGTTGATCGAGAGGTGCTTTGGCAACTACTTCGCCACTACGGTGTGCCACCGACAATTATACATCTCATCCAACAGCTGTACGACAATGCTGCATGCTAAGTAATCCACAACGGGAAACTTATGGAATCCTTCGAAGTGAGGACAGGAGTAAGACAAACTGGCTGCCTACTATCGCCAATGATTTTCCTGATTGAAGTATATTGGATAATGCGACAAACAGCGGGCAATGAGGAAACAGGCATAAAATGGACTCAAACAAAAAACTTGGAGGATCTGGACTTCACCGATGATATATGTCTGATTTCCCACAAACTGGAAGATATGCAAGTGAAAAGCAACAAGTTGTCAGAAGAAGCATCCAGAGAAGGTAGGACTTCCTTCAGGTGAACATAGAGAAAACAAAGGTGATGAAGATTCCTGGCCAACAGCAACAACAGCAACTACAACAGACAACAATCATCCAGAATAAATGGGATAAATCTGAAAGAAGCAACCTTCTTTACCTACCTACCTGGCAAGCATCGTCGTTTCCACTACTGGCAAATGGGACTGATGAGGATATCAGATCAAAGATCTGGAAAGCAAGGCAAGCATTCATTACTCTCAAGTCTATGTAGAGGACAACAGAACTCAGCATGAAAAATAACATCTGCATTTTCAACTCCAATGTAAAGTCAGTGCTACTTTATGGATCAGAGATTTGACGCCGCGCCGTGTCACGAAAGGTACTGCAAACAAACTACAGACCTTCATCAACAGCTGTCTTCGCTCAATACCACTCAAGATCAGATGGCCGGCCAGAATAGATCAGCGACAGAGACCTCTAGGAGCGAACCAACCCATCAGGAAACAATTGTGCAACATATATGTAGTAAGAAATGGAGGTGGATTAGTCGAAGTCTGAAAAACCCATAAAGTGACATCACACCCCAGGCCATCACTCTAGTGGAACTCGAATGGGAAGTGGTGAGCTGGTCGTCAGTGCGAGGGTAAAATGGAGGAGGTCATGTGAAGGGGAGATAAAAGCATGTAGGCAGATGTGGAGCTAGGTGAAAACATTGGTAGAGAACTGGAAGCAATGGAGACGTGTGGCTGAAGCCCTATGTTCCTCTAGGAACTAAAGATGACAATAATAATAATAATAATTTAGGAAAGTGTGCTCAAAACAACCACTCAGACAGATAAGGAAGGAGTGAGCATTAACTATTCACAATATGAAGAACATTATGAGTTACAAGTATACTTCTGTCATCTTAACAAACTACAGTTAATTCGCCTAACTTGGAGATGTATTAAAAATAAGTAAATCAGAGTAGCATTATTGATTTGTTCTGTTTGAATTAATCAGGTGAATTGCTGTTTTGTTCTTACTAGTTGTCAACATGTGTGTATTCATCATAATAGTCATTAGAAGTTTGTCTGTAGAATAATCATATTGTTCAGTTTGTTGTTGTTGTTGTTCTTGTTTTTTCGTGATTCGTATGCAACACACAAACGTAGAGACAAACACACACAAACACACGCATACACTTACATAAGTAAGGCGAATAAATGAACTCACAAATTAGTAACAACATCGTACAGAGCGCGCGCGAGAGAGAGAGGAACCCATATGCAACAACTACAAATTATAACAAGTCTATTCATTGGAATTCATATTATAACCTGCATGCATTCATCAGTCTACTTATCAACAATAATTAATCAAACAAATAAACAAACAAACAAACAAAACCAATAAAAAAAACAGACTGGAAACCAAGAAAACATAGTTATTATATTTATGTTAATCAGTATATCACTCAAGTAATCGCAAATCGATTATATACACATTTATGTCCTAAGGTTAAGTTAAAACTTGTAAGTCACTCTCTCGAATGTAAAACGCAACATGTTGAGACATCTTTATTACTTAATAATTTGGTGAATAACAGTGACTACCAGTGGGATTCACGGTGAAAAAAATATCTGATGACAATCAATATTCAAGTGTTGGTTTGTAGGGATTTGGTTGATTGGTTACAGGATTTCATCATGAGCTGACATCGGTTAGAGAACCATTGGAAGACCAACCAGGGAGTACTGGACAGTTGTTTCGTCCTAGTTTGGGACTATTCAGCAGTACGCACCTACCGCCATGGTTCGAACCCAACCCCTTCTGGTTACAAGGCGAGCTAGCTCGTAGACCATTAAGCCACTGGGACCCAATCCAATGGCCAGCACATGAATTCTAACTTCTGCCAATTCACAACATAGCGTGACCACTAGCCAATGTCTTCGGTGAGTATTTGTCCTCACACACCCCGACCTGCTGCACCTTACTGGTCACGACTACCTGAATAAGGCAAGTCGCTAGTGACCATCTCATCGATATTCAAGTGTTGGTTTGTAGGGATTTGGTTGGTCACAGGATTTCATCATGGTTCCAATGGTTCTCTAACCAATGTCAGCTGATGATAACCATCAAATTATTTAATTCAATTTGGACTCTCCAGTTGATTGATTATACCGAAATGCTCGACCTCTGTTGACATGTCGTCTCCTTGTACAGATGCTTTGACGATGTGTCTGAAGTAATTTGGTGGATGGTGACTAGCAGTGGAATCCACCAGGATGAGCATTTCGTCCTGTTTGGAAGTCGTCATCTGGATGTACCTGCACTCCCAGTAAAACTTGAAACTCGTGCCCAAACGCTAAAGTGGTATCCACTAGACTACTTGCGCAACGCGAGCCACCTCATAATTGAACAATGATTATTGAGTTAATATTTAATTCAATTTCAATTTTCCCGTTGATTTATTGGACCGAAATGCTCGGCCTCAAGTTAAATCCTTAAACATCGTCAAAGCATCCACATAAGGGCCAGCACTTCAGGCCAATCAGTCAATGTGAAAATCCACATTGAATTAAATTTTTATTATACAACAGATGAAGACTTAGACCAACAGATAATGACCTCCTTTAGAACTAACTACTTGAAGTTGTTGCTAACAGGCTTAAACATTTGCAACTTTTAGTCATTGTGTCCCAGTGTGATGAGAGCTGTCTGCTATCCAAAATTGTGGTTGATAGCAATCTACGTCAATGTTTACATCCCAAATCTTGGTCATGAGAAAAGAACAAGAACAAAGACTTAGCGTGGGCGGATACGATTCGTAGATATATGGTCTGATCATCAAGCAAACGGCCACAAAGAGGTGACAGATTAACTTTCAGAGAGAAAACAACCAATCAGAAGACGCTGTTTCTCTGCTAACAATGTCCTATAATAATGTACATAAAAATCTATTAAATATCTGATGATTTTGTCAATAAACGATCTGTTGCCTTGTCCTTGTCTTTTGTCGTTACACCAGGATTAGTAAGCATCCCACCTACTACAGTCTAGGAACTGGATAATACCATCAGAAAGAAATGCTGAGTAATCTTCAGTAATTTATTTTTTGGTGCCAAGGTTCATCGAAATTCGCAAAACCAGCAGTAATACATGATATTATGTGCAGCTTTCAAAACTGACAAATTATGTTCGAAGAAGGAATATTGTGAACCATTACACAGAAGTGCAATATTAAAAATTACCAAAAGCCGTAAAATAACAAAAGAAACCACTAGCTGAAATAGAATAATAATATGATGATGAAATAAAGAAGTGTAAATGGTAGTGGGGTACTTTTTCAATGATTCCTTTGAAAACTGGTCTATAGTTGAAGCATTGACAATGTCCCAGAGTTTGTTATAAGGAATTTTGTTGTCTCAAATGTATTCATGGATTTATATGAGTAAAAGTATTTGACAGCTAACTGTTTTGTCCTGGTTTCCGACTCATGCGTAGTGCGCAACCCCCACAAGGGTTCAAACCCAGGATGCTGAGGCTGCAAGGTAAGGTAGTTGACCATTCAACCACTGGGACTTGATCCAATGGCCAGTCGATGATTTCTAAAGTCTACTAATTCGTGATTTTAGCGCGGCTGGCACCAGCCAGTGTCATCGGTGACGAGTATTGATACTTACTCCTCACTGCCTATAGAAAGAGATAACTTCAGTAAATAACTGAAATATCAGACGCCCAATATTACAGGTTTACAATCGCAAAGTTTGCTTTTTTTTATTGCATATGCAACTAAACCCGGTCGGCAGTGAGGACAAATACTCGCCGCCGAAGACATTGGTAGAAGCTAGAATTCATGATCCCTTGAATAGGGTTCCAGTGGCTGAATGCTCTACGAGCTTTCATTTTAACAGGGAGATCCTGGGTTCGAACTCCCCTATGATAGGTGCGTACCGCAGATGAGTCTCAAACTAGGACGAAACAGATGGCTGTCCAGGACTCCGGTGCTGATTCTCTAACTCATATCGTTCCGTGAACAAACTTAGGAAAAAATTGACAATCCGTTCGACATTTTTGATCATTCTACTCACGACTTTGTGACTAACTATGAAAATTGAATGAAGTGCTTGAGAAATGTAAAGAAAAAGCTATTCTATGCCCGAATATCTCATTCTTTACACAAATGGTGAAAGTATTAAATATTTCCTCGAAAAAAAACAAAAACAACAACAAATCTAGTATTGCCCACTTTCAAACATGATGGAAATGAACTAAGGGGGAAAATGTCAAAAACTGTATGTCTTATATATAGAGTAATCAGGGAATAATTCGAATAGAAATTTGAAAATCTCTTGCTGAGATACACATCCATAATAAGGTGTACCATTTGTTCACAACTGTATTGAACGCCACTAGAAAGTACACTGCTGTCTATTATAATTTTTAAAAAATAGGAAGATAAACACGTTGCCCTACTACTACTGGATTCTGCATATTCTTCTGTTATTTCGTGAAAATGATTAACGCTTATGATTTACATGTGTCAAATTGAGGTGTAAGAAACAATAAAAGGAAATCCTGGGAAATATTTAAGTGAATCAATGTTTATTATTACAAAATAATTCACTATAAAGAAAATACTATTTGGAGAAAAATTTCTAGTTTACGAACAAAAAAAATACTATCAAAACTGAAAGAATAATTATAATAATGCGTTGACGCATAGTGAGATTATTATTATTATTGCTTCCTTTAATTCCTAGAGGAACATAGGGCTTCAGCCATGAGTCTTCGTTGCGTTCGGTTCTCTGCTAGAGTCTTCACCTGGCTCCAAGTCTGCCCACACGCTTTCATCCCCTCTTCACATGACCTCCTCCAAGTCACCCTCACCCTTGCACTGACGACAAACTCGCCGCTTCCCTTTCGGGTTCCACTCGAGCGATGGCTTATCTAGTGATGTCACTCACTTGATGGCTTCCTCAGAGTATGGCCAGCCAATCCATCTCCATTTCCTCCTGCATATTTGTTTCACAATCGGTTCCTGCTCAGTTGGTTCGCTCATTGCCAAAGATCTCTGTTGCTGATCTTTTCTGACCGGCTATCTGAACTTGAGTATTGAGCGAAGACAACTGTTAATGAAGGTCTGTAGTTTGTTTGAGATGCTCTTTATGACGCGCAGTGCAAGTCTCTGATCCGTACAGCGAGTAGCACTGACTTCACATTGGAGTTGAAAATCCGGATCTTATTTTTGATGCTGAATGCTGTTGACATCCACACAGACTTGAGAGTAGTGAAAGCCTGTCTTGCTTTTCCGATTCTTGCTTTGATATCCTCGTCAGTTTCATTCGCCTGTAGTTGAAACGATGCTTCCCAGATAGGTAGGTAGGTGAAGGAGGTTTTTTTTCAGGTTCCTTCCATTTATGCTGATTGTTGTCAGTTGTTGTTGTTGCTGTTGGTGGTGTTGCCCAGGAATTTTCATTACCTCTGTTTTATCTATGTTCACCTGAAGTCCTATCTTTGATGCTTCTTCTGCCAACTTGTTGCTTTTCACTTGCATATCTTCCAGTTTGTGGGAAATCAGACATATATCATCGGCGAAGTCCAGATCCTCCAAGTTTTTTTGTATGAGTCCAATAATGAGATTAAGCATCCGATTTTCATCCTTCCTTTAATTTTGTATTCTTTTCATTCCTAAGTGGAACATCAGCCTTAACGTTCCAGTAGTCTTAATGCTGCTTGCTTTTATGGGGTCAGGTTGACTGCCTCACACCTCAAGCCTTCTTACTTCAACGGGCTTAATATTGACTGAGTAAACGAGATCAAGAATAATGTCGACCGAGGACCACGTGATGTGTGGTTCGTGAGTACTCTCTACCAATGAAATACTGACGCAGAGGGTTAGTGAAAATTGATACTCTGTTCAATCAGTAGAAATACAATTATGCTTATATAAATGACAGACTGAGCGGATATGGTACTCAAAATAAGGAAACAACGACAGTTAGAAAAGAGGAGGGGAATTCTGTTGTGTCTTAGGTTTTAGCATCTATGTATGCGATCAGGCATCATTCGTCATATCCTACAGCTATACATGATAGATATAAGCAACACATTACAACAGAATACATTGTATCAACAATTGACCAATTTCGTGTGACTGACTGGCTTCAACATAGAACTAGTTTGCACACATGTACACCAGTTCAACTCGACACACTCCCTCCTTCTACCACACGAACCAACAGAGCAAACAAAACACAGATTCAAAACAGAGATAATACACAGAAGTGTGAGTGAGGCAAAACGAATATTAATGTGAAAGAACAATAGAGTTTTATTGTATATGACAAATCACTCACAAAGAGTGATGAATGCATCTGTGCCATTATCGAGAACGACGGCTTTCAGCCATATCACCAATTGTCTCCACAGCCACCATTGGTTGTTACTGTTCAGAGGACCCCAACCAACCACTTACCCAGCCATCCAGTCTATACCTCATTAAGTGGTTGACTAGCTGGCTGGCTGGCTCAGACTAACTCTCATGAGACTGATGAAGCCATGTTTTCATTTGACTCCACCACTAGGAGCTTTTCTTCAACTTGGTCCGTCGTTGAGAAAGGCTATCGATGGCTAGACATGAATGGCGTAACACATGCCCTAACCATCTTAGCCAACCAATGCAGCTGCTTCACAGATTCTCCCTCCTCACCAACCACTCAACCGAAGCCTAACCGCAATATTACTCAATTTACCACACTTAGCACCACCTGATCACAGACAGCTAACCAGCCTTTTCATGACCATGTCTCATAGACATAAAGGGATTCATTAAAAATCTTTTTTGAATTATCTGATGTAAGAGCGCAGTGTTGTTACACACCAACCAAACAACTTGCCCATACATTTTGCAATGACACACAATTTTTGTCTAAAACATGTAATCAATCATAGTAAACAGACTGTCTCTCAGATCCAATTCAAACACCATTCAAACATATGACTCATCATTTGAAATTAAAGTGTGACAGATGCAGGAAAAAGAGAAAACAAAGGTCTTTTTAAGTAATAATAATAATAAACTCTGCACTAAAATGTATAAATTATGCTGAGAAGTGCCATAAGCACTGCAATTTGAAACTGAGAGAATGAATTACAGAGAAGTGTATAGGTGAACCAATGAGACAACAGTATATGTGTATATAAATAAATATACTAATGAATTTCCTAATTAACAGAGATTGACTGATAGACAATAAAAGAATTACTTGAGTAGGTGTTAAAACTGTCATATATATATATATATATATATATATATATGGAGATGAATGATAATGACGATGATGATGATGATGTATACACTGCTTAAAATATGCGTGAGTGTACACTCCACACATAGTGTGTGTGTGAAGAAAATCCAATAGAAGGAAGAGATAGATATACAGCATTAAATGATACATTAATGTAGAATTAACTCACTTTTACTTTGATGTAATGATCCATTTTGATTGGATTTGGAATTGTTATTATTACTATTATTACTACTATTTTCAACACCATTAGTTTTATCTGTAGACGACTTAACAGCACTTGATGAGGTAGTCTTATCTTCAACAATCTCTGATGACTGATGATGATGAAGGTTATTATTATTATTATTGTTCAATAGAGTATTGCCTTGTATTGCTTGTGAAGGTGACGATGAAATGAAACTGCTTGCTGGTAAGGTTAATCTTGTCTTAGGATCAGCTAATAGTAAATAGATTGCTGTAACATTATTGAAACTTTGTTTTACTAAAGCTTCACGTACATCCTCAGGACGATAACCCATAATACGCATAATTTCTAAAATACAATAAACAATTATAAATAAAACAACAGTAAAATCAGCAGAGAGAATTCAACGGTTGTTATATCAATTTTTTAAAATAAAAAAAACAAACAATCAATACTAGAAATAATTTTTCCAGGGATAACTTCTTATCATTAATCACAACAATGAAGAGTTCATCACGTGGTCAGGTATGACGACGAGAAAAGATAGATGCTGTACTGCTTACAGAAAGTGATCAATGCAAGCAGTATCTTTTCTCTTATTTGCATGTCTGTCTGCCTGTTTTCAACATAGAACTTTGCACCGATGTGCAGTAGCCCAAGTCGCCACACTCCATCCACGTAGCACACAAAACGAGAGAAGAAAGTAAAAAAAGAAATGCAAAATAGATACAGTAAACAGGGATTTAAGACAAAAGAAATAGTAATAACGAAGAACAATATAGTTTTATTGGGTATTATAAGTCACAAGGAGTGGATGCAACTGTGTTATTCATTGAGAACGATTTCGAGGCATATCACCGATTGGCTTCAGCCTTCATTGGTTTTTACCATCCCGAGGACCCCGACTAGTCAGGAAGTCTACATCTTCCTCTATGGCTGGTTGGCTTAAACTAACTGTTGTGAATTTCATTGACTGATGAAGCCATGTTTTGGTTTGACCACCACTAGCTCTTTTCCAGCCTGACCCTATGTCAGCTAACATTGCTCTTCGTCGAGGAAGGCGATGACTAGACATACGTAACACATGTCCGAAACATCTCAGTCTATGTAGCTTCACAGCCTCGTCGATTGATTTCCCCTCCCACCTACCTAGCACTCGACCGAAGCCTGACCTCAATACTGCTCACTCTGTCATACCACCTATGATCAAAGACAGCTAGTCTTTTCATGTCTTCCACTCTCAATGGCCAGGTCTTATTTGCATAGAATTTATCTAAAAATTCTTTAGATGATTAGACACTGACATTTAACATCAATTTAACCCACTGTCTTCTTCTGCTGCATTTCTGTCGAGAATCTCAACGAAACACGTCGAGAATCATAAACAGTTGTGTCAAGGACTGACTGAGTTCCAGTATAAGACTTTGCACAGAAGTGGACCACTTCAAGTTGCCACACTCCATATAGCACACAAAGGCAGAAAGAGAGAGAGAGAGAACTATATAATAGACGAAAATGTGTAGGATAAAGACTGGTGGTGACATGGAAACACTTGAGAATTTGATGAATCTAAAAGACATTACAAGGAGTGAACACATCGATAGAGTTGCCATCCCGAGGAAATCAACCAGGCATTCCACAACTACCAACGCAGCTCAGATCGAATGTAAAAAACTTCGAGCATTGATGGCGAGTTTTCGTCTGACTACCTACGCCTAACGTTTTTCCAACATAATCCTATGTAAGCTAACACTGTCCACCAAGAATGGTGCTGGCACAGCATACGTAAAACGTATCCTAGCCATCCAAACCAATCTAGCTTTACGACCTGGTCGATTGACTTCCTTTGCTTACCTAGCACATTAAGGATAACCTCAATACCACCCAACATATTATACCATTTAACCAAAAAAATCATAATTGCAGACAGAAATAAACAATGGTGAACAAAAAAGCCACACTACATTATTATTTCGCTCGGTTACCCAGAAGATATACTTCATGCACAATACTACGAGACACACTCGTTGTATGGGAGATAATAATACTACTCATTTATTATGATTTCCTTGGGTTCCTAGTGGCACATAGGGTGTCAAAAACACATCTCCACTTTTTTGATTGGACACTAGTCATTAACTAGTGTAATGTGTCTAGTCCTAACTGCGGTGCAGACTTAATTATATCAGTCAAGTTTCCAATGTGGCCGCCATTCTAGGTGGCTCGCCATCACAGTACACTGTGAATTGTTGGAGTTGAATGGTTGAAGGCAATCGGAAGGAAGCCTCGCTTCACCTAAGTTTCGTGCTAGTTGGCACTCATCAACAAGGCATATTTGCAACCGTGAGCGAACTCATGTCCCTCCTTCTGAGGTTCGAACCCATGTTACCCAGTGCTGACTGCAATCAGAAACTTTACCACTGAGCTATTCAGGTTCGCGATTGACCGCCCGTAGGACTGTATAGGATATTTTTGATTGGACACTAGTCAGTAACTAATGTAATATGTCTAGTCCTATCTGCGGTGCAGACTGAATTCTATCAGTCATCCCCACTTTGTTCTATTCGCTGCTATCCTCTTCATCTGGCTAGCCACACGATTGCTCATAATCTCTCATTTCTTCCTCGCAACACAATCTCCTGCATGTCACTCTCGATGTAATGACCTACTCGTCGCTTCCCATTTGGATTTCACTCGAGTGATGGCCTGCATTGAGCGGTTTCCTCAATGTGTGCCCGATCAACCCATCTCCATTTTCTCCTACATATATTTGTTGAGCAATCGGCTCCTGGCTGATTTGTTCCCAGCCAGCCAGGGTTTCTTGTAGTTAATTCTATCTGGTCAGGTTAAATCAAGTGGATCGGGCAACTGTGAACCATAACCAAAACTCATTGGATGG
>OX235271.1:23715976-23938476 GCA_944472155.2 Trichobilharzia szidati
AACCCCTTTTTTCTGACGGATGAAATAAATTACATGCAGTAGAGAGGGTTGCATATGTGCATTGAGACAGGGTTGATTTTTAAGTGGATTCTATTGCCAGTTATAAGTCGCATGACACTGGCCATTTTAGTACCACCTGGTTGTAATTAAGTTTCCATTGAGTCAAAAGAAGTTGAGTCAAACAACAGACTACATCATATATGGAATGATAAACTCGAAATTTGATTTCATGTTTCTAGTCGAAAAACTGAAACTGATAGTCTTCACTTACACCGCGACTTATAATTAGTCTCGTTACTTCAACGTTTCGGTGGCTTGTTAAGCAAATAATGAATGTGATCAGGAAATATGAGTGCTGGTAAAAGGAAATTCACTCAGCATATTATTCCAAACCCCCAGCCATTTAAGTCAAGGGAACATAATTCATTAGAGGAGAATGGCTTGCCGGATCAGGTATTTTGTCGTGAAAAAATCCTAATTGTTTGATTTTCGTTAGTGGTGTTCATCAACCGTTATGCCGATTGATTATGAGGAGTACATCACGAAAAATAAAACCCTTATAGTCAACGATCTGTATCGTGAAACCATACTGTTTCCTCAGGATGACCTGAAAGTAAGTCCAGGACTTTTTCTCTGTATTCCATTTTCAGACTTACCTATCTTCCTTCACCATCAGGTGTCATAAGTGAAGGTCCACTTAGGTTATTTACACTTTTTTATGACGCGAAATGATGAGGTGATATGTAGGATATATAACATATTCTCTCACCGACACATTAATCATGTCGTTGTTTGAGTTCATCTTCATTGTTATGTTTCAACCTAGTCTTGAAGCACAGTTAATTCTTGGAAGTGTGGAGTTTGCTTTTGATGTTTCCTGATCCCACTTCAGTTATATGCACAATATGTTTTTCACATTCTAATATCCATAGTAATTTTGAAATCGTCTGGTGTTACATTTAGTGTGCACCAAAGTAACTTGTATACATGCAAAAACATACATATTCTCTTATATCGTGAAATGCTTTAATTACTTACGCCACGAGTTTAAGGATCTGTCATCACCTTCTTCTCTTAGTTCTACTAAACCCTCTTTTGGACATTTTGTCTCTACATATGTGGTAGTTTCACTGCATTTCGGCTGTATCCTTTGTTTCTCCACCTTTAACTAAAAGCAACGTCAGTTTTCAATCCTCTCATTGGCACTAGAAGACTAAATGAGTAGACATAAAAATAAAAATATAGCTGCTTAAATTCTTGTTTTTTTATAGTTCTGTTTAGCATGCTGAACAAATGTGCGTTAATTTTGAAGTACACTTTGCATATAGAGCTAGGCAAAGTTAAACTATCATAGCCGAAACCCTAGTGACCTTAAACAACCAATCATTACTTGGATACAAAAAAGTCGCGTAATTGTTGAAAAATACACTAAAAAGTATTGCAAACTTGATATTTCACTGATTAGGTTTAGCTTATGTGTTATAAGAATGTCCCTCAGTCAATACACAGATGATCTATGGGGAAATCGTACCATCTGCGGTTTACCCATTCATCCAGTTGATTGTAGGTCATGATTATTTCCGGTCCATTGATATTTCTGACATTATTCCTCAAGTTACGCTAGACTTTAACTGTAATTCTAACTTATGATCGTAAATTTAACCCTAATCCTAACCTTAACCCTAGACTCTTAATCTTAAAAGCCGTAACCCTAAATAACAACATACATATGCAAAAAAAGGGCCTTGCGAATGAGTAGAATATTGTATTGATCCTCCAATTCCAAAAAGGCTGGCATGACTTGATTTCCGATGATATTTCGTGGCACTCCCTGTGTGTAATCGTTTCTTGAAGGCCAACGTTTAAAAGACCTTGACTTTGGCTATGATACCTTAACTTCGCCCAGCGTTGCATTTCCCCGTATACATATCCACCTTTTACTCTTGTGAGAAACCACACTTTGAATAGTATAACAGAGATACTAGAAAATGCTTGGATGTTATTTTTCCAGGTCGTTATACTGATTACTTTCACGAGGAGTAATTGCCAAAACTCCTGAAATTTTACGTCAATATAATTTCCTTTTTAAAGTTAGACAATGTCATGGGGAAATAATTTATCATTGTTCCAAGTACCTTCGAAAAACTCTTTTGTTTTGCATGTATCATTAGTGAAAATAGAATATCATGACACATTCAGTCTAATGTTGCAGATCACTTACCATCTGTAGTCCTTTCGAAGGATTATCATTCTGAAGCTGCTCTTATTGTTGTTCATTTTGGTAACGACATGCCGCCACATGTATAGAGATATTTTGTGGAATATATGCAGTTAGTGTAATTTGGGGACTGCATGCTTGGGAGGAAAGGTTTTCTAAATCATCGGACCTGTTTGATATAGGTCTAGGAGATATTCGAAGAGTTCTTCAAAATAGAAACAATAGAAAAAACAACTAGTTGTAAGTACTTTACTGTTGCTGTTAATGAAAACATATTAAAGTATTGGGGCTTTTACTATCCTTGAATGTATTAGCAAATCTGACCAGGTTTTAGTTGGATAATTTATTTTCAAATTCAATAATGTTATCTTCTGAGTATTAAAATACCCCGTTATATTTCAGATTATCCGCATTCCTCATAGACATCAGATGCTTAACAATGGTGTTCCTGAAGTCGCACTAAAAAACAGTGTGTTTGTTTCGAACCCATTGGCTCGTCATGCAATCGCTTTTTTTGCAACTACGGAATGGATTTATGTCCAGCAAGTTTCTTCTGTTTATCGTGGGAGTTTTCATGTGCTTCCGTTTCTGAGGTTAGTCTTTGTCTCACATTTTACTCATAAAGTAATATTTCTTTGTCATTAACTATGCTGTTTATTAATTTGAATGATTTCCTGTTTCCACATGATAGTTTTACAGTTAGACTGCTAATCGTGTGTGTTAATAAAGCTGTGATTTTATTGGTTCCCTTTGTCGAGTTTAACTTTCATGATGAAAACATTCAGCTTTTTCAATGAGACTTTATTGTCTCGTTGAACTGCTGGAGTTGTGTATTACATAATTTTCCGACGTGGTGAGCCATTTATTATAATTTTAAACTGTTGGACGTTCAATTCACCCTAAACTTTGTACTTATTTATCAGGTCTGATAGCTTTTGACCCTGATATGGATTGGGTGGAAAATATTTTGATGGTTCATCAACTTCATTTTGGTAATGCAGGAATGTGTTGTTTGAGGATCCAAATGTATTTCACTAGTCCATATTCAATGTGGCTCATGCCATATTCCACCCGATTGCTTTTATTTACTAGCCTGACTACGTGTGCTGTGTGTTTCTATTGGCATTATGACTGACTGACTGGTTTCAACATAGAACTTTACACAGAAGTGCAGCAGTTTGAGTTGCCACATTTCCTGCTTGTAGCACACAAAAGAAGATACAAGAGAAAAATATATGCAAAAGCAAAAGTGTGAGAAAGAAAGAATAGTAACCTGGAGAAACAATAGAGTTTTTTTTGCTATGACAAATCACTCAAAGAGTGATGAATGCATCTTCGCCATCATCTAGAATGAGGATTTTGATCCATATCACCAATTGTCTGCAGCCAGTCTTCATTTCCCTACGTGACTGGCTGGCTTAAACTAACTATTATGGATTTCATTAACTGATTCCATGTTTTGGTTTGACCACCACTAGCTAACTCTTTTCCAACTTGATCCATCCTATGTCAGTCAGCTAATATTGCGTGTCGAGGAAGGCGATGGATATGCAGACGTAATATATGTCCTAGCCATCTCAGTCGATGCAGCTGCTTCACAACCTCGTCGATTGATTTTCCCTCCTAACCTAGCACTTGACAGAAGCCTAACCTTAGTATTGCTCACCTTATTGCATCTAACACGGGAGATGGGATGGAGGCACTTATGGTCAAAGACAGTTAGCTGGCCTTTTCGTGTCTCATTTTCAATAGGTATATCTCACTGACAGCGAGAAAAGATGACGGAGCGAACTGGTGAGCAGTACATACGTCCTTTGATCGATAACCAAGCAGATATCACGTCTATGCATGTTGGAAAATGCCATATGAGTCTTTTCTATCCGTGCTTAGATTTCGTCAGCGGTCATCCCGTTGGTGCTGGTGAAACTTCCCAAATAAATGAAGTAGTTAACACTCTACCACTTCACTCCTGCCTGTCTTTAAGTCAACTGGGAGTCGATGTAGTCCAATCCCGTAGCAACATCTTACATTGGATAGAAGCAAACCACATCCAAAGACTTTTGCTCAAAATGTTCAGAAAACTGCAATTTGTCAGCATTTTCAGCTAGGAGACCTATATCTTATGCGTATTCTAAGTCAAGAAGTCAGTCCCTAAGCAGCTGAAGTCAGTTAGGGTTGAGTCTATCAGTACCTCTATGCTGAAATTAAACAAAAATTAGGACAGTGGGCATCCCTAGGGGACACCACTGGTTGATGATGTTATGATATACATTTGATTACTTCCTCCTACCGAATTTCCGCTTTGAACTAAAATAAATATTTCATTCTTTTCTGAGATGAAGTCCAAATATTTTCCTGTTTTAAAATTTTAGTTTCATAATAATCTGTTTTGTGAAAAGGAATTTGTCCTATTGAATAAAAAAACTATCTTATGTATGAATGTTAAGATTATCGTTACGGATTCATTGACGATCAGGAGACATTAAATACTGTTCTCTGGAATTTCATATCATCTTTGTGACAACTGTATTTTGTGTGATTCGCATACTAGATTCTCATGTAAGCATGAAATGCTATTGATTTTTGAACAGAAAGTACTTGAGTAAGTCATGAACTGTAATCAACTTTAAATCGAACTGTTGAGAAATAAACTACGGTGTTTAAAATCTTGGTTGACGATATTACTCTTCAACTGTTATTTCAATTATCATTTCGAAATAGTATGATGTCACGTAGCTTACTTACATATATTGAAAGCTACTCATTGTAGTATGTTTGACTGATCGTGCATGCCAAGGTTATTTAGTATTACAATTAAATTCCTTTTAGTTGATGGCCAGAGACTTTTTCACGGTGTGTGTGTGTGTGCTAGCTCTAAGTTCCATGGTGAAAAGGTTTCATTTATCTGTACCAGTATGGTAGTCCAATGCTTTCAATAGTTTTAGTGGTCAATTTTATTAAGTTCTAGTTTACCATTTCTATTTTTTATAGTGATATCAATGAGTTAGGTGGAACTTTGTCTCAATACTGGTTTTCAATTGATCAGTCAATTGCTGCCAATAAAGATAGTCCTAATCATATCGCAGACTCTGTTCATTTGCCAAATTCAGCTGGATCAAAATCACGAGCATCTAAGGAATTACAAGTCCGTAGTCGCCGGTCAACTACTACAGGTGGTGGTTTTGTAAAAAGTAATCAAACCATTGGTGAAGCTTCCGCCACTGGACTAATGAACCGATTTACAGGCAGTTATCAATCTAAAGATCAAGTGAAATATGAAAAAGTCAGCTGTGATAGTGTATTATCCAGACGAGGCAGCAAAACAAAGGATCAAACACAGTCTGATGACGAAGCACTTGTGGATAACAACAATCGTAACAGTGAAAACATATCAAGTATGAGTTGTGATGGCCGACTGTCTGAAAGTGGAAAATCATCAGTAAGTGTTGGCTCTTTTTTTTCTCGCCTACACATTTCATATCATTTTTTTATTCCTTCATGTTCCTAGTGGAACACAGAGGCTTGAAGTTTCTGTAGCAGTGTAGTAGTGATTTGTTTCAGCGTTGAAGATGAAGGGAGTTCTATTGTAGATTGTAAACCGAGAAGTGGACTTGTAGGCTTAAGGTAGTTAGCTGCAAACGTCTCATTAAACAGTTCACACATGTCTGCATGTTTGCTGTATAGTTTGCCCTTGTTTATAAGGAGAGAAATTTTATGGCTTTGGCGATTCATTCGTTTCTTTAGTATTTCTGTGAGAGCACCTACTCTGGTGGTGCTGGCTAGTGCGGTGCATTCTTCATTTCTCATACGCAAGTTATGAGCTTGCGAGATGGAGCTAAGAGTACTAAGTATTGACCCTAGTGTACTAAAGTCGTGTCGCCTGAAGTAACTTGTTGACAGTCTTTTCAGTTTCCTACGATCCTTTGGCTTTATGAATGTCTTTCTATGTGGGGAAAACTTTAGTGTTTGAAATGGGATGACAGCATCTAAGCATGTGTTGGAGTTATAGTAAAAGATGTCTAGAGCTTTCGAGAGGCTATCAGTATAGAAGTACTCACTCCATTCTGAGGATCTTAGCATTGATTTTACTAGAGTCCAGTCTGCCTTACTGTAGTTCCTGTAAGTTATTTGTTGTGAAGTAGGGGTATGGGTTGCATTGCTACTTGACGGAAGTGGCAGTGCACACAGCACTGTTTTGTGGTCACTCCCTGAAAACTCAGGACCGACTAGGGTAGAAAGGGGACTTATATTGTGGCAGAAGATTAAGTCTAGTACGTTATTACCTCTTGTTGGGGTTGTGACAGTCTGCTTCCAGCCAAGTATATCCAGTGTGCCTAAGAACTTATCAAGTTTAGTTGGACCTGTGGGTATTTCCCAGTTGATTTCTGGTAAGTTGAAGTCTCCACATAGGATCTTATGATCGTAGTGGAGGGTGGATAATTGTTCTAGAGTATTAATAAGTTGGGTCTCGTAATTACTAAAGGTGCCAGGTGCTCTGTAGGTGCATCCAATTAATACTATTGTGTTATTTAAGTGTAAGTTAACCCATAAAGTCTCAGGCATGTTAAGTGTACTACTTTCTAGCTGTGATACAGTAAGTGCATTCAGAAAGTACATAAGACAACCCCCTCCCTTACCACCTTCCCTGTCACACCGAAAGTGTGTATAGTTATCTAAGCTTATCTCTTCATCCAGTATGTTCGAGTTACACCAGGATTCAGTGATGACAATTATAGGGGGTTTGTATATTACTGTGAGTGCTCTGAGCATCGGTAGTTTATTTAGAACGGATCTAGCATTTATGAGGATTAGGTAAAGATGAGATTTGAAATAACATTTGAAGTACTTAAGTTCGTTAATCAGCCCCGAATGTGGTTCAGCACCCAGTAGTACTGTTTGACATGACGACCCTATGTTGAGAGGAGTTTCAGCATCATGTTCACCTATGTCTATCGAGTTGGTGTGTGCTGTTTTCGGTGAAGAATTGAGCGTTGGAGTACTGGATGTGCTATAGGCTAAGGCATTTTTATTTTTAGTTAAGCTAGAAACGGGGGTAGGAATCTTAATTTGACCTAAACTTGTGCATGTACCAAGTGTGCTTAGTGGATGCGGGCGAACTTAACTAGACTGTTCCTACATTCATGCAAAGGGGGAGCCAGCACTAGCGGTTTAGGAGTGTTAGCATCCCTACCAGCTGTTTTTTCAACGCTGACAGGGACGCAGGGGATAAAAAATGATTGGGACCTTGTGAAGACCATGGTCTATTATTCCACCTATTGTTAGGTACTAGTGGTGTCCTTGTAAGGGTTTCGAATGTACTGCTTTGTGGGTTAGTTCCCAGCAGACTTGTACCGTATATCCGATCAAAATTTATTAGCGTGCCATACTGTGAATGCCCTGAGTTGTTGGTGGTCGAGTTCTGACTTGTACTCTTGAGGGTGGTATTGTTTTGGCGTTGGTTATCAGTGTGGGCCATGGTGCTATTTCGCACGTTGTGGGTGCCAATACTATTGACCGTGGGGAATGTGGGCTTACTTATACTGCCATTGTTGCTGTTGGCATGATTTGGGGTCATATTCTTCTCATTTTTACCAATGGACTTATGGCTAGGAGAGGAAAGGGTCAACTTTCGGGGGATTTTGACATTTTTTCTTGGATTATTTAGTGACATGTCTAAATCTACGGTGGTAGGTGGTATAGTTTTATTGGCTATTTGGTTACAATTTAGCGGCCTTTCGGTTGGTGTCGCTCTCTGAGAAGATAATTCTGTGTGGTTAGAGAGGGGTGGTGCGGTGGATTCTACGGTGTCTCCCAAAGGGTTGGGTATAATTGCTGCTTGCAATGTCCTATTGTTTATTCCACAATTAGACTCAGTGTGATAATTATATACGCGCCTTTCTATGACGGTCTTGTCCACCGCAACCTTTATTAGTTTGTAATTTCTGAGTTGCGATAGGGTGTGTTGGGAGTGGGTAAATTTTCTGGCCTCAGCCGGTGTTTCGAACTGAAAACGAATAGGACAACACTTGTCATGTTGACTCTTCTTCAGCCTGTAGCACTTAGTCTTGGAGTTGGGCATTTTCGCCTCACTAAGTAGGATGCGCTGTACCTTTTTTAGTGCCTCATTATCCGGAACGTTGTAGACAATAGCATTTAATTTAGCATCTAGTCGTTTTGTTACTTCTGTAGTAACAAAGTTAATTAGGTTATCCACCTTAGATATCGATTCACTGTCAAGTTTGTTAAGGTCTACAGTTTTCATGAGAATAGTTAAAGGTGTCAGTTCACAGACCTGCAGTCTGATATCACTGATCTGACCTGATAAATTGGAGATTTTGGTATTGGTATCGGAAATTCCAGGATCTACTGACTTATTGTTTTTTAAGTCCCTTAACTCGGCCTTAAGTTCTCCTATAGACAACTTTAGAAGTTCTATTTCTGAAGATAGTACTGAAACAGAGCTTGAAGGCTGGAGCTTTTCGATAAGAACATAAGGTGTAGGGAGGGTTTCTGTATGAGCAGAGGGTACTGAATTTTTGGGAGTAGTGCTAATACTAGCTGTCAGTATAGTTTTATCCTCAGTTTCAGCTCGACGCTTACGACATACAAGTGAGTATTGTGGCTCACTATAACCATTTGTAGGAAGTATGTTGCTTGATGTAGCAATCAACGACTTAAAATTAGTCATCAGTTTTACAGGGGATTGAGTTCGCTGCTTTTTACTTTGGTTAACCATAACTATTTGATATGAAAGTTAATAGTTATAGGTATGGAAGTAGTAGAGGACTTGTGCAAGGATTACAACAAGATAAATTTTATGTAACGAATCACGCAACAACGAATTTATCATCAAGCTGTACAATCGTATATATATCTATATATGATTTTTAAAAAGTTATATCCGGTGAGGGAATTGAATCATAGGTCTCAGTGAATGCATAAAATAATAGTAATAATAAAAGTAGCAGTATGAAATGCAATTAAAACTAAAATGTTTGTGATTATAATCGTAGTTAAATGTCAAGTGGCAAAGCAAAATTAATGTCACATATATAGAATAATTCATAGGATGGATAGAACTTGGTAGGTGAAGAGTGTGCAATTATAAGATTAGCAGACAAATTGAATAAAATAAAAACGTTACGTAATATTGTGTGAAATTTAATAGCATAGAATTTAATGTTGTAAAAAAGAAGAATTGATTTAGAATGACAAGTGAAATAATACCGGGAACAGTTAAAAGTGAGAGTAGTAATAGTAACAATTGACGTAATAAGTAAGGGTATACTAATTGAATGGACAAAAATGAAAAATTGGTAGAGCTAAAATATGATTGGGGATTACCATACTTTAGCATAGACGAGGGATTAAGACCATGAAAGTTGGAGGGGTTGAACGAACTTTTTCTGTACACAGAGATCTGGCTTTTCTGTTTCGATAGACAAAGCTTCACTTCAGCAATACAGATGAGTCGGGTACGTGGGGATTTGGGTAAATTACTCTTTGCCTTGTAGATGACTTTGAAGGCGGAGGCTATAGAGATAGGGTGATCACTACCGACCAGATGTTCAATGATTGCGCTTCTTATTGCTCCACTTCCACCTCTTCGTAACTACCATGCAGGATAGTGTTCTTGCACCCTCTTGGACAAAACTCGTGTCGAACGACCGATGGTCTTAATCCCTCTATGCCAAAGTATGGTAATCCCCAATCATATTTTAGCTCTACCAATTTTTCATTTTTTCATTTCTGTCTATTCAATTTGTACTCTTTTCCTTATTACGTCAATTGTTACTAAATTACTATTCTCACTTTGAACTATCCCCGGTATTACTTCACTTGTTTCACTTGTCATTCTAAATCAATTCCTTTTTACAACATTAAATTCTATGCTATTAAATTTCACACAATATTACGTAACGATTTTATTTTATTTTATTCGATTTGTCTACTAATCTTATAATCTTTATGCATTCACACCTATGTTTCAATTCCCCCACCGGATATAACTTCTTAAAAACCATATGTATATATATATATATACGATTGTACAGCTTGATAATAAATTCGTTGTTGAAAAGAGTCTCTTCGCTGACTGAATCACCCCCTTTGTTTTGATTTCCTATATGTTACACTATGGGAATTTTCCATGATTTAAAAAATTAAAAAATCCAAATCAAATCTTTAAACTATTATTTAAAAAAAAATATCAATACCATATCAAATTCACTGCTTCCAGGATGATTATCATTCTCAGTAGTATCACTTTGATCTAAATTGATGATTGGCGCTGCTGCTGCTGCTGTTGCATCAATCGACGCTGACGACGAAGAAGCGCAAGCGCAAGCACAAGTACCAGTAGAGCCAGGAAATGGAAGATGATTACCGTTAGCTTCTTGAAGTAGTGGAACAGCAGCAGTTGAAATATTATTAATCATCACTGGATTCATACAAGTAGTGGAAGTGGAAGAGTGACCGTCTGTACGCTGTTGACAGATAGGTGGATTCAATGCAGCAGTTGTGTTATATGATGAATCAATATCTGCATTATATGCGACCTAAACATAACACACACACAGGAGGAGAAAAAAGAAAAAAGGCATGGAAGAAGATTTTCTAAATGAAAAAACAAGACGGAAACAAAGACTAACTAACTGATTGACTGACGAGTTTCAACACAGATGTCCAATAGTTCCATTTGCCACACCCCGTCAATATACAACACAAAGCAACAGAAAACAGAGATTCAAAAGAGACGGAGACAATAAACAGAAGTATGAGTTAGGCAAAAAGAATACTAATATGGAAGAACAGTAGAGTTTTAATATATATATATATATATATATATATATATATATATCATAGGTCACAATGAGTGAATGCATCTACGCCAGCGTCAGCCATCACCGCGAAAGATTTTGAGCTAGTCATATCACCAATAATTGTCTTCAGCCTTCATTGGTTCTCATCACCATCCCAAGGACCCCAACCAGGCAGTCTACACCCCCCCCACCCTACGTAACTGGCTGGCTTAAACTAATTGTACTGGATTTCATTGACTGATGATGAAGTCATGTCTTCGTTTGACCACCACCACCACTGGCCAGCTCTTTTCCAACCTCACCCATCCTATGTCAGTCAGTGGCTAACATTGCCCCACCCTTCGGTCGAGGAAGGGTGGGGGGCAATGTTACCTACCACTCGACCGATGCCTCAACTTAATATTGCTTACCACCACCCTGTCTGCCACACCTACCACCTACACCACCTAACACGGGAGATAGAACGCAGACATCTGTGCTCAAAGACAGCTAGATAGCCAGTCAGTCAGTCAGGCAACCGGATCTCACGTCTACCTAAGCACACCAGAGATGGCCTAACAATATACATGAAAGAAAGAGCTTCTTTATTGCAGATAAAACATTATTTAATAAAGGACACAATCCGTGTTTACCAACATGAAATGATGAGATGAAACACGGTGTACAAATGGTTCTCGTGATCATCATGTGAATGATGACGTTGATGATGATGATGGCATCATTTTTTCGTTTGTTGTTTTTTTTTTGAAAGAAGCTGTAAACAACAACAATTATTGTACTTGTTAACACATGAATATTTACTCACTCACTCACTCACTGACTGACTCTTCTCCACCACCATACCCCACCCCCAATAAACACACAAACAGTGTGTCAATGGACCAGGAGATTTACACATATGTGCAGTCAAATTACTTTTTACGCCAGCACGTTCACGTACACTTTTTTTTCTTTCAACGAACAAATTTTTAAAAGTTAATAAATCACATGTTTTAGTGAAGAAAATAAAAATATTAAAATAATTTGCTTTTTATTGTTTAATTTCAAAGACACTAAACAAATGACAATGAGATGCTTCTTCATGACACGTAGACACATACACCTACCTCTTCTTAAATAGGATTAACAATCATTCCTAGGATAACACAAATGATTACGCACACACACATACAGTTTGGGACACACCCACCGACAGCGTTCGAACTCAGCACTTTCCGACTCTGCAAGGCAACTGAACTGGTGTAGACCATTTAGCAGTCACTGGGATCCGATCATCAAATGTCCATTGCATGAATTCCACCTTGATATAAGTATAAAACTTGGGCACTGTGGTAGAGTATAACTACTCCATTATGGATAAGATTTTATTCTGATAAACTGTCACTCACAGTGTTACACAGTAATATATAAAATGATGACGTTTCGAGCACAAACAAACAGAAGGTGTAGCAATGGGATCCGTAATATCCCCGATCGTAGCAGACATATTTATGGATAGCTGGGAAAATATGGCACTTAATACGTTTAATCCTACTCCAAAAATATGGTGGAGATATGTGGATGACACTTTACAAATGTTAAAAACAAACCATATCTCTCTCTAGCTTCTTGACACATATAAACTCACTAGTAGAAGAAATCAAATGCACATTTGAAACCGAAAATGAACAAGGATAATTAGTTAGGTTACATTGTAAAATAAAGTGAATAGAAGAAGGTAAACTACACACTAGCGTTTATAAAAAACCAACGCATTCTAATAGATATTTAGACTTTAATTCATCTCATCCGTTAACTGTTAAGGCAAGCTTGGTTAAGTGTTTAACAAACCGAGCAGTAGCACTAAGTAGCACAAGAAAAGATGATGAAATAAAACAGACAGAAGAGGTGTTGGTGTTAAATAACTATCCCATAAAATTAAATAGGAAGATCGAAAAAAGCCAAAAGCAAAATAAAAATAATTGTGAAACTAGTAATGATAACACAAATAAGAGAGAATAAAAGTCATCTACACTTCTACCATATAAGAAGGGGACATCTGAGACTCTACGTAGGTTTCTTAGTAGAGCAGGAATTAGGGTGGTGGCATTTAAACCTACAAACTCACTCGGAGACAAGTTCTGTAAGCTAAAGGACCCTGTGCGTTGACCCAAATGAACAAAATAATATAATTTACAAAATACCCTGCAATGACTGTGAGGTCAACCACATAGTCAAACTAGTAGATCTGGGGTAGTCAGATTGTCGGAACATAAGGATTTAGCTAAGGCAAGAATGGTTGACCCCACCCAAGAAGATAAGTAATTTAGAAAAAAGTTCTGCAATTGCACTACATGTAATAACACACAACCACACAATAGCATGGTGGGAGAGGGTTAAGATTCTAAGAAGTAATCTATGTAGGTGGAGAGATAGAGAGAGGTTGATTACTGAATCCTGGCTGGTTCATCCAGTCTACACAGAACACTTGCAATAGGGATGACTCATCACTCATACCGGAAATATGGAAAATACCACTACTACCAATCATCAAATCAAGCGATGAAAAATAATGCAATTATATAAACGAAGTTATGTGAGTAGTGCCTTGATATGATTATGCGTAGGGATAAGTTGTGCTCGAAACCTGGTCATCAGTTAATATTACTGTGTAACAACACTGTGCGACTTATCGAAATAAAATCTTATCCACAATGAATTCCACCGTAAGCCAATTTACGCACGATATAGCGCGACTGGCACTAACTAATGTCATAATCATCCATACAGCAGACCTGCTGTATGCCAATGGTCACGACTTCCTCTACTAGAACCACCCTACCTGAATAGGGCCAGTCAGTCACTAGTGAGCATCAGATTGATGATATTCAAGTGTGTTGGTGGTTTGCAGTGACTTGATTGGTTTACAGATTCTCTAACCGATGTCAGCTAATGATAAAATCCTGCTGCAGCCAATCAAATCCCTGCAAACCACCAACACACTTGGATAACAACAAGCTCCAGTAAATTTGTAAGCAAAGGAAGAAAAAAACCACTGTTCATTCATTATTTCTTTATTTATTCACTACGCAGTAAACTGAAGTAGATGTAAAGGGGAGTGATGAGTAGTGTGTGTGTGTGTGTGCGTGTTTGTTACTTCCCGGTGGCCCATACTATGGAAGGTGATTTATTCTACGGGTATTTGAAACAGAAAGAGCCTTAGTGTATTGCATAACCTAAGAACACGTGTGACAGCTGCATGAGAACCGCCTGATTTGCTTTTTTTTGGAATCGTGTCCATGTTAAGAACTTACCCCATTGCCTACGGACCGTCGGAGGATTTAATAATCGGGATGTACAATTTTCACGGTCCAGCTTTCGTAGTCCCCCCTCTCTCTCTCTCCCTTTCCAGAATGGTGCGAAGGGGCAGAAAAAGGGGGGCGGCATGCTTGTCATCTATCTCTCTTATCGGTGTGACACTCCTATTCCAGGGCAGTAGGATTTCGTAAACACAAGGGCATCAAACATATTGGGTAAACAACCGATTCTAGTGAAGCTGCCTGCTATCCAAACGACCCTAACAGCACGGAAATATGCCGTGTGCTACGGATAGGAAGACTGATAGGAAGACGTCAAAGATTGAATTCGACATTTTAATTCACACTAATGCTGGCTGCAGGAGTAGAAGTGTTTATTCCTCAAATCTAAGTGTGTCTAGCTTACGATGTCGACAAGAAATAATCCCGTTGGACAACCTTTTTCAAACCTCAAAAGAAAAATTTCCAACCAATCAAAAGGATTTATATTCCGTTGACGGAAACCGGATTGTAATGTGACTAAAAATGTTTATGAGTAAACAATATTATATGACATCTAATCCACAGTGAAGACGAAACAATTTTACCGGTCAAGTTCGTACTGTGGTAATATTTGTGTACTTGGATGATGTGTGTGTTGTCGTGACATAGCAGAACACCAAGTCTTACATTTCGATCCAAGTATAACCGACGAGAATCATATCATAAGGACAGTGCAACAGCACTCAAACATCTGAGATTTTTTGGGAATTCACTATCTTATTTCAAAGGTATATTTGTTTACCCCATCATTTTTATAATTTTGCTTCATACTACTTATTCTTAGTAAGTAGTATTATTGTCTTTACGAATTCTTATGGATTTTATCGAAAACAAAATATTGTTAAATTTGTGCTTATTTTGATATCTTCAATATCTAACTGTATTGTCTGTTAGATACCCATTCGACTGCCTTGTCGAGCAGCTCCTAATACTTCAAGACGCTGACAACATAGAGCAGAGTATTCTGAACACCTTGAGCTCCGATATGCGAATTTTTAGCAAGCGATTCGCTCCCGCCAAATGTAAGATTATGTTACAGGATTGGACTACACTGACTTATTGCTCAGAAATAGGAAGTGACGGAGTAGAGCACGTTCACCGCTTCATTCAGTTGAAAAGTTGCATCAGACCAGCCAACGACAGTGGGTTGATCCGGTCGCTGGCGAAATCTCACCACGGATACAGAAGACTCGTTTCGCATATTCCAGTTTACTCCATCTCTGGCTTAGTTGACGTGATATCCGGCTGGCTATCGACCAAATGACGTGTGTACTGATCAGCAGTCCGTTCCGTCCTCCTTTATGGCTAGCTGTGACACCTGGCCATTGGGAGTGGAATGCATGAAAAGCCAGGATAACTGTCTTTGATCATAGGTGCCTGCGTTCTATCTCTCGTGTGAAATGGTACAACAATGTGAGCAGTATTGAGTTAAGGCTTCGGTCGAGTGCTAGGTAGTTGGGAGGGGAAGTCAATCGACAATGAGGCTGTGAAGCTACATCGACTGAGGTGGATGGTTAGGACACGCGTTACGCAAGCCTAGCCATCACCTTCCTCGACAACCGAAAGTGTTAGCTGACACAAGATACATCTGAAAGGAAAAGAGTTAGCTGGCCAGTCGTGGTGGTGATGGTGGTGGTAGAACCAAAACATGACTTCATCATCAGTCAATGAAATCCACAACAGTTAGTTTAAGCCAGCCAACCGGTCACGTAGGAAGGTGTAGACTTCCTGGTTGGTGTCCTCGGGACGGTAAACACCAATGACTGTAGACAATTATTGGTGATACGACTAGCTCAAAGTCGTTCTAGGTGATGGCTGGCGCTGGCGTAGATGCATCCACTCATTGTGAATTATAATTTCCAATAAAACTATATTGTTCTTCGATATTACTAGTCTTTTTGCCTTATATCTCTGTTTACTGCCTATATTTTGTAGTTCTTTTGACTTTCTTGTCTTGCTTTGTGTGCTACATGGAGTGGAGTATGGTGACTTGAACTGGTGCATATCGGTGCAAAGTTCTATGTTGAAACCAGTCAGTCATGTTGAGTAGCCCATATGACATTTGTTCCCAAATATAACTTCAATCGAATGGTTCAGTCTATGTATCTCCCAATTTCATGACATTCAGTAAATCAAACCTTGATATTCAACTGGGTGAGATGGAACAGAAAGCATTCGATTTCTCGATTTGGCGTTTATACACCAACATCTTAAAAATGCTGTTACACTATGATAACAACAGAAGAAATTAGACAGTCTAGATTCTTGTATTAACGCATTAAAAATTTATTGATTAATTGCCAACCATAGTCATACTTTTGTCTTTCTCAAGTTACAATAACTCTCCACTCACCTATTGCCAGTATTAATCCCTAGAAAGTTCCTTTATTGTTCGTTAACTCATTAACTTTAAGCCAAGGAAATAACATTCCTAGTTTCTTAAGATCACATTGCCAACACTTTATATGTTGCAGAGCTATCGACGTTTCAACTGTATGATTAAGTTGCTTAACAGTTCTAACTAGCCAAAACTGTAGCAATGTCAGGCTTTACATGCCTTTTAACATCGAGGAGACGCACGCACACAGCAATAAGGAGTCACTTAACAACCTCACAGTTCAAACTAAACAGAACTCACCCAACTTGATGAAGACACTGACTTCCTATTTAAAGAAGACATAGTGAAACGACGAGTATCTGCGTTCAACAACAAAACTCCTCGTGAGGAAGCCTGGCACAATATACGGTTAACTGTGAATACAGCTGTGAAGGCTGTTAATAAACTAAAACCAAATGTCAGTAAGAGCCAGTGGATTTCTACTACCTACCTCATCCGCAGTGATTAAGGCAAGAAGACTGGTTTCGGTGAGCTCCGAATATGGTGAGGAGCGAAAGCTACTCAAACGCAAACTAACGAGAAGTCTTCGCAACAACCATGAACAGTGGTGGGCAACAAAAGCGAAAGAGATGGAAAAAGAATCGGCGATAGGTAACACCATACAACTATTTAGACTTATCAGGGAAACAGGTGGCAAATGGCAAATGATAAGTGAAACGATCTCTGAGAAAACTGGCACCCTAATTAATTTGGCTCCCAGAATAGACGACTGGAACGTTGGAAGTAACACTTTGAAGAGCAATTCACAATTGGCCTACAGCCATACTGAATTCATCCAGCATCAAACACCTCCCTGAACGTGATACAGACACAGGTCCTCCATCCCGAACTGAAGTTACGAAAGCTGTGAGTAATCTGAAACGAAGCAGAGCAGCGGAACCTAATGGTGGAACAACTACAGAGGTGTTTAAAGAAGTCGGAGACAGTATACTTCCTGTGTTAACTGAGGTATTAGGCAGCATCCAGGAATCAGAGAATGGCCTATCGGACTGGTGTAAGTCATTGATTATCCGGATATACAAGAAGAGAAGACAAGTGTTTCTGTGATAATCACAGGGGCATTAACTTGACTAATACGGTTTCTAAAGTCCTAGGCCCAATAATAATGCGTAGACTAAGTGGTGCTCATGAGGCACAAGCACGAGAGAACCAGACAGGCTTTGGAGCAAGAAGCGGGTGCCTTGATCATATCTTCACCCATCGACAGATTCTGGAACGGAACATGGGCATACTTACCGCTGGCGTACAGTATAACAATCGTCATATTTGTTGACGTGAAAGCGGCATTCGATTATGTCGTCTGAGAGGTGCTATGGCGATGCTTGGCTGTCATGAAGGGAATAGCGCGAAAGTACATCCCACTGATCAAGGCACTCACTCTACTCGAACTCATGCAGTCACCCAGCCAAGCGAGAGCTTAAGGCGAGTTGTCATCTGAAGAGGTGACAACTAGTGGTGTCCGTCAGGGATGGCCACTATCCCCATATCTGTTTAATTTCATCATAGATGTACGTGCTAATGGACTTAACCCTAATTGAGGTGAGTGACTCAAGGACTGACTTCTTACCACCAGGGAATAATAGTCTCCTTGACTTAGAATATGCAGATGATGTAGTCCTTCTAGGTGAACACGCTGACAAAGTAGAGCAGAGTATTCTGAGCACCCTGAGCTTGAGCAGAAATCTTCGAATGTTTCCATCATGCGACCGATTCTCCCCTGCCATATTAGTAATATTAGCTATTGATTTTATAACTCGTGCGCATTGTGGATAGATTCAATTATAAATAAGAACAAATTAGTTCAGCGAAGAGTCTCTTTTCGGCGAATTCATTCACTTAGCTGTACAGTCGCAAATATATATACAATTATTTTGTGTGTGTGTGTACATTAGGTTAGTCAAAATCAAAATAACGGTTAGTATGGGTTGTTGATTACATCATCAAAATAATAAAGAAATTAAAATGTGTGATTAATAATCAAAGTTGTAATTAAGTGGGGTGAAGATTGGTAAGATGTGAGTAGGGTTACGTAATATAGACATGCCTTCTAGACAAATCAATAAAGACTTGAATAGATGTGAGTTGTCATCACTATACTGCCCACTTTTTATTATTGGATATTTTACTTACAACTATGACCTTGAGATGTGAGCTGTATTCATTAAAAAGTGAATAAATTTGAATGCACTGCAGAATGAATCATTTTTTCAAAATGCAATTCATGGACGCACAGTTTCCAGCCTGGCGGCTACGCCTTCTTATGCTATGGTTAATCGGATTGATCGCGGCATCTTTTCCGAATGGATTTCGTAACATGATCAACAGGATTCGAAACGAGATAAATGGGATTAGGAATATAGGTGGGAGAGGGTAAGTAGATGAAAGTAATATGACATTTTCCTAATTAACTTATCTACATAGATATTATTGGATCCAATTTGTTTGAACCAATTCTGCGTTTTTTGAAGTAGTTGGAAAAAAACGCAAACATTTGTGTTACATGTCCAACTATGTTAGTTATATTATTTCAATAAAATGTTTCCTTGGATAATTTACAGTGTTCTAAAGTGTTATCGTCGGATTCAAGTTGTTTACGCTTTCGTGTCTGTGTTATTTATGCATGTGTTATTCGGGTATATGTAGGCGTTTCGTTTGACCATGCGATTTATTGTTTGTGAATGCGTTACTAAGACAATTCATACGCCCCGCTTCCCACCAGGGCAACGTCATCTTTTGTAATTAGCTCAATACCGGTAGTCAAGAATATATGCCCATTGTGTTCTGATGGCATGTAATTTCCACTTATACGTGTCGAGATTATTTAGAATACATCTACTCGCCCACAAACACTCGAATTTCTCATCCGACTTCAGTCTTCTTTCAACCAACCGACTCTCCCTATTTCTGTTTAATGTCATCATAGATGTACGTGCTAATGGACTTAACCCTAATTGAGGTGAGTGACTCAAGGACTGACTTCTTACCACCAGGGAATAATAGTCTCCTTGACTTAGAATATGCAGATGATGTAGTCCTTCTAGGTGAACACGCTGACAAAGTAGAGCAGAGTATTCTGAGCACCCTGAGCTTGAGCAGAAATCTTCGAATGTTTCCATCATGCGACCGATTCTCCCCTGCTGATGTCAAATGTAAGATGATGGATGCTGAAAGACTGTAATGCGCTGCACTACGTCGACTACTCCTAACTTAAAAATAGACAGGCAGACAGGAGTCAAGTAGTAGAACGTGTTCACCACTTCACTTATTTGGGAAAGTGCATCAACCAACGCAGCTGGCTGACCGCTGACGAAATCTCAGCACACAGATACACAAGGCTTGTTCCGCATTTTTCAACCAACCCAACTTACGCCATCTCTGTCCGGCTTAGAAGACGTGATATCCCACTGGCTGGCATATGTACAACTCACTAATTCGCTCAATCCTCCTTCATCGCCAGGAGACATAACCATTTGAATTGGAAGATACGAAAAGGTTAGCTAGCTGGCTGTGTTTGATCATAGGTATCTGCGTTCTATCTCCCTTCCTGGGTATGACAGCGTGAGCGAGCAATATCAAGGTGAGGCATCAGCGGACTGCTAAGAAAAGAGGGGGGAGGAGGGGAAATCAATCGACAATGAGGCGGTGATGCAGTTGCATAGACTGAGCTCGATGGTTAGGACATGTGTTGCTCACGCATGCATGCCTACCTGCCAAGCAATCGCCTCCCTCGACCGACGGGCGGGGCAGTGTTAGCCACTGACCGACATACGATGGATGGATCAGGTTGGAAAAGAGTTAGCTAACTAGTGGTGGTGACGATGATCAAAACAAAACATGACTTCATCATCAGTCAATGAATTCCACAACAGTTAGTTTGAGCCAGCCAACCAGGCAGCTAGCCGTTCAAATATGGAGGTGTTGACTTCCCCATTGACTGCCTGGTTGGAGTCCTCGGGATGGTGGGGGAGCCAATGAAGGCTGAAGGCAATCGGTGATACGGTTGGCTCAAAATCAGTCTCGTTGGTCGTTGGCACTGGTGCAGATGCATTCACTCACTGTGATCTGTCATGTCCAACAAAACTCTATTGTTTTTTCCATATTACTACTATTCTTTTTGCCTTGCTCACACTTCTGTTTATTATCTCTCTTTCCCTCTCTCTGTCTTAAAAATCTCTGTTTACTGTGTTCTGTTGGTTTGTGTGAAACATGGAGGGAGTGTGGCAAGTGGAACTGCTGGATATCTGTAGTGCAAAGTAGCAAAGCTCTACGTTGAAAGCAGTTTGTCAGTCGAATTCATATAGTTTAAGGTGCTTTTTATTCTTATGGAAATTTAAATGTTAGTTAGTCTTTTGGAGAGTTGCAAACCTTCCTTAAAGCGATATCAATCACAATGTCAATCAATGTGGCTTCACCACCTCAGCCCACACTAACGAACTCTCTGAATCAATTCAGTCGGTTAGTCAGTCAGGGAGTCAGTCAAACAGTCTGCATAGTTTATATGGTTTAAAAAAGAACAGTTAAAGTTTTGAATGATTAGCAGTCAGATAACTGATAATATTGTGGTGAGAGCTGTCTACTAGCCAAATTGATAGACAGTAATTGACGTCAATGTTTATCTTCTCAAGATTTGTCGTGAGAAAATATGAACAAAGACTGATTCAAAAACCGACCACAGCAGACTTTGCGTAGGCGGATACAGTTAACACATAGATGATCTGACACTGAAGAAACAGTCACAAAGAGATGCAAGATTAACTTTAAGTGAGAAACAACCACCAGTCAGAAGACTGTGTTTGTTTGCTTAACTAATCTATAATAATGTACATGAAAATATATAAATATGCTTTGATTTCCTTAATAAACGATCTGTTCTTTTTTAAACCATATAAACTATGCAGACTGTTTGACTGACTCCCTGACTGACTAACCGACTGAATTGATTCAGAGAGTTCGTTAGTGTGGGCTGAGGTGGTGAAGCCACATTGATTGACATTGTGATTGATATCGCTTTAAGGAAGGTTTGCAACTCTCCAAAAGACTAACTAACATTTAAATTTCCATAAGAATAAAAAGCACCTTAAACTATATGAATTCGACTGACAAACTGCTTTCAACGTAGAGCTTTGCTACTTTGCACTACAGATATCCAGCAGTTCCACTTGCCACACTCCCTCCATGTTTCACACAAACCAACAGAACACAGTAAACAGAGATTTTTAAGACAGAGAGAGGGAAAGAGAGATAATAAACAGAAGTGTGAGCAAGGCAAAAAGAATAGTAGTAATATGGAAAAAACAATAGAGTTTTGTTGGACATGACAGATCACAGTGAGTGAATGCATCTGCACCAGTGCCAACGACCAACGAGACTGATTTTGAGCCAACCGTATCACCGATTGCCTTCAGCCTTCATTGGCTCCCCCACCATCCCGAGGACTCCAACCAGGCAGTCAATGGGGAAGTCAACACCTCCATATTTGAACGGCTAGCTGCCTGGTTGGCTGGCTCAAACTAACTGTTGTGGAATTCATTGACTGATGATGAAGTCATGTTTTGTTTTGATCATCGTCACCACCACTAGTTAGCTAACTCTTTTCCAACCTGATCCATCCATCGTATGTCGGTCAGTGGCTAACACTGCCCCGCCCGTCGGTCGAGGGAGGCGATTGCTTGGCAGGTAGGCATGCATGCGTGAGCAACACATGTCCTAACCATCGAGCTCAGTCTATGCAACTGCATCACCGCCTCATTGTCGATTGATTTCCCCTCCTCCCCCCTCTTTTCTTAGCAGTCCGCTGATGCCTCACCTTGATATTGCTCGCTCACGCTGTCATACCCAGGAAGGGAGATAGAACGCAGATACCTATGATCAAACACAGCCAGCTAGCTAACCTTTTCGTATCTTCCAATTCAAATGGTTATGTCTCCTGGCGATGAAGGAGGATTGAGCGAATTAGTGAGTTGTACATATGCCAGCCAGTGGGATATCACGTCTTCTAAGCCGGACAGAGATGGCGTAAGTTGGGTTGGTTGAAAAATGCGGAACAAGCCTTGTGTATCTGTGTGCTGAGATTTCGTCAGCGGTCAGCCAGCTGCGTTGGTTGATGCACTTTCCCAAATAAGTGAAGTGGTGAACACGTTCTACTACTTGACTCCTGTCTGCCTGTCTATTTTTAAGTTAGGAGTAGTCGACGTAGTGCAGCGCATTACAGTCTTTCAGCATCCATCATCTTACATTTGACATCAGCAGGGGAGAATCGGTCGCATGATGGAAACATTCGAAGATTTCTGCTCAAGCTCAGGGTGCTCAGAATACTCTGCTCTACTTTGTCAGCGTGTTCACCTAGAAGGACTACATCATCTGCATATTCTAAGTCAAGGAGACTATTATTCCCTGGTGGTAAGAAGTCAGTCCTTGAGTCACTCACCTCAATTAGGGTTAAGTCCATTAGCACGTACATCTATGATGACATTAAACAGAAATAGGGAGAGTCGGTTGGTTGAAAGAAGACTGAAGTCGGATGAGAAATTCGAGTGTTTGTGGGCGAGTAGATGTATTCTAAATAATCTCGACACGTATAAGTGGAAATTACATGCCATCAGAACACAATGGGCATATATTCTTGACTACCGGTATTGAGCTAATTACAAAAGATGACGTTGCCCTGGTGGGAAGCGGGGCGTATGAATTGTCTTAGTAACGCATTCACAAACAATAAATCGCATGGTCAAACGAAACGCCTACATATACCCGAATAACACATGCATAAATAACACAGACACGAAAGCGTAAACAACTTGAATCCGACGATAACACTTTAGAACACTGTAAATTATCCAAGGAAACATTTTATTGAAATAATATAACTAACATAGTTGGACATGTAACACAAATGTTTGCGTTTTTTTCCAACTACTTCAAAAAACGCAGAATTGGTTCAAACAAATTGGATCCAATAATATCTATGTAGATAAGTTAATTAGGAAAATGTCATATTACTTTCATCTACTTACCCTCTCCCACCTATATTCCTAATCCCATTTATCTCGTTTCGAATCCTGTTGATCATGTTACGAAATCCATTCGGAAAAGATGCCGCGATCAATCCGATTAACCATAGCATAAGAAGGCGTAGCCGCCAGGCTGGAAACTGTGCGTCCATGAATTGCATTTTGAAAAAATGATTCATTCTGCAGTGCATTCAAATTTATTCACTTTTTAATGAATACAGCTCACATCTCAAGGTCATAGTTGTAAGTAAAATATCCAATAATAAAAAGTGGGCAGTATAGTGATGACAACTCACATCTATTCAAGTCTTTATTGATTTGTCTAGAAGGCATGTCTATATTACGTAACCCTACTCACATCTTACCAATCTTCACCCCACTTAATTACAACTTTGATTATTAATCACACATTTTAATTTCTTTATTATTTTGATGATGTAATCAACAACCCATACTAACCGTTATTTTGATTTTGACTAACCTAATGTACACACACACACAAAATAATTGTATATATATTTGCGACTGTACAGCTAAGTGAATGAATTCGCCGAAAAGAGACTCTTCGCTGAACTAATTTGTTCTTATTTATAATTGAATCTATCCACAATGCGCACGAGTTATAAAATCAATAGCTAATATTACTAATATGGCAGGGGAGAATCGGTCGCATGATGGAAACATTCGAAGATTTCTGCTCAAGCTCAGGGTGCTCAGAATACTCTGCTCTACTTTGTCAGCGTGTTCACCTAGAAGGACTACATCATCTGCATATTCTAAGTCAAGGAGACTATTATTCCCTGGTGGTAAGAAGTCAGTCCTTGAGTCACTCACCTCAATTAGGGTTAAGTCCATTAGCACGTACATCTATGATGAAATTAAACAGATATGGGGATAGTGGCCATCCCTGACGGACACCACTAGTTGTCACCTCTTCAGATGACAACTCGCCTTAAGCTCTCGCTTGGCTGGGTGACTGCATGAGTTCGAGTAGAGTGAGTGCCTTGATCAGTGGGATGTACTTTCGCGCTATTCCCTTCATGACAGCCAAGCATCGCCATAGCACCTCTCAGACGACATAATCGAATGCCGCTTTCACGTCAACAAATATGACGATTGTTATACTGTACGCCAGCGGTAAGTATGCCCATGTTCCGTTCCAGAATCTGTCGATGGGTGAAGATATGATCAAGGCACCCGCTTCTTGCTCCAAAGCCTGTCTGGTTCTCTCGTGCTTGTGCCTCATGAGCACCACTTAGTCTACGCATTATTATTGGGCCTAGGACTTTAGAAACCGTATTAGTCAAGTTAATGCCCCTGTGATTATCACAGAAACACTTGTCTTCTCTTCTTGTATATCCGGATAATCAATGACTTACACCAGTCCGATAGGCCATTCTCTGATTCCTGGATGCTGCCTAATACCTCAGTTAACACAGGAAGTATACTGTCTCCGACTTCTTTAAACACCTCTGTAGTTGTTCCACCATTAGGTTCCGCTGCTCTGCTTCGTTTCAGATTACTCACAGCTTTCGTAACTTCAGTTCGGGATGGAGGACCTGTGTCTGTATCACGTTCAGGGAGGTGTTTGATGCTGGATGAATTCAGTATGGCTGTAGGCCAATTGTGAATTGCTCTTCAAAGTGTTACTTCCAACGTTCCAGTCGTCTATTCTGGGAGCCAAATTAATTAGGGTGCCAGTTTTCTCAGAGATCGTTTCACTTATCATTTGCCATTTGCCACCTGTTTCCCTGATAAGTCTAAATAGTTGTATGGTGTTACCTATCGCCGATTCTTTTTCCATCTCTTTCGCTTTTGTTGCCCACCACTGTTCATGGTTGTTGCGAAGACTTCTCGTTAGTTTGCGTTTGAGTAGCTTTCGCTCCTCACCATATTCGGAGCTCACCGAAACCAGTCTTCTTGCCTTAATCACTGCGGATGAGGTAGGTAGTAGAAATCCACTGGCTCTTACTGACATTTGGTTTTAGTTTATTAACAGCCTTCACAGCTGTATTCACAGTTAACCGTATATTGTGCCAGGCTTCCTCACGAGGAGTTTTGTTGTTGAACGCAGATACTCGTCGTTTCACTATGTCTTCTTTAAATAGGAAGTCAGTGTCTTCATCAAGTTGGGTGAGTTCTGTTTAGTTTGAACTGTGAGGTTGTTAAGTGACTCCTTATTGCTGTGTGCGTGCGTCTCCTCGATGTTAAAAGGCATGTAAAGCCTGACATTGCTACAGTTTTGGCTAGTTAGAACTGTTAAGCAACTTAATCATACAGTTGAAACGTCGATAGCTCTGCAACATATAAAGTGTTGGCAATGTGATCTTAAGAAACTAGGAATGTTATTTCCTTGGCTTAAAGTTAATGAGTTAACGAACAATAAAGGAACTTTCTAGGGATTAATACTGGCAATAGGTGAGTGGAGAGTTATTGTAACTTGAGAAAGACAAAAGTATGACTATGGTTGGCAATTAATCAATAAATTTTTAATGCGTTAATACAAGAATCTAGACTGTCTAATTTCTTCTGTTGTTATCATAGTGTAACAGCATTTTTAAGATGTTGGTGTATAAACGCCAAATCGAGAAATCGAATGCTTTCTGTTCCATCTCACCCAGTTGAATATCAAGGTTTGATTTACTGAATGTCATGAAATTGGGAGATACATAGACTGAACCATTCGATTGAAGTTATATTTGGGAACAAATGTCATATGGGCTACTCAACATGACTGACTGGTTTCAACATAGAACTTTGCACCGATATGCACCAGTTCAAGTCACCATACTCCACTCCATGTAGCACACAAAGCAAGACAAGAAAGTCAAAAGAACTACAAAATATAGGCAGTAAACAGAGATATAAGGCAAAAAGACTAGTAATATCGAAGAACAATATAGTTTTATTGGAAATTATAATTCACAATGAGTGGATGCATCTACGCCAGCGCCAGCCATCACCTAGAACGACTTTGAGCTAGTCGTATCACCAATAATTGTCTACAGTCATTGGTGTTTACCGTCCCGAGGACACCAACCAGGAAGTCTACACCTTCCTACGTGACCGGTTGGCTGGCTTAAACTAACTGTTGTGGATTTCATTGACTGATGATGAAGTCATGTTTTGGTTCTACCACCACCATCACCACCACGACTGGCCAGCTAACTCTTTTCCTTTCAGATGTATCTTGTGTCAGCTAACACTTTCGGTTGTCGAGGAAGGTGATGGCTAGGCTTGCGTAACGCGTGTCCTAACCATCCACCTCAGTCGATGTAGCTTCACAGCCTCATTGTCGATTGACTTCCCCTCCCAACTACCTAGCACTCGACCGAAGCCTTAACTCAATACTGCTCACATTGTTGTACCGTTTCACACGAGAGATAGAACGCAGGCACCTATGATCAAAGACAGTTATCCTGGCTTTTCATGCATTCCACTCCCAATGGCCAGGTGTCACAGCTAGCCATAAAGGAGGACGGAACGGACTGCTGATCAGTACACACGTCATTTGGTCGATAGCCAGCCGGATATCACGTCAACTAAGCCAGAGATGGCGTAAACTGGAATATGCGAAACGAGTCTTCTGTATCCGTGGTGAGATTTCGCCAGCGACCGGATCAACCCACTGTCGTTGGCTGGTCTGATGCAACTTTTCAACTGAATGAAGCGGTGAACGTGCTCTACTCCGTCACTTCCTATTTCTGAGCAATAAGTCAGTGTAGTCCAATCCTGTAACATAATCTTACATTTGGCGGGAGCGAATCGCTTGCTAAAAATTCGCATATCGGAGCTCAAGGTGTTCAGAATACTCTGCTCTATGTTGTCAGCGTCTTGAAGTATTAGGAGCTGCTCGACAAGGCAGTCGAATGGGTATCTAACAGACAATACAGTTAGATATTGAAGATATCAAAATAAGCACAAATTTAACAATATTTTGTTTTCGATAAAATCCATAAGAATTCGTAAAGACAATAATACTACTTACTAAGAATAAGTAGTATGAAGCAAAATTATAAAAATGATGGGGTAAACAAATATACCTTTGAAATAAGATAGTGAATTCCCAAAAAATCTCAGATGTTTGAGTGCTGTTGCACTGTCCTTATGATATGATTCTCGTCGGTTATACTTGGATCGAAATGTAAGACTTGGTGTTCTGCTATGTCACGACAACACACACATCATCCAAGTACACAAATATTACCACAGTACGAACTTGACCGGTAAAATTGTTTCGTCTTCACTGTGGATTAGATGTCATATAATATTGTTTACTCATAAACATTTTTAGTCACATTACAATCCGGTTTCCGTCAACGGAATATAAATCCTTCTGATTGGTTGGAAATTTTTCTTTTGAGGTTTGAAAAAGGTTGTCCAACGGGATTATTTCTTGTCGACATCGTAAGCTAGACACACTTAGATTTGAGGAATAAACACTTCTACTCCTGCAGCCAGCATTAGTGTGAATTAAAATGTCGAATTCAATCTTTGACGTCTTCCTATCAGTCTTCCTATCCGTAGCACACGGCATATTTCCGTGCTGTTAGGGTCGTTTGGATAGCAGGCAGCTTCACTAGAATCGGTTGTTTACCCAATATGTTTGATGCCCTTGTGTTTACGAAATCCTACTGCCCTGGAATAGGAGTGTCACACCGATAAGAGAGATAGATGACAAGCATTCCGCCCCCCTTTTTCTGCCCCTTCGCACCATTCTAGAAAGGGAGAGAGAGAGAGGGGGGGACTACGAAAGCTGGACCGTGAAAATTGTACATCCCGATTATTAAATCCTCCGACGGTCCGTAGGCAATGGGGTAAGTTCTTAACATGGACACGATTCCAAAAAAAAGCAAATCAGGCGGTTCTCATGCAGCTGTCACACGTGTTCTTAGGTTATGCAATACACTAAGGCTCTTTCTGTTTCAAATACCCGTAGAATAAATCACCTTCCATAGTATGGGCCACCGGGAAGTAACAAACACGCACACACACACACACACACACACACTACTCATCACTCCCCTTTACATCTACTTCAGTTTACTGCGTAGTGAATAAATAAAGAAATAATGAATGAACAGTGGTTTTTTTTCTTCCTTTGCTTACAAATTTACTGGAGCTTGTTGTTATCCAAGTGTGTTGGTGGTTTGCAGGGATTTGATTGGCTGCAGCAGGATTTTATCATTAGCTGACATCGGTTAGAGAATCTGTAAACCAATCAAGTCACTGCAAACCACCAACACACTTGAATATCATCAATCTGATGCTCACTAGTGACTGACTGGCCCTATTCAGGTAGGGTGGTTCTAGTAGAGGAAGTCGTGACCATTGGCATACAGCAGGTCTGCTGTATGGATGATTATGACATTAGTTAGTGCCAGTCGCGCTATATCGTGCGTAAATTGGCTTACGGTGGAATTCATTGTGGATAAGATTTTATTTCGATAAGTCGCACAGTGTTGTTACACAGTAATATTAACTGATGACCAGGTTTCGAGCACAACTTATCCCTACGCATAATCATATCAAGGCACTACTCACATAACTTCGTTTATATAATTGCATTATTTTTCATCGCTTGATTTGATGATTGGTAGTAGTGGTATTTTCCATATTTCCGGTATGAGTGATGAGTCATCCCTATTGCAAGTGTTCTGTGTAGACTGGATGAACCAGCCAGGATTCAGTAATCAACCTCTCTCTATCTCTCCACCTACATAGATTACTTCTTAGAATCTTAACCCTCTCCCACCATGCTATTGTGTGTTATTACATGTAGTGCAATTGCAGAACTTTTTTCTAAATTACTTATCTTCTTGGGTGGGGTCAACCATTCTTGCCTTAGCTAAATCCTTATGTTCCGACAATCTGACTACCCCAGATCTACTAGTTTGACTATGTGGTTGACCTCACAGTCATTGCAGGGTATTTTGTAAATTATATTATTTTGTTCATTTGGGTCAACGCACAGGGTCCTTTAGCTTACAGAACTTGTCTCCGAGTGAGTTTGTAGGTTTAAATGCCACCACCCTAATTCCTGCTCTACTAAGAAACCTACGTAGAGTCTCAGATGTCCCCTTCTTATATGGTAGAAGTGTAGATGACTTTTATTCTCTCTTATTTGTGTTATCATTACTAGTTTCACAATTATTTTTATTTTGCTTTTGGCTTTTTTCGATCTTCCTATTTAATTTTATGGGATAGTTATTTAACACCAACACCTCTTCTGTCTGTTTTATTTCATCATCTTTTCTTGTGCTACTTAGTGCTACTGCTCGGTTTGTTAAACACTTAACCAAGCTTGCCTTAACAGTTAACGGATGAGATGAATTAAAGTCTAAATATCTATTAGAATGCGTTGGTTTTTTATAAACGCTAGTGTGTAGTTTACCTTCTTCTATTCACTTTATTTTACAATGTAACCTAACTAATTATCCTTGTTCATTTTCGGTTTCAAATGTGCATTTGATTTCTTCTACTAGTGAGTTTATATGTGTCAAGAAGCTAGAGAGAGATATGGTCTGTTTTTAACATTTGTAAAGTGTCATCCACATATCTGCACCATATTTTTGGAGTAGGATTAAACGTATTAAGTGCCATATTTTCCCAGCTATCCATAAATATGTCTGCTACGATCGGGGATATTACGGATCCCATTGCTACACCTTCTGTTTGTTTGTGCTCGAAACGTCATCATTTTATATATTACTGTGTAACACTGTGAGTGACAGTTTATCAGAATAAAATCTTATCCATAATGGAGTAGTTATACTCTACCACAGTGCCCAAGTTTTATACTTATATCTGTATTGCTGAAGTGAAGCTTTGTCTATCGAAACAGAAAAGCCAGATCTCTGTGTACAGAAAAAGTTCGTTCAACCCCTCCAACTTTCATGGTCTTAATCCCTCGTCTATGCTAAAGTATGGTAATCCCCAATCATATTTTAGCTCTACCAATTTTTCATTTTTGTCCATTCAATTAGTATACCCTTACTTATTACGTCAATTGTTACTATTACTACTCTCACTTTTAACTGTTCCCGGTATTATTTCACTTGTCATTCTAAATCAATTCTTCTTTTTTACAACATTAAATTCTATGCTATTAAATTTCACACAATATTACGTAACGTTTTTATTTTATTCAATTTGTCTGCTAATCTTATAATTGCACACTCTTCACCTACCAAGTTCTATCCATCCTATGAATTATTCTATATATGTGACATTAATTTTGCTTTGCCACTTGACATTTAACTACGATTATAATCACAAACATTTTAGTTTTAATTGCATTTCATACTGCTACTTTTATTATTACTATTATTTTATGCATTCACTGAGACCTATGATTCAATTCCCTCACCGGATATAACTTTTTAAAAATCATATATAGATATATATACGATTGTACAGCTTGATGATAAATTCGTTGTTGCGTGATTCGTTACATAAAATTTATCTTGTTGTAATCCTTGCACAAGTACCCTACTACTTCCATACCTATAACTACTAACTCTCATATCAAATAGTTATGGTTAACCAAAGTAAAAAGCAGCGAACTCAATCCCCTGTAAAACTGATGACTAATTTTAAGTCGTTGATTGCTACATCAAGCAACATACTTCCTACAAATGGTTATAGTGAGCCACAATACTCACTTGTATGTCGTAAGCGTCGAGCTGAAACTGAGGATAAAACTATACTGACAGCTAGTATTAGCACTACTCCCAAAAATTCAGTACCCTCTGCTCATACAGAAACCCTCCCTACACCTTATGTTCTTATCGAAAAGCTCCAGCCTTCAAGCTCTGTTTCAGTACTATCTTCAGAAATAGAACTTCTAAAGTTGTCTATAGGAGAACTTAAGGCCGAGTTAAGGGACTTAAAAAACAATAAGTCAGTAGATCCTGGAATTTCCGATACCAATACCAAAATCTCCAATTTATCAGGTCAGATCAGTGATATCAGACTGCAGGTCTGTGAACTGACACCTTTAACTATTCTCATGAAAACTGTAGACCTTAACAAACTTGACAATGAATCGATATCTAAGGTGGATAACCTAATTAACTTTGTTACTACAGAAGTAACAAAACGACTAGATGCTAAATTAAATGCTATTGTCTACAACGTTCCGGATAATGAGGCACTAAAAAAGGTACAGCGCATCCTACTTAGTGAGGCGAAAATGCCCAACTCCAAGACTAAGTGCTACAGGCTGAAGAAGAGTCAACATGACAAGTGTTGTCCTATTCGTTTTCAGTTCGAAACACCGGCTGAGGCCAGAAAATTTACCCACTCCCAACACACCCTATCGCAACTCAGAAATTACAAACTAATAAAGGTTGCGGTGGACAAGACCGTCATAGAAAGGCGCGTATATAATTATCACACTGAGTCTAATTGTGGAATAAACTATAGGACATTGCAAGCAGCAATTATACCCAACCCTTTGGGAGACACCGTAGAATCCACCGCACCACCCCTCTCTAACCACACAGAATTATCTTCTCAGAGAGCGACACCAACCGAAAGGCCACTAAATTGTAACCAAATAGCCAATAAAACTATACCACCTACCACCGTAGATTTAGACATGTCACTAAATAATCCAAGAAAAAATGTCAAAATCCCCCAAAAGTTGACCCTTTCCTCTCCTAGCCATAAGTCCATTGGTAAAAAAGAGAAGAATATGACCCCAAATCATGCCAACAGCAACAATGGCAGTATAAGTAAGCCCACATTCCCCACGGTCAATAGTATTGGCACCCACAACGTGCGAAATAGCACCATGGCCCACACTGATAACCAACGCCAAAACAATACCACCCTCAAGAGTACAAGTCAGAACTCGACCACCAACAACTCAGGGCATTCACAGTATGGCACGCTAATAAATTTTGATCGGATATACGGTACAAGTCTGCTGGGAACTAACCCACAAAGCAGTACATTCGAAACCCTTACAAGGACACCACTAGTACTTAACAATAGGTGGAATAATAGACCATGGTCTTCACAAGGTCCCAATCATTTTTTATCCCCTGCGTCCCTGTCAGCGTTGAAAAAACAGCTGGTAGGGATGCTAACACTCCTAAACCGCTAGTGCTGGCTCCCCCTTTGCATGAATGTAGGAACAGTCTAGTTAAGTTCGCCCGCATCCACTAAGCACACTTGGTACATGCACAAGTTTAGGTCAAATTAAGATTCCTACCCCCGTTTCTAGCTTAACTAAAAATAAAAATGCCTTAGCCTATAGCACATCCAGTACTCCAACGCTCAATTCTTCACCGAAAACAGCACACACCAACTCGATAGACATAGGTGAACATGATGCTGAAACTCCTCTCAACATAGGGTCGTCATGTCAAACAGTACTACTGGGTGCTGAACCACATTCGGGGCTGATTAACGAACTTAAGTACTTCAAATGTTATTTCAAATCTCATCTTTACCTAATCCTCATAAATGCTAGATCCGTTCTAAATAAACTACCGATGCTCAGAGCACTCACAGTAATATACAAACCCCCTATAATTGTCATCACTGAATCCTGGTGTAACTCGAACATACTGGATGAAGAGATAAGCTTAGATAACTATACACACTTTCGGTGTGACAGGGAAGGTGGTAAGGGAGGGGGTTGTCTTATGTACTTTCTGAATGCACTTACTGTATCACAGCTAGAAAGCAGTACACTTAACATGCCTGAGACTTTATGGGTTAACTTACACTTAAATAACACAATAGTATTAATCGGATGCACCTACAGAGCACCTGGCACCTTTAGTAATTACGAGACCCAACTTATTAATACTCTAGAACAATTGTCCTCCCTATACGACGATCATAAGATCCTATGTGGAGACTTTAACTTACCAGAAATCAACTGGGAAATACCCACAGGTCCAACTAAACTTGATAAGTTCTTAGGCACACTGGATATACTTGGCTGGAAGCAGACTGTCACAACCCCAACAAGAGGTAATAACGTACTAGACTTAATCTTCTGCCACAATATAAGTCCCCTTTCTACCCTAGTCGGTCCTGAGTTTTCAGGGAGTGACCACAAAACAGTGCTGTGTGCACTGCCACTTCCGTCAAGTAGCAATGCAACCCATACCCCTACTTCACAACAAATAACTTACAGGAACTACAGTAAGGCAGACTGGACTCTAGTAAAATCAATGCTAAGATCCTCAGAATGGAGTGAGTACTTCTATACTGATAGCCTCTCGAAAGCTCTAGACATCTTTTACTATAACTCCAACACATGCTTAGATGCTGTCATCCCACTTCAAACATTAAAGTCTTCCCCACATAGAAAGTCATTCATAAAGCCAAAGGATCGTAGGAAACTGAAAAGACTGTCAACAAGTTACTTCAGGCGACACGACTTTAGTACACTAGGGTCAATACTTAGTACTCTTAGCTCCATCTCGCAAGCTCATAACTTGCGTATGAGAAATGAAGAATGCACCGCACTAGCCAGCACCACCAGAGTAGGTGCTCTCACAGAAATACTAAAGAAACGAATGAATCGCCAAAGCCATAAAATTTCTCTCCTTATAAACAAGGGCAAACTATACAGCAAACATGCAGACATGTGTGAACTGTTTAATGAGACGTTTGCAGCTAACTACCTTAAGCCTACAAGTCCACTTCTCGGTTTACAATCTAAAATAGAACTCCCTTTATCTTCAACGCTGAAACAAATCACTACTACACTGCTACAGAAACTTCAAGCCTCTGTGTTCCACTAGGAACATGAAGGAATAAAAAAATGATATGAAATGTGTAGGCGAGAAAAAAAGAGCCAACACTTACTGATGATTTTCCACTTTCAGACAGTCGGCCATCACAACTCATACTTGATATGTTTTCACTGTTACGATTGTTGTTATCCACAAGTGCTTCGTCATCAGACTGTGTTTGATCCTTTGTTTTGCTGCCTCGTCTGGATAATACACTATCACAGCTGACTTTTTCATATTTCACTTGATCTTTAGATTGATAACTGCCTGTAAATCGGTTCATTAGTCCAGTGGCGGAAGCTTCACCAATGGTTTGATTACTTTTTACAAAACCACCACCTGTAGTAGTTGACCGGCGACTACGGACTTGTAATTCCTTAGATGCTCGTGATTTTGATCCAGCTGAATTTGGCAAATGAACAGAGTCTGCGATATGATTAGGACTATCTTTATTGGCAGCAATTGACTGATCAATTGAAAACCAGTATTGAGACAAAGTTCCACCTAACTCATTGATATCACTATAAAAAATAGAAATGGTAAACTAGAACTTAATAAAATTGACCACTAAAACTATTGAAAGCATTGGACTACCATACTGGTACAGATAAATGAAACCTTTTCACCATGGAACTTAGAGCTAGCACACACACACACACACCGTGAAAAAGTCTCTGGCCATCAACTAAAAGGAATTTAATTGTAATACTAAATAACCTTGGCATGCACGATCAGTCAAACATACTACAATGAGTAGCTTTCAATATATGTAAGTAAGCTACGTGACATCATACTATTTCGAAATGATAATTGAAATAACAGTTGAAGAGTAATATCGTCAACCAAGATTTTAAACACCGTAGTTTATTTCTCAACAGTTCGATTTAAAGTTGATTACAGTTCATGACTTACTCAAGTACTTTCTGTTCAAAAATCAATAGCATTTCATGCTTACATGAGAATCTAGTATGCGAATCACACAAAATACAGTTGTCACAAAGATGATATGAAATTCCAGAGAACAGTATTTAATGTCTCCTGATCGTCAATGAATCCGTAACGATAATCTTAACATTCATACATAGTTTTTTTATTCAATAGGACAAATTCCTTTTCACAAAACAGATTATTATGAAACTAAAATTTTAAAACAGGAAAATATTTGGACTTCATCTCAGAAAAGAATGAAATATTTATTTTAGTTCAAAGCAGAAATTCGGTAAGAGGAAGTAATTAAATGTATATCATAACATCATCAACCAGTGGTGTCCCCTAGGGATGCCCACTGTCCTAATTTTTGTTTAATTTCAGCATAGAGGTACTGATAGACTCAACCCTAACTGACTTCAGCTGCTTAGGGACTGACTTCTTGACTTAGAATACGCATAAGATATAGGTCTCCTAGCTGAAAATGCTGACAAATTGCAGTTTTCTGAACATTTTGAGCAAAAGTCTTTGGATGTGGTTTGCTTCTATCCAATGTAAGATGTTGCTACGGGATTGGACTACATCGACTCCCAGTTGACTTAAAGACAGGCAGGAGTGAAGTGGTAGAGTGTTAACTACTTCATTTATTTGGGAAGTTTCACCAGCACCAACGGGATGACCGCTGACGAAATCTAAGCACGGATAGAAAAGACTCATATGGCATTTTCCAACATGCATAGACGTGATATCTGCTTGGTTATCGATCAAAGGACGTATGTACTGCTCACCAGTTCGCTCCGTCATCTTTTCTCGCTGTCAGTGAGATATACCTATTGAAAATGAGACACGAAAAGGCCAGCTAACTGTCTTTGACCATAAGTGCCTCCATCCCATCTCCCGTGTTAGATGCAATAAGGTGAGCAATACTAAGGTTAGGCTTCTGTCAAGTGCTAGGTTAGGAGGGAAAATCAATCGACGAGGTTGTGAAGCAGCTGCATCGACTGAGATGGCTAGGACATATATTACGTCTGCATATCCATCGCCTTCCTCGACACGCAATATTAGCTGACTGACATAGGATGGATCAAGTTGGAAAAGAGTTAGCTAGTGGTGGTCAAACCAATACATGGAATCAGTTAACGAAATCCATAATAGTTAGTTTAAGCCAGCCAGCCACGTAGGGAAATGAAGACTGGCTGCAGACAATTGGTGATATGGATCAAAATCCTGATTCTAGATGATGGCGAAGATGCATTCATCACTCTTTGAGTGATTTGTCATAGCAAAAAAACTCTATTGTTTCTCCAGGTTACTATTCTTTCTTTCTCACACTTTTGCTTTTGCATATATTTTTCTCTTGTATCTTCTTTTGTGTGCTACAAGCAGGAAATGTGGCAACTCAAACTGCTGCACTTCTGTGTAAAGTTCTATGTTGAAACCAGTCAGTCAGTCATAATGCCAATAGAAACACACAGCACACGTAGTCAGGCTAGTAAATAAAAGCAATCGGGTGGAATATGGCATGAGCCACATTGAATATGGACTAGTGAAATACATTTGGATCCTCAAACAACACATTCCTGCATTACCAAAATGAAGTTGATGAACCATCAAAATATTTTCCACCCAATCCATATCAGGGTCAAAAGCTATCAGACCTGATAAATAAGTACAAAGTTTAGGGTGAATTGAACGTCCAACAGTTTAAAATTATAATAAATGGCTCACCACGTCGGAAAATTATGTAATACACAACTCCAGCAGTTCAACGAGACAATAAAGTCTCATTGAAAAAGCTGAATGTTTTCATCATGAAAGTTAAACTCGACAAAGGGAACCAATAAAATCACAGCTTTATTAACACACACGATTAGCAGTCTAACTGTAAAACTATCATGTGGAAACAGGAAATCATTCAAATTAATAAACAGCATAGTTAATGACAAAGAAATATTACTTTATGAGTAAAATGTGAGACAAAGACTAACCTCAGAAACGGAAGCATATGAAAACTCCCACGATAAGCAGAAGAAACTTGCTGGACATAAATCCATTCCGTAGTTGCAAAAAAAGCGATTGCATGACGAGCCAATGGGTTTGAAACAAACACACTGTTTTTTAGTGCGACTTCAGGAACACCATTGTTAAGCATCTGATGTCTAAAAATATCATTCTCAGACAGTAAGGAGATACACTTCTCACCGGAAGGCTCCTACAACCTTCGTAACCAAACGTGCACAGTATCTAGGAAAAACTGCAAGACATCACTCCGTGCAAACTTCTTCATAGTCATGTACTCTAAGATCTGGAAGAGTTTACCCCTAGAAATAAGGACCTGTCACTCTATCATAACCTTCAAACGCTTGCTATATGAACTGCTTCATCCTAATGACTATGCCAATCACACCGCACCACTTATTTCCAAAACGCATGAGCTATTAGAACACTATAACGCCTAGGCTCATTACTAAATATTATGACACTAAATAAACTCTAAGACTTCGCAAAAATACATGAAAGAACAACTAGATTATAGGTAGTGTTTACTATACAATGATATACATTTATAAACATTTATATATACATAAAATATTAATGTCCTGTTCATTTTTACATACTTTATCTCCCTGCTGAGCGTAATCTTCTATATACCTCCTGGTCGAGGTCGTACAACCCAACATCTAAACTGAAATGACCATTTATGTAAATTCAAACTCAAATTCCATGAACGATCCGATTCAACCACTTGAAAACGCTGGCTAACATTCTGTACAAGGAGTATTCTTGATCTGATATAAAGAAACAACTGGTTCTCAAGCAGTTTTCAATGAATTACTCAACTTACATGTACAGTCTGCCATGCTGACGCAAATGGCGCAAATGGATATTTCTAGAATCGACCTCGGCCCCATTTGATGCAGTAAAACAATCTAACATGAAATTATCTAATTTTCGTATCAAAGATCAAATTTCTTTCCTATTATAAAACTACGATAAGACTGCTGACAAAAATGGAATAAATACATTATTGACTCAAAATAATACATCAATAAACTTTATCTCACGGATGCTGTTCACAACAAAGTTATATAGGAGAATTGACTTCAAGCTTTATTTTTCCCAGATATTTGTATTACATTCATCTGAAGTCTGGGTTTTTCGTTAATGCGAAGACAATATTTCTATATCTCTTTATGTGTTAAACAGACAGACTATTTTGCAGACTGTTCTGACTGACTCTAATGTTAAAAAGAACAAACAAACTGTAATTTATATAATAACTTATCCATGCCTGTACAATTGGTATGTTCCTGCATAAACAGGAATAAATATAAATAATAATAATAATATCAGCGGATATCAAAAAACCTTTTGACGGGATTATGTTTAGTCACCGGTATACCAGTTGGGTTCAAGTAGAAGATGCTCTAAGTCAGCTGGAATCATTAATATATGTATGCATGTATGACAGAGTATTCCTAGGCAACTCATACACATTATGTAATCAAAAAGTGCATACAGGACCATGAATCTCAGGATTTGAAGTACAAATTAGTAGTCTTTCGTTGTACATATGGCATGAAGCGAAAAACTAGAGGTTCAGGTTTACGCGTCAAACCGTAAGAATTCTATTACTTATTTCTGCAGTGCAAAATGCATCGGTTGCCAATCTGGCTTTCGTATACGCTATAAGGAGGACGAGTTTATCATTTGTTCCGCGAAAACAGTTCACAATCACAGATGTAAACAAAGTCTAATGATAGGTGATCCATATTTTAGACGCCTGTCCGGGGATGAAAAGGAGAATATTGCACCAGTTGTGAAGACCACATCTGAGGTTGGTGATGTTTTGGAATATGCTGAAGAGAATTTTAATAAAATTTTGACGAGCACAGATGTGTATAATTTACGTAAGGATGTGAGACCAGGTAAGTGATGTAGATTAAAGTTATTTTGGAAGCCATGACTTTGAGATCAGATGTTATGCGCATAATAAGGCAAAGCGGTCAGGTGGTTGAATACGTGGATTCAAATACAGGGATAACCAGCAGAATTTGCTTCGCCCTGGAATCACAGGTGCAGTTATATCGGAAATAAGGGGAGGTGGTGTGTATTGACTCAACATACAATACCAATAAGGATGGGTAGGTTGTACGTGAAACGGTTGACAAATCTTGATCAGATATTCTCTGTTTCAGTTGGTAGTAACAGACAATACGGGTCATGGGAGGCCTGTTTTTGGCATGGACGAGACGAGAGAGGTCATGTGATGTAGCTTGGATATTGGAACTGTTCCAAAGAATAACGCAGGATACGTCCATTACAGAAACTTTCGTAATGGATTCGGCCAACTGTGAGATATCCGCCGTGCGTAATAGTAAAATTCAGGCGAAAATAGTCATCTGTGCATTTCGTATATACCGGGCTTTCAGCAGGAAGGCGAGGTGAATTTAATTAATACTTGATGCATTTAGGCTCGAAACCCTTTTGTACGCAGGTTTTTATATCGTCTTGTTAAAGCTGTGTCACCTGAAAGGTAAATGGATTGTTTTCTAACCATTTAGATGTCATCAAAACCTTAGTGTCATTAGGACGGTTGATCGGAGGGTGTGGAATTATGTCAGGCATTACTGGGTGCCTAAGAAGGAGACGTGGGCTGTGGCATATATGCCGGATACTCTGTTGCTGTTTAATAGTACCAACAATAGAGTTGAAAGCTTTCACAGTCACATAAAACGATATCTCCACAGAAGAGATCCCCTACGCGTACGTATGTACAAGACGTATAAATGGTGTGTACGCACAGAGAAGCGTCGTATTGTTGAAGTCGTCGTCGAAAGCTGTCCGATTCATAAGTACCACGCACCGGAACCAGTTATGCCGACGTTAGGAAACTTCACTCCTTATGCCGCTAAGTTAATTGCCAAGGACTATGGCCGTAATCGTCGGATGAACATAGAGTTGTATACTGATGATATGGCTATCATAAATGACGGCATATACCTGCACCAAGTGGATTATACCAATTCTAATTGTACCTGCAGAATATTTAGGGAACAAAGAATACCTTGCCGGCACATGCTGCTATGTCACACTCAAATTCCTCAGTTTACAGGTAAATCAAACTCTTACCAATATTTAAATTAATATTTTTAGTTGACAAAGTAATTCGCCTGTGTCGCAGATGGTTTTGGCAGGATCCGTTGCTACCAAGTAGTGTGCCGTGTGAAGGTTCAGTGAAGAAACCCTGCATGGAGATACTGTAACTTCGCAGGCAATTGAAAAGAAGCTTCGCAGTTATGCAGGATAATTATAGTAATGAATATACTATTAGTGCACTGCGACCAACTCTGAATTACTTTGAGAATTTTCTTGTCTAATAATGGAAGATGTATATACATTTGGTGTCAATAAATGCAAATATACCCTAACTTCTAAACTGCATTCGCCTTATGTTTTACCGTTCCATGTGACAAAAGTCTAATAGTCATTTGTGAATGTAGTAGAAAGCATTTTATAAAGAGAGCAAGTAGAAGTGAGTACTAGGCGGAATCTTCAGTACTTAGTATGAGAAGTAAGGTAAACTTTTTTCTTATAAGTACGCAATGAAAAGATAATGACGAGTTTTTGTAATTAGCATTGTATTTACTATGTAGGTAATGTTATTACAAGCATACATCGCTATAACGTGTCAAGTCTTGGGTAGACGTTAAATATCACGTTCTAGTACCGCTGTTAAAATTTCACTTGGAAATTTTGTTTTGTCAATAATTTTTAATGAAATTGTGTTATATGTTATCTGGATTGATGAGAATTCCCATTTTCTGGCCTGTTATTTTGGTGTCCGCGTCATGTAGTCTGACTGCGACACCCCCTAGCATATTGGTTGCAACGATCAGTGTTTCAGGCGAACTGTCCCAAAATATTGCTAAAATGAAGAAGATAGGATAGTTGAAGGGTAATGTCATCTACACAAATAGTCTTCTTTATTTAGATGCTGCACCTTTCGTCATGGTATCATTCAATGGAGACTTCACGTCTCAGGATATTAATTCAGCCTATTTTCGTTTGAAGTACAGTCCTTTTTGACAAAAGAATTCTATCAGTACTTCGAAATCACCTGTAAAGGCTAACAGAACCTTCTGTGGGAATAGAAGTAATCATGTGGATTTGTCTCACCATATGTATATTTGGACAGGAATTATCGTAAGTTGGGAGGTTATTTCTAAGTGTATTTCATGTATATTTGCACTGTTTGGTGCAGTGTAATATGAGTTATGTGGACTCAATGTATAAAAAATACCTCAACTTTATTTATATTGTGCCATTGTCTCCTTAGCTGACTGCTTGGCTAGCAAACGTAGGTGGTTGTCATGATTATTGCAAGTGCAGTGCCGTGGAGAAGGCAATCACTCGTTTAAATTTCCTTACTGTGCCACTTAGTGCATTAATTCAGTGTATAGTATCATTATACACATGGATTGTGTCGATTATGAGAACTGAATCTAGTCAGCTCTATTACTATCAATCTACTGTCTGTTATACCATTCTCACAGGCACTGTAAACTTAATGCTGCACTGTTTTTGATCACCAGTAGTGGTGATGAATTTTTCCTGAATTTTCCATTAACATGAAGCAGTACAGATGCAGTGTCACGATCGAATGTCTAGGTTGCATTATATGTCATTGTTATCCTCATCAACACAACAGGTCTGCGTATCTTACAATATTTTAAGTGTTTCTCTATGCTGCTAACACTGTGCATCGTTGCTTAGAGTTGAAGCATGTTCAGCTTATATTTGATGGCTATAGATTCCTAAATATGAGAATGTAATTTCTGTAGGATTCATAAAGCTATGCTCATTAGACATTACTGAGATTATGGATCAATTTCTAAGTTACACATTTGCAATACTTCATTTAATGTAAACGTATTCAGTGTGAAATTGATCTGCAACTAAGGTTAATGAGAGTATGACACCGAAACAGTGTGGAAGCTTCAAAGATTGTCTTGAAATTTGCGTATAATCCCTTAATACTGGAAAACATTTGAGGTCTATTGATGCTTATAGTACCAATATAAAAACCAGCTGAAAACTACATATACATTTATTTGCATGAGATATTACTTAGTATTAACAGAATCAGTGTATTCAGTGTGTGCTAATCTGTAGAATATTCTTTCATAACTTCATGTTGTGCTAGTCCTTACATGTGCTCTATTTCTTTCAGGTATACGGAGGTTGTCGAATATGAAATCAGCGGAAATTTCATTCGGTCAAACTAACGTTAATACTCTTCATCGGGATTTTCTTTTGTAAATTAATGGAATGTTTAATATACTCTTCAATTCTACTTCCTCTAGACTTTTTCAGTGCGTCGCTATACTATGTGCTTTTGTAATAAGTGAATTCGGATCAATGCATGTTAAGCTTAGTTAGCGGGATGGAGATTTACTATAGTATTATGAGACTGTTACTTTAGCCCTTCGTAAGATTTCGTGTCTGTTTCTATACATTAGCACATTGTAAAAACTAAATAGGATTTAGCAAGTTGAATAATAATTCTCTACTGTTCGATACGCTAAAATCGCCTTATCCAGCCAGTTGCAATTCTGTACACTGTTAAACGCCAAGTATGAAGTACAAGTAAATTTAATGACTTAGGCTTGACAGCTACTTCACTAATCTGTTAATATGCAGTGACATCGTCAAATAGACTGTTCACTTTACAGTGAGCAAAGAAAAAATTTTCATCTATTTCTAATATGCTGTTGAATCATGTGATGGTATCTAATATCCATCATTTCTATAATCAACAACTGCGGTGTTTGCATATCTACTTTATGAATATTAAATAACTTACGCCTTTATGCATCTGATTACCTCCAGTATTACAACAGTATATCCTATTCATTTGATGTGTGTACGGTAAACAAGGCATTTATACATTCTCCCACAAATACCAAGGTTTCTGGTGTCACAGGTGTTAATGAGAGTTGCTTCCTTGGTTTCAATACAAACCTTTTTTCATCTAGTAAATAAACAATCTCCTCCATCCACCTTTATATACCTTCAAGTTTTACTTTTATTATTTCTATTATATTTATGGTTCTGTTGATTCTTTGTTTTCACTTTCATAACTGCAAACACCAACTTATCTCTATGACTGCTGTAATCTTTGTTTTTTCCCTCACCATATTATTTAAAGAGAACATCATATTCAATATTTTTAATCATGCAAGGATTTGTGTACCGCATCGACAATACTGTGTGAAACAAGCCCACGGCAATTTCCACTTGTATTATTATCATTACCTTAGCTGCTATCATTATTATTATTTCCATTTTATACGCTGCATGTTTTTTATTTTTTATTATATTAACCCTATTGCAAATGTAGAAAAATTTTCTGCGTGATTAATTTTGCTTACAATTTGAGGAAATTAGATGCAATATTGTGATTAATGCTGAAAATTCCATTCTGTATCACAAGTACTGTTTTTGGAATAAAGTGAATCATTATTATTATTAAATGACGTTCTAAAATATCTCCAGTCGTTGAACCCTTCTTGTAGTTCCAGATTGTTTGCCTAGCCTTATTCTTAAAAATGTACAGATATCCTCTCACATATTTAATGAATCTTTTTCCAGAAATGTCGTGCCAGCCGTTTGGAAGGACTTTAAAATTGTGCCTGTACCTAAGTCGTCTAATGGAACATGTTTTAAATTTAGACCTATTGCTATTACCTCCCCTTTTGTAAAAGCTATGGAAAAGTTACACTTACTTAATATTCAACCTTCACTTAAAGCCTTTAACGATCTCAAATGATTCGCCTATAATTATTATTTCCTTTAGTTCCTAGAGGAACATAGGGCTTCAGCAATGCGTCTCTATTGCGTTCGGTTCTCTGCTAGAGTTTTCGCCTGGCTCCAGGTCTGCCCACATGCTTTCATCTCCTCTTCACATGATATCCTCCAGGTCACCCTTGGACGACCAACTCGTCGCTTCCCTTTCGGGTTCCACTCGAGGGCTTGTCTAGTGATGTCACTTGCTGGTTTCCTCAGAGTGTGGCCAATCCATCTCCATTTTTCCTGCCTATTTGTTTCACAATCGGTTCCTGGTTGGTTCGCTCCCAGAGATCTTTGTTGCTGATCCTTTCCGGCCATCTGATCTTGAGTATTGAGCGAAGACATCTGTTAATGAAGGTCTGTAGCTTGTTTGAGGTGCTTTTTGTGACACGCCAAGTCTCTGATCCGTATAGTAGTACTGACTTCACATTGGAGTTGAAAATCCCGATTTTATTTTTGACGCTGAATGATGTTGACCTCCACACAGACTTGAGAGTAGTGAAAGCTTGCCTTGCTTTCCCGATCCTTGCTTTGCTATCCTCGTCAGTTCCGCCTGTAGTTGAAACAATGCTTCCCAAGTAGGTAAAGGAGGTAGGTTCTTTCCATTTATGCTGATTGCTGTCTGTTGTTGTTGTTGGTGTTGGCCAGGGATCTTCATCACCTCTGTTTTATCTATGTTCACCTGGAGTCCTATTCGTCTATAAACACAGAGGAAAAGTAATTTAGATGCAGCTGCAGTCTTGCATCACAACATTATCTCCATTATAGTCGTCCAGTACCAATTGTATCTTTGTTTGACGAACTTAACGTACATACGCATACGAAATGAAATATGTCAAGTGCGAGGACTAACTATTCCGGTGTCTTTTAATTCGTATCTACACTGTACTAAGATTAGAGGTATTTATCCTATCGCCTCAAATGACTCACTACTTGCTGTCATTTAAAAAGTAAAAATAAATTCATCGAAGGTAGTGTGCTTATGGTTTCTAGATATCATAATGCACCATGAGGAAAAAGCTTTATTCATAGGGTTATAGCAGTTAGATGCGCGATATAAATCCGAAACTCAACGACTACGATTCTCAATCACAAAACATTCTACTTTGCTACCTAATCGTCTCAATAGATGCTTCGCCAAGAAAAAGAAGACCACTGGTTCAAGGAAAATTTATATAAAGTTTTCTTATAAATCATGGGCAACCGTGTTTATAACCACGGAGAAATCACAAGCATCCGAAAAATAGGAATTTCATTATTTGAACTGAAACAAGCAATTTGTAACCAGCCAATTTTTTCACCCCGATTAATAATCAGCTTCTCAGACGGTTGTAAATTCGAAAAAACCACCGATTGTAGACCAAAATCCGAAACGTTATTCTTGCTAGTTAAATTCTTACCGAACACTCACCAGATCATCGTACGTTATCCGCTTTTCAAATCAATTTGAAACAAATAAAATGGTTGTTAACACCGCGTTTACTACAGGCAGTCCTAGTTCGTGCGTTTGGATCTAGTACACTAGGCATTAACAATCATTTAGGGATTTCCTATTGCTTCCTAATTTTGCTTCCAAAAGTACATACAAACACCACACATTCATGCTTCACATTTGGCTCATCCTTGCTTGATTTTGATTCTCTCACAATATACCTGATTTTTTGGCTGACAACAGACACCTTGTCGAAAAGCTCCAAAGCTTTTTAAACTTCAAACCAGGTTCTAAATTCTCTGGGTTTAATTAGTTCTTCGAAAACTTTGCTAATATCAACCCTGATGGTGCTCTCTTCACCGGATTCATTCGTAGATTGTTGCATGCTGTAAACATGAATGTGAGAGACATTTTCTCCAGATTCCTACATATTAAGTAACCAACTGAGCCAGCAGCAAAAACGGCAACCAAAAATGAACTGGAAACAATGGCTTCTGCCTCCCAAACATGTTCACGTGCATAATCTCCAAGATTTCTACACAGTACTAATTCATTAATAGCTGAAAAACAATTAAAACACTGAAACCATGCATGAATGCAACGTATGAAACAATTACAATGAAACGAATGCACTGACCTGGTGGTAAAATCTTTCGAAACAAACGAAATAACTAATTTTAACAGAGCGGTACGTCCAACGTTTGCGTTACATTTTTGCGTGATTCGTTACATAAAATTTATCTTGTTGTAATCCTTGCACAAGTACCCTACTACTTCCATACCTATAACTACTAACTCTCATATCAAATAGTTATGGTTAACCAAAGTAAAAAGCAGCGAACTCAATCCCCTGTAAAACTGATGACTAATTAATTAGTCATCATTTTTTCAGGGGATTGAATTCAGAAGTTTTATAAAGGATTTATGTATCACCTTCAACAGTTAGTGTTGGTTGATACAACGTTTGATTCCACCTTATTAAACAAATACCCGTGATATTTGTAAAGGAATCCATCTATTGCCATCAGTGGAATTTGTTAGTCTATAAATGGCTCCTTAGCTGCTGATTTAACCGTTGAAAATTGTCATACTGCCCATATTGTTAGATTTGGTACACACAAATCCTAACATGGTCTATCACGAAGTGTCAATGCTAGTTTTAAACAGCAATCTTTGAAGTACTTCCTTTAAGAGGACATACAAACCGAAATACTGAACTGACGGTCTAAAAAGTGGAATAGGTATTACTTCATTTAGTTAAGAAACATGCTGAAAAAGGATACGGATGAGTATTTTCATCTAAGACAATCAACTCGTCTTCTGCATCATTGATGTTAGCTAGTTCCTTCTAAAAACAATGACAAGCTACAAATGAGTGCGCAAACCTTGTATTTATCATATTCTGATAAGAAACCTTTGAATTTGAAATTCCAAGTAGCAAAGCTATTTATCCTTTGCTGATCTGCATGAGTAACTTCGATATCTTCCTGAGAAAATAATTTAAAAATGAAATCCTCGTTACAGCCATGTAGAGTTAAGCGGGCGAGACAGACAGCCTTGACAGTTGAATGCCGCACCAATATCCAATATCGTTCTTACGAGCTAGTATAAACCAGTTTGATTTCTTTGTGCTCGCCTCTTGATTGTGAGGTAGAGGTTCCTGATCTTCGGTAAACGTCTGCGTAGCTCGTCCCGCCACTCGACTGCCGTAGCTTTGGTTGACTCCAAAAGGACTAGTGCTGGGATTAATTATATGTGGTTTGTAGTATGAAGTGTGTTAAGACTGTTACTACTGTGAATGGAGTTGATCCTTTCACCAGTTGGTCCTTCGGTATCGTCGTCAATAGAAAAGAGATGATAATAATAATAATAGATATAATTAGTAAATGTATTCAGACTAACAGAAAAAGAATAAGAAAACGTAACAACAGTCAGTAAACCGGTATATATATATATACCAGTAATAATGATAATAATAGGTGTAGTTAAAGCTGTCAGGAGAGTAAGACTGAAGAGAATGTGAAGAAGTAAAACGACCAGTTTAATTGTCTACCTTCGAATGGTGTATGCGATTTTAAGGGGATAGGTCATTTGGATGAAGTCCTTGTGTCGCTGCGTGGTTGTCCAGCCTTCGCTTAAAGGCGTCCACAGATGGTGCCATAGCTACATCTGCCGGGTAAGGAATTCCAGGGATGGCAAACCCGCAGGGAAAAGAAGTGGGAGCGCACCCGGGTCCTTGCCCTCTGATGAGCTATCCTTCTAGGATTTCCACGAGAAAGCCTATACCTACTCAATGGCAGAACACCTTTGTTTGAGTGATTCTGGCCACTTGTTATCTTGTAGGCAGTAATTAAATCCCCCCTAAGACGACGGTAAGTAAGTGTGAATAGGCCTAATTTCTTCAGCCTTTCATCATATGGTTTATTTCGGAGACCAACCACTCCTTTTGTTGCCCATCGTTGGACTCTTTCCAAAAGGTTGGCGTCTCTTTCAAGCAGTGGGGGTGCAATGATATTATGCACTTCAAGATGCGGTCTGACGTATGTCTTTTACAACCTTAGAAAGAGCTCAGGAGTGAGTGCACCCAATTGTCTATGTGTAAAGTGTATGACCGCATATGCCCTCGCTACATCCCCCGTGTAATTTACGCTTGTGTCCATTTTCTCCGTTAGAACTAGACCTAAGTCACGTTCTGACGTTGAGCAGGACAAGCTTTCATTGCACAGGGTGTAACTTACATTCTGCAGTCTACAGGTGCGTAACTTCAATACTTTGCACTTTTTCAGGTTGAAAGTCATGCCACTGGTTACCGCCCAGTCTTCCAGAAGCCTTAGATCTGCCTGCAGTCTATCTGAGTCCTCCGGACACTTTATCACCCTCCATATCTTCACGTCATCAGCAATGATTCACGAATATGGATGTTGTTTATGTTCAAAGAGCGACTTTATTGCATATCCCGACAATGACGCTTGTTGCTATGTTGCTATTGGCTTCAAGTCGCCTTGGTTTTGGGGGAATATTTAACTGATGTAATGTTGTGATTTCATATACATAACTCAGGCTCATACGTGAAAGGAAGTTATTATCTTGTAATAAGGATAAGTTGTTCAGAAGGTAAGGAGGACGTTATTTTTCAGTTTATTTGTGTATATACTATTGTGCACCGAGTTGCATTGAGTTCTTAGTGCAACTGTATCTAACTGCATTTACACAAAGTGAAACATTACGAATGCTCCTGTTTCTAGAATAAAAAACACAATTATCAATATCAGTAAGTTTAGTAATGAAGAATGGAATTTCTTCAACGTCAATGTTATTTAATTTAAGTTGTAATCTGTGTAGGCCCTTGGAGGAATAAATTCGGCATGGAGAACTCCTAGGTAAACCGAAAGTGCTTTTAGTTTAGTAAATCTTACTGACTTCCTGTATAAATTTGATATTTGTCAGGTGTTTATTTAAAATCTGCTGGAGTATTCATTAAAGCAAAAGTTGTAGTGCATAATTCCCAGACTTGTTGTAGTCATTGGTATTGCCAGGATACCACTTACTCGTTTTATGCAACTGAAATATACAAATCTCGCTTTATTGAGGAAACAGTATAATGCCTGCAGAAGTATTGCGTCAGTTAATGAGTTTCATAAATTCTACAGAGTGTTTTCTATTCAGTGATTACTGTTTGCGAATTATCCGAGAAAACACATTTCCAATTGGGATGTAACACAACGCTGAATTCTTAAACTGTCATACTTGCATAATTTCAATCCAATCACACATATATCAGTAGGATAGTCTATAAATGACTTTAAAGACTTATCATCATCAACTTACAGTTTGCTGATGATACTGTACACCTAGACTATGAGAACTAACCCCTGATACTGGAAAATATGAAAAGAATACCGGTGTTTGATTATAGGTGTCTGTGTTCCATCTCATGAGTAAAGCAGTATAATATGGCGATTGCTGTTGATGTTACGCATAAAGTGTTAGGTGAGGAGGGTAAGTTAGTCTTCAAGGTAGGGAAGCTGAATAGGTTGAGATGGCTATAACACGTGATGGCATAGCAAGCCATCGCCTTCCTTGAGGGATAATGTTGGCCAGCACATGTTAAGGTTCCAAATGTGTTTGGGTCGGTCAAATGAAAAGCTGGTATTGGTTCATAAAATCGTTGACAGTCAGCTAGAAGAACTACTTGATATATGTCTGCAAGTCTTTGTTCATGGCACAGATGCATTCACTCTGTGTAATCTCACGTATCTATTCAACTCATGTTGTCACTATTTATTTTCCCTCAAATTTTCGCTCGTTAAACTTCCATTTAGTTTTATGTCTCTACCTTTGTGTGGTGCATGGAATGTGGTAAACTAAACAGTTGGACTACCTTGCGAAGTCATACTGAAAGCCAGGCAGAATGACACAGGCTAAGCATAACTAAATGCGAAACACTGAATAATGATCTCCAGAATGTCAACAAATGATAATTGCAGTTCTTATTCTTGTTCTTTGCTAAATGACAAATAGATATCTTTCAGTAATCTCTTCATCCACCCGGGATTCGTCTCCTACTTTTCAAGTGTTTTTTGTGCTTTATCACTTTTGTGCTAAGCTTTAAAATAATAATTTATATTTTCATATAAACATAAATCTACATGAAAATGCATGCCATTTTTACAGGCACGATCAAGTATGATACAATGTCAAATATTAGATTGTCTACAAGTTAGTAATGTTTGAACAGCTAAATATTTGATATATATAAATGCACTCTTTGTCTGACCCATGTCGTATCATTATTGAATTAAACAGTAGTCCTCCAGGTTGCGCAGGAAAATTGACTTCGTTTCGTTTTCAACCCGTAGTTGTAGGTATACGATAACCAACCAATATTGAGGTAAGTACAACGTTTACAAGGGATAGTAAGATTATCACTTTTTTTAAAAGTTCAAATTGTTGAATTATATAGTACAAGCAATCGGAACAGATTCTTATAATTGTTAATTTGTAAATCTTTCACGAAGGTCTCCATCGAAGTTGAGCGAGACAACCCAAACTTCGTTCCATTTCCTGATGATGATAGTAATGGCCCATCGATAAACAAAATATATATATGATTGAGTACTGTGACCCCACGTGCTTGAACGCTATTTCAGGAAGAGGAGAAAATCCTGCACAGCTACAAAGTGGTATAAAATGCAATTATGAATAATACATTATTGGAAGTATATTTACAAGAAAAATACAAGAATAAGCTATACAGTACTTGATATGATAGTGCACATTTGCAATGTGTGATGCTAACCATATCGGTCTTACCGTAGAAAACTATGACGTTTTCTATGAAAATAAAGTTATTCTCAAACATGAGTGCTGTTATTATGTTTGTTTTTTACCATCAGAGCAACCGAACTTTATGCGAGAGAAGAGTGTGAATGAGAAAAAAGAGTAAATTTCAGCTTTTTTATGTTTTATCACTTTTGTGCTAAGCTTTAAGTTATTCAGCATATGCCGTTATTTACAAAGGACCTACATGACATTAGTTGAGTAAGGTTTCGGTCGTGCAAACACGAGTCCTGTGCAGGTGATTGGTTGCATTATCATTTCCCAAATGAAATGCAGCAAACTGTATATTAAGGTAAGTCTTCCACCTTGATTGGTGAAGGTGGTGTTCCTCAGGGTACTGTTATCTCTCCTTTTTATCTCTCTCGTCTTACATCAATTTTCTCTTTCTGATGAGAGCAACTTCGTCAAATACGCTGGTGATCTGACCGTCTCACTTCCTGTCATGTCACAATGTGTCACCAGGAGGACTTTATTTTTCAATTTATTCGTATATATACTATTGCGCATTTATAATCCATCCTAATAATGGGTTACGTATTCCAAAGGAGTTTAGCTTATTTATTAGAAGCAAATGGTCAACGCGGTCAAAGGCTTTGGATATGTCAAAGTAGATGACTAGTACTAGTTGTTGTTTGTCTCGGCTGCTAGTTATATAGTTAAAGAAGTCAAGGTGACATGTCATGCATGATCTGGATTTTAGGAATCCATGTTGGTTTGGACATAGAATATTACAGCTGAGCATATGTTTGAGAATATCATCTTTAACTATTCTTTCAATGATTCTAGATACTATGGGTGTAATATTGATTGGCATATAGCTATTGACTTCAGTTTTTGATCCGGATTTGTGTTTAGGTACTATAAATGTCGTTTTCCATTTATCTGGATAGGTTTGGCTTTCTAGGGACATTGTAAAGATCTTAGGTAATAAAACGGAAGTGTCAGAACCACCGTGTTTATAAAGATACGATGGTATACCGTCAAAACCAGCGCTACTAGAGCTTTTAAGAGTATTAATGGCTTGATTAGTATCAGAGTAAGTGAAATGAACTGTAGTGATTTGTTTCAGCGTTGAAGATGAAGGGAGTTCTATTGTAGATTGTAAACCGAGAAGTGGACTTGTAGGCTTAAGGTAGTTAGCTGCAAACGTCTCGTTAAACAGTTCACACATGTCTGCATGATTGCTGTATAGTTTACCCTCGTTTATAAGGAGAGAAATTTTATGGCTTTGGCGATTCATTCTCTTCTTTAGGATTTTTGTGAGAGCACCTACTCTGGTGGTGCTGGTTAGTGCGGTGCATTCTTCATTTCTCACACACAAGTTATGAGCTTGCGAGATGGAGCTAAGAGTACTAAGTATTGACCCTAGTGTACTAAAGTCGTGTCGTCTGAAGTAACTTGTTAACAGTCTCTTCAGTTTCCTACGATCCTTTTGCTTTATGAATGACTTTCTATGTGGGGAAGACTTTAATGTTTGAAGTGGGATGACAGCATCTAAGCATGTGTTGGAGTCATAGTAAAAGATGTCTAGAGCTTTCGAGAGGCTATCAGTATAGAAGTACTCACTCCATTCTGAGAATCTTAGCATTGATTTTACTAGAGTCCAGTCTGCCTTACTGTAGTTCCTGTAAGTTATTTGTTGTGAAGTAGGGGTATGGGTTGCATTGCTACTTGACGGAAGTGGCAGTGCACACAGCACTGTTTTGTGGTCACTCCCTGAAAACTCAGGACCGACTAGGGTAGAAAGGGGACTTATATTGTGGCAAAAGATTAAGTTTAGTACGTTATTACCTCTTGTTGGGGTTGTGACAGTCTGTTTCCAGCCAAGTATATCCAGTGTGCCTAAGAACTTATCAAGTTTAGTTGGACCTGTGGGTATTTCCCAGTTGATTTCTGGTAAGTTAAAGTCTCCACATAGGATCTTATGATCGTAGTGGAGGGTGGATAATTGTTACAGAGTATTAATAAGTTGGATCTCGTGATTACTAAAGGTGCTAGGTGCTCTGTAGGTGCATCCAATTAATACTATTGCGTTATTTAAGTGTAAGTTAACTCATAAAGTCTCAGGCATGTTAAGTGTACTACTTTCTAGCTGTGATACAGTAAGTGCATTCAAAAGGTACATTAGACAACCCCCTCCCTTACCACCTTCCCTGTCACACCGAAAGTGTGTATAGTTATCTAAGCTTATCTCTTCATCCAGTATGTTCGAATTACACCAGGATTCAGTGATGACAATTATAGGGGGTTTTTATATTGCTGTGAGTGCTTTGAGCATTGGCAGTTTATTTAGAACAGATCTAGCATTTATGAGGACCAAGTAAAGATGAGATTTGAAGTAGCATTTGAAGTATTTAAGTTCGTTAATCAACCCCGAGTATGGTTCAGCACCCAGTAGTACTGTTTGACATGACGACCCTATGTTAAGAGGAGTTTCGACATCACGCTCATCTATGTCTATCGGGTTGGTGTGTGCTGTTTTCGGTGAGGAATTAAGCGTTGGAGTACTGGATTTGCTAAAGGCTAAGGCATTTTTATTTTTAGTTAAGCTGGAAACGTGGGTAGGGATCTTTATTTGACCTAAACTTGTGCATGTATCAAGTGTGCTTAGTGGATGCGGGTGAACTAGACTGTTCCTATATTCATGCAAAGGGGGAGCCAGCATTAACGGTTTAGGAGTGTTAACATTCCTACCAGCTGTTTCTTCAACGCTGATAGGGACGCAGGGGATAAAAATGATTGGGACCTTGTGGAGAACATGGTTTATTATTCGACTTATTGTTAGGTACTAGTTGTGTCCTTGTATGGGTTTCGTGTGTACTGCTTTGTGGGTTAGTTCCCAGCAGACTTGTACCATATATCCGATCAAAATTTATTTGTGTGCCATACTGTGAATACCCTGAGTTGTTGGTGGTCGAGTTCTGACTATTGCCACTTGTACTATTGAGGGAGGCATTGTTGTGGCGTTGGTTATCAGTGTGGGCCATGGTGCTATTTCGCACGTTGTGGGTGCCAATACTATTGACCGTGGGGAATGTGGGCTTATTTATACTGCCATTGTTGTTGTTGGCATGATTTGGAGTCATATCCTCGTTTTTTTACTAATGGACTTATGGCTAGGAGAGGACAGGGCCGACTTTCGGGGGATTTTGACTTTTTTCCGGGATTATTTGGTGACATGTCTATATCTACGGTGATATGTGGTATAGTTTTATTGGCTATTTGATTACAATTTAGTGGCCTTTCAGTTGGTGTTGCTCTCTGAGAGGATGATTCTGTGTGGTTTGAGAGGGGTGGTGCGGTGGATTCTACGGTATCTCTCAAAGGGTTGGGTATAATTGCTGCTTGCAATGTCCTATTGTTTATTCCACAGTTAGACTCAGTGAGATGATTATATACGCGCCTTTCTATGACTGTCTTGTCCACCGCAAGCTTTATTAGTTTGTAATTTCTGACTTGCGATAGGGTGTGTTGGGAGTGGATGAATTTTCAGGTCTCTGCCGGTGTTTCGAACTGAAAACGAATAGGACAACACTTGTCATGTTGACTCTTCTTCAGCCTGTAGCACTTAGTCTTGGAGTTGGGCATTTTCGCCTCACTAAGTAGGATGCGCTGTACCTTTTTTAGTGCCTCATTATCCGGAACGTTGTAGACAATAGCATTTAGTTTAGCATCGAGTCGTTTTGTTACTTCTGTAGTAACAAAGTTAATGAGTTTATCCACCTTAGATATCGATTCTGTGTCAAGTTTCTTAAGGTCGACAGTTTTCATGAGAATAGTTAAAGGTGTCAGTTCACAGAACTGCGAACTGATATCGCTGATCTGATCTGATAATTTGGATATTTTGGTATTGGTTTCAGAAATTCCAGGATTTACTGACTTATTATTTCTTATTTCCCTTAATCGGTCTTAAGCTCTCCTATAGACAACGTTAGAAGTTCTATTTCTGAAGATAGTACTGAAACAGAGCCTGAATTATCATTTATCTGTTGGCACTTACTGGTTCTTAAAGTTTAACTTATACACAGAGAACTACACCTATTACCAACAGCTTCGGGGAGAGTCATATGATCAGTTTGTGTACGTTTTAATACACGCTGGCAGCCACAATAGCGTCTCCCCCTCGATTTTCGACGATGACTCAACGAGATGTGCAATATCCAATATCGCTTTTTCGAGCTAGTATGAACCAATTTGATTTCTTCGTGCTCGCTTCTTGATTGTGAGGTAAAGGTTCCTGGTCTTCGGTAAACTTCTGTAAAGTTCGTCCTGCCACTCGACTGTCATAGCTTTGGTTGACTCCAAAAGGACTAGTGCTTGGATTAATTATATGTTGTTCGTAGTATGCGGTATGTTAAGACTTTGTCACTACTATGAATGGGGTTGATCTTTTCACCATTTATTCCTCCGGTGTCGTCGTCAAAAGAAAAAAGATAATAACAATAACAGATATAATTAGTGTAGGTCATTCAGACTAAAAGACAGAAAAAGAGGTAAAGAAAGAGTGAAAGCAGACAGCCAATTAAATTTGAAGCTGATCTACATATGTGTACATATATAAATATACATACATATACGTATACAATATCAATAATAATAATAAGTGTAAGTGTGGTAGTTGGAGTAGTCAAGAGAGTGAGACGGGAGAGAATGTGAAGAAGTAAAACGGTGAATTTAGTTGTCTACCCATTAGCGGTGTATGGGATTTTAAGGGGAGAGGCCGTTTGGACGCAGTCCTTGTGTCGCTGCATGATTGTCCAGCCTTCGCTTAAAGGTGTCCACAGACGGTGCCGTAGCCACTTCTCCCGGTAAGGAGTTCTAGGGACGGCAAACCCGCAGTGAAAAGAAGTGTGAGCGCACCCAATTTCTTGCCCTCTGGTGAGCTATCCTTCTGGGATTTCCACGAGGAAGCCCTTACCTACTCAATAGCAGAACACCTTTGTTTGGGTGATTCTGGCCACTTGTTGTCTTGTAGGCAGTAATCAAATGCCTCCTAAGCCGACGGTAGCTAAGTGTGAATAGGCCTAATTTCTTTAGCCTCTCATCATACAGTTTATTTCGGAGACCAACCACTCCTTTTGTCCTCCGTCTTTAGACCCTTTCCAAGAGGTTTGCATCTCTTCTAAGCAGTGGGGGTGCAATGATATTATGCACTTCAAGGTGCGGTCTGACGTATGTCTTTTACAACCTTAAACAGAGCTTAGGAGTGAGTGCACCTAACTGTCTATTTGTAAGGTGTATGACAGTATGTGCCCTCGCTACATCTCCCGTGTAATTTGCGCTTGTGTCTATTTTTCCGTTAGAACTAAACCTAAGTCACGCTCCAACGTTGTGTGGGACAAGTTTTCGTTGCACAGGGAGTAACTTACATTCTGCAGCCTACAGGTGCGTAATTTCAATACTTTGCACTTTTTCAGGTTGAAAGTCATACCACTGGTCACCACCGCCCAGTCTTCCAGAAGCTTTAGATCTACCTGCGGCCTATCTGAGTCTTCCGAACACTTTATTGCCCTCCAAATCTTTACGTCGTCAGCGTATAGAAGAGTCGGACAGCTTAGACGGCATGGTAGGTCATTGATGAAAATCGAAAGCATCAGTGGTCCTGGATAGAGCCGTGTGACACTCCTGATGGCGAGCCGTGCCAAGATGATCGGACTCGATTGACCTTGGTGCAAAATTGCCTTTCAGCTAGGTAGTACTTGAACCATGACAGAAGCGGCTTACCTACACCTACCTGACTTATTTTGTGTAGGAGAGGGTCATGGTGAACTGTCTCAAATACCTTCTCAAAGTCTAGGAAGAGCACACGGACTGGAACATTCATATCTCAGCATGATGTCCAATCGTCCCAAGCTAATAGTAGGTTTGTTACACAATGTCTGCCTTTCCTGAAACCGTTTCGAGTTTCATGGAGTCTATTATCACTATCGAAGTACTCCCTCATGTGATCATCAATAATAATTTCCAGTATTTTGATACCACTGAGAGTAGGTCTGCTGATCTATAACTAGTGGTATTTTGCCTACCCCCACCCTCGAAGATCGGAGAAAGGATGACTCTTTTCCACTCTCTTGGCAGTTTCTCCGAATTCATTGAGTGTTGGAACAAGTCATATAAGGGCCTGCAAAGAGCTTCGAAGCACTGTTTCAGAACAGATGGCCTAATGTCGTCACAACCTGGGGACTTTCCAGATGTGAGTCTCTGTAGCTCTCCTAGTACTATCGCCGGGTTTATTTGGGGAGTAGCCACTAGGGTTTCCTCCGAAGAAATGGTGGTGCCTCCATCTTGGCCCGTGCCAGTAATACCCACATCGCTATTTAACTGCTTGGAGAAGGCTAAACTGAGTGTTTCAGCAATCTTCAGACTAGTGAGGTATTGACCGTTTGGACCTACTAAGACTCTTGCCCCCTGGTTGGTTTTCTTTCCGACATGAATTGATACAAGCGTCTGGGGTTCGCCAGGAGTTCATGGCAAGGTTAGCCTGAAATGACCTCCTGTTATTTCTGACTCTCACACTTTACCGGTTCCTAAGTTCCAGGCTTGCGTCGTGGCCGGTCTGACTCTTGGATACTCGCCACGTAAACCAAGCCTTCTGCTTCGCTTGCAGAATACCTTGCGTACCTCTCTTCAACCATGTTGACCTTCTTCTACCTAATTTTAGAGAAACCGAATTGGGGCACCACGCGTTTCATCAGTTTTTGGACACTCCTGGCGCCTATTTACACACTGAATTGGTATCGTAAAGATAGAATTCGAAAAAATACTATCGCTTGGTACCATTCGACAATCCAGTGGCAGCTGAACTTCACGGCTTCATATGGTCTTCCGATGAAATGCAACTGTGTGGCGATTACCGAGTTTTAATAGGCAAGCAGTACCCGATAGATACCCACCACCTCACACACGATTTCGTCAGCTGTTTGACAGATGTTAAGATTCTCTCTGAAATTGATCTCATAAGGGCCCATCACTGCATTCCCACCCATCTCATCGATATTCCCAAAACACTCAGTACCGTACCATTTAGCCTACACGAATTCGTCATATGACCTATTTATTGAGAGTGTAGATGATACTGAACATTTAAAACAAGTAAGGACTTTATTCAGAGACCATTGGTACGGGAAGGCCATGAACTAAGAAAAGCCTGATTTCGACAAGACCTCGCTGAAATTCCCCTGGGAATTGATCGGTAACCGAGGAACTAGACCAGTCCCTGATGACATACAAGCTATCAAAGGTTATCCGTTACCTGGTTCATTAAAGGAATTAGACAATTTTGGGGTCGCATCGGTTTTTACGGTCGTTTTATTCCCAGCTGTGCTACAGTTTTGTTAAACGAAAAGACTCTCTTAGTAGGGCGAAAAGCGACGCTCCTTTTCTCAATGACGAGAGCCTCAAGCAGACACTGGAACAGAGGGGACGGCAACAGCTTGTATTCTTTTCGAAATACTGAATTCTACTCAGTGCCACCGTAACTGCGATATATGTCAAATGAACAGATTTTTCTTATTTAAACACAATACGGCACCGAGAAGATGCGCTAGACAATAATTGTAAGACAACATAGATTAAAAGTTAATATATATAGGTAAAGAACAGATAAAGTACTTCATCTGGAAGCAAAAGTCATATTTAACAAGCTTGAACAGCATTCGGGAAGGGATGAAAATTGCGGCACATTCGCCATTAGCTACGATTCTTGGCTATATCTGATAACGTCTCGAGCTATCTCGCAGACTCCAAACAGGGAATCGCACATCTTCAGCTTGGATGCAAAGCAAGACTGCGCTCAAGGAAGCATCGTAAACCCGACGTTTGACTGACTGACCTGTTTCAAAATAGAACATTGCACCGATGTGCAGCAGTTCGATTCATCACATTTCACTCAGCACACAAAGCTGGAGAAGACGAAAACAGTAAGAAGAAAAACGCTAAATAGGGGCAGTAAACAGAGATGTGAGGCAAAAAGAATAGTTATATCGAAGAACAATATAGTTTTATTTGGTATTATAAGTCACAAGGAGTGGATGAACCTACGCCACTGACAACGATTTTGAGCCATATAATAATAATAGTATATTCTCATTTTTTTACATGAGGGACGCCAGTTTACAGGCATCATCAATTCGATAAATTACACATACGATTAGTAAGTATAGTTAGTAATGATAATATAATAGGGTACATATTTATTCATACAAATATAGGACACACAAGTTGTTTAGGAATGGATGAGAATTATTTAAGTTACATATTTAAATTACATGGATTACGGTTAAATAACATGGTCGTTGTCTTTTTATCTTTAGTTTGTGGGGAAAATCGGATAACTGGTGATTCAATGGAACACACCAAGAAATATAGAGATATTGACTTCGCATTAACAAAAAAACCCAAGTATGCGTTGGATGGATTACATATACTTGGGAAAATAAATAAAGCTTGAAGTCATTTCCCTCATAAAACAATAAAATGCGTCTTACAATAATATATTCCCACTTTATGCACTTGAGGGACTCCAGTTGACAGGCATCAATATGATAATAATGCACACATGGAGTAAACATGTTTAAAATTTTCAATAACACAAAATATATATGCAAGTGAAGATGATGAAATATTGACCGTAAGTACACTCTGCATTAGTTAAAACAGTTTATATGGCATAATCCAAAGCACAATTATTGTTTGAATTGGCTGAACATGAGCGTAACAACTGAGTGTTGCGTTACATTCGGTCGATATGGTGGGCTAGTCACAACAAGTAAAAAATGGCTTATAAAACGTCACTTAGTTTACCGTAAACGATGTTTTAAGCAATATAATCTGCAAAAGGCTCACCACAGCAGTTATCATCCAGTTAAACATTCAGAGAAGTAATCATATTTCAGCAACTGGTGAATTTTTTATTCTTTTCGGCCTGGAACCTGAGTAACTGCGAACCAGTCCATAAAAAAATGTCAAAAGAGGCATGCAGGAGCAGAATTTTGCTATCGAATGGGTCATTGGGATCTGAAATGCAGCTATCAGCATATTTTCGTCATTTCATAGATATCCAGATTTATTGACGCTGTATAGGTAGTGATTTGGATTTGTCATCATGATCGACATATGGATGAATATTCAGATACGTACTACAACTTGTTTGCCTTTCGGATTCAGTTAATTACATCACGTGTTGGGTTTGATTACTCTGCGATTTTGATATATTCCGCGGTGTCGCCGTGATTATGGGAAGTATGCATATGCTTTAAATGCATTACTTTGTTGGCTGCAATCTCCACTGAGTGTATACAACGGGAACTGTGGATTTATGTATTTCCTCATCACTGTGGATAAAATATCGCCGCATTCCTTTTGGAAAGGAGACCAGTTGGTGGATTATAAATGATTTCCAAGTAACTTATATCCATCCATGTGATGTTGTGGTAAGTCTCGACCTTGTTTTCTCATATTTCATTCGTACGTTGATTATGGTTCACGCTTTGTACCAGGTAGACATAATTCGATCAACTCTTTTTGTATGGGTGTTATTTTCATGACTGCTGCTTTTTGTCTGAAATTATAGATAAAGGCAAAAGAAACAACAGGTGTAGTCTCTAAGTTCATACATTAAATGGGCCTAAAATTTCTGAAGCTCTTACATAGGAATTAGCACTGATATCACTTGCAAACCTACTTAGTGTGTCATTAAGAGCTTTTTCAAAGGACACCAGTGAGCTTGCTAGTCGCATTTCCTCAGGTAGTTTGTTCCATATTTGGGCATACCTAATCATGAAAAATTTTTGCCTGGTGGCTGTTTTACGTTGTTTTGTAGCCACCGTACCTTTAGTGTGTCTAAGGTTATATCCAGTGTCTTCTGAAAACCGAGTACAGTTGGTAGGGGTATACACTATGTGGTTAAGTAGTTTATAGAAGAGTACCAGATTTAATCGTAGTCGTCTTAACCATAATGTTTCTAGTCCTAGAATTTCACATGTGGCAGGGTAGTTTGTGCCGTTTTCGGTTGTGAGTACTTTCAGCGTGAAGTACCTCTGTACTCCTTCTACTTTTAGTTTATCTTCTATGCGTATGCTACTAAATATGAATGAACAATAGCCTAGGAGTGGGCGCACACAAACCTTGTGCAGTAGTATTCTGGATTCACTTCTGTAGAAGTTCCTGAGTAGGAAACCAATAAGCCTGCGTGATTTCGATACTTGTTTCGAGGTATGCTCAGCGAATGATAGATTGTGTGAATATGTCAGTCCTAGGTCTAGCGCAGACTTGAGTCTGGGGATTTTGTGGCCCTGAATTGCTAGGTCGAGGTCTAGGTTGGGACAGCCTATGCAGAGCCAGCCACACTTTTCGACATTAAACTCAAGTCTCCAGGTGTCATACCATATATCCATTTTTGTTAATTCTTCATGTATGGAGTTCATAGTTGTACCGATATCTGTATTTGTGCAGGTATATGTCACCTTTAAGTCATCTGTATACAGTATTGGCTTGCCTATACTAAAGCACTCACATATACTGTTTATGTTTATAATGAAAAGAAGGGGTCCCAATACACTCCCCTGGATGACACCACTGCTAATCGGCCTAGGCCTGAAGGTAATCGAGCCAATTTTTGTTGTCTGATTTCCGTCACTGAGAAATGATTTTATCCAGTTGTGGAGGGGGTTGCGTATCCCTAGTGAGCATAGCCTGCTGACTAACAGACTATGTGGGACTCTATCGAAGGCTTTCCTGATATCGAAATAGAGGATAGTTACTAGATCTCTCCTATCTCTTCTATAGGTGACTTCGTTGAAAAAGTCTATATGCTAAGTGACGCAAGATCTTTTCTTAAGGAATCCGTGTTATGACTGGTTGATGAGTTTGTGTTTCAGAAAGTAGTCTGATATTTGGTCTTTGATTACTTTCTCCATGATCCTTGATATGACAGGTGTTATATTGATAGGTAAAAACACAGTTTTTGTTCAGCGAAGAAATTTCTTTTCAACGACTTCATTTTCAAGCTGTACAGTCGTATTTATATTACAGAAAAGGTCATTAAGTGGCACTAAATAATTGCTCAGTCAATATACATATATGTGATACGAATAACGATAATTAAAATGTTATAACGGGTAGAGTTGAAGTGGATAAATTACAAAATTATTAAAGATTGTTTTATAAGTGAATTGAAAAATGTTTTAAAAATGTCAAGTGTTGTCTAAAAATCTTATAAAATAAGAGTACGATTACGATAAGAATGAAGATGTGAAGTGAAGTGGAAAGAATTCAAGTGGTAAAATAAAATAAAGTAAAAACTAAAAAGAACATTACTATGACTAAGGTAAAGAAAGGGGTTTGACAAAACGTTTTTGAACACATAATTTAGGTTTCTGTTCATGTATAGCTAAAGCTTCGGCTATGCATAAGTGAAGAAAACGTAAACTTTTGGATCGATTCGATTTTGCCATGTAGGTAACTTTGAAAGATGAATCACGTGGGGCTAAATGACCTGACTCTAACAGGTGATCACAGATAGACGACTTTGCAGTTCTACGTTCGCCTTTCATTAACCAGACTGGATAGTGTTCAGCTACACGTTTTCGGAGATTACGCTTACAACATCCAATATAAACAGCTCCACAAGAGCAGGTAAAAGAGTAAATACACATGGATGTGGACAAAAGCGGTAATCTATCCTTGACGCATTGTCTAATCATATTTCGGCTGGTAAAAACTAGTTGTAAGTCAGCCGCAGGAAAAGTACGTTTAATACATTTAGATAAACGATTTTTAATCAATTCCGAAATGGTGTCACCTTTGAATGCAAGACTCATAAACAGTTTCTTCTTTGGCACTGTAATTTGTCTGGGGGCGTGTTCTTTCTTGATATTACGGTCGATAAACCTTGTAGGATAACCATTATTAAGGAGATTTGATCGAAGCTTATCTAGTTCACTATCGATTGTCTCTGCAGAGCAGATTTTACGAATTCTAGAGTATAAGGAATGAATAAGATTTCTCTTTCTCCCTAACGGTACCCAACTGTTGAAGTTAGTGTACTGCCCAGTGAATGTTGGCTTTCGGTAAATCGACCTTAGCAACGTACCATTCTCTCTTCTATCTAGCTTTACATCAAGGAAGTGAAATGAGGAATTTGACTCTTCATCGACCGTAAAAAGCAAAGATGAGTGAGAACCATTAAATATTCCAAGAAGTTCAGCAGTTGAAGAGTTTTCGTCACATACAATGAAAGTGTCATCTATATATCTTTTATACATAAACAAACTACCTATGGTTTCCTTTAGTGGGCCATTCTCTAAGCTAGCCATGAAGATGTCCGCTAAGAGCGGTCCTAAAGGAGACCCCATTGCGACTCCATCCCTTTGATTGTAGATGACATCATTAAATCTAAATTAAACATTCAGTGTGCATCTCAACAATAGTTGTTTAAGATATTCAGTTGGTAACCAAATGTTTTTACCAGCCGAAATATGATTAGACAATGCGTCAAGGATAGATTACCGCTTTTGTCCACATCCATGTGTATTTACTCTTTTACCTGCTCTTGTGGAGCTGTTTATATTGGATGTTGTAAGCGTAATCTCCGAAAACGTGTAGCTGAACACTATCCAGTCTGGTTAATGAAAGGCGAACGTAGAACTGCAAAGTCGTCTATCTGTGATCACCTGTTAGAGTCAGGTCATTTAGCCCCACGTGATTCATCTTTCAAAGTTACCTACATGGCAAAATCGAATCGATCCAAAAGTTTACGTTTTCTTCACTTATGCATAGCCGAAGCTTTAGCTATACATGAACAGAAACCTAAATTATGTGTTCAAAAACGTTTTGTCAAACCCCTTTCTTTACCTTAGTCATAGTAATGTTCTTTTTAGTTTTTACTTTATTTTATTTTACCACTTGAATTCTTTCCACTTCACTTCACATCTTCATTCTTATCGTAATCGTACTCTTATTTTATAAGATTTTTAGACAACACTTGACATTTTTAAAACATTTTTCAATTCACTTATAAAACAATCTTTAATAATTTTGTAATTTATCCACTTCAACTCTACCCGTTATAACATTTTAATTATCGTTATTCGTATCACATATATGTATATTGACTGAGCAATTATTTAGTGCCACTTAATGACCTTTTCTGTAATATAAATACGACTGTACAGCTTGAAAATGAAGTCGTTGAAAAGAAATTTCTTCGCTGAACAAAAACTGTGTTTTTACTTATGAATAAATGGGTATTTTTCGTGATTTATATTGATAGGCCTATAATTACATGCACTAGTTTTGGCCCCTCCTTTATGCTTAGGTGGTATATACGTGTTTTTCCAAGTTTCAGGGTAGGTCCCAGTCACTAGTGAGAGGGTGAATATCCTAAGTAATAGTACTATCATATCCGAGCCACCGTTTTTGTATATGATAGGTGGTATATCATCCATCCCACAACTACCGTTAGCTTTTAATGTCTGTACCGCTGATGCTATATTTTGTATATTAAAGTTGATTTCACCTAACTCGTAGTTATTTTTGCAGGTTATATCGAGGATTGGAGACGGGTGCGCTTTGGTGTTATTGGAGAACCATTGGTTTAGGAGTTCACAAATAATCTGGGGATCATCATAAATTATACCTTCGTGCTACAAGTGGCCAACATTATTTTCGTTACCCTTGTTTAGTCGTTTTTGCAAGATCTTGCAGAGTTCCTGGGTTTTAGAGGTGCCCCCTAGGGCTTCATTTTCCTGGAGTTGTGCCTTCATTTTATGTCTCTCCTCAAGATTTTTAAATGTTTCATGTATCTGGAGTAATGCACTAAATTCTTTATATAAATAAAAATTCCTTTTCAATTTCCTTAGTTTTAATCGCGTTTTAAGGTCTATGAAAAGAGTTGGTGTCCTTAAGGCAGACTTTAGGGGTGCGATTGTATCTCTTACCGAACTGACTGTCTTGTAGAAGGTATCAAGTGTTACTTCTAAGTTATCATTGGTAAAGTATTCATCCCAGTCAGAGCTTCTCAAGAGCGTTGGTAGGAATTCCCAGTCGGCATTTCTATAGTCCCTATATTGATAGTGAACCGGGGAATTTTTAGGTGTGTGTTTAGTTGTTAGTTGAAGAGGTAGGGTGTAGTACAGCATGTTGTGATCACTGTTGTCGAGTTTATCCCCCACCTCTATCGAGATCGGCTCTATTTTGTGGCAGAGGACTAAGCCGAGAATATTGTTATGTCGTGTTGGGAGGCGTACGCACTGCTTTCATCCTCCTACATCTATAGCTTCTAGGAGCTCGTCATAGATTCTAGGTCCAGTGCAGGTACATACTTAAGTATTTCTGCGATAACCGTATCAGTCGTTTTAGGGCTGCTGGGGGCTCTGTATATACATCCCACTAGAATTTTATTTTCATTCGTGTGGATGCTTATCCACTTAGATTCTGGGAGTTTGTCGATAGTTAGGTTTGTAAACGTATTGGGGTCAGTAGATTTAGAAGCATATATTAGACACCCGCCTCCTCTTTTGTCCACTCTATCATTCCTGTGGATGTCATAGTTATCAATTATCAGCTTTGTGTCGGGTATATCATTAGTTAGCCAAGTTTCAGTTACCAGGATCAGTGTTGGCCGTTCCATGTATACCAAGCTGCGAAGGGAAGTTATTTTGTTAAGGAGAGATCGAGCATTTAAGAGCATAATTTTTAGAAAACCAGTTTTGTTGGGAGGGTAATTTGTCGGTTTTCTTGTTACTATCCCTAACTCCTGGTTGCCTATGTTATGTTCGAAGGGAATCTCAGGTGAGACATCGTCAGCGTGTCTACTATTCCCTGAACAAACTGTGCTGCAATTGTTTCCAGCCTTCGTTGGTGTTTAACCGTTCCGAGGACCCCACCCAAACAGTCTATATCTTCCTATGTGACTTAAACTAACTGTTGTGAATTTCATGTTTTGTTTTGACCACTACTGACCCTATGTCAGCTAACATTACCCGTTGGTCGAGGAATTGCTAGGCATGCGTAACACATGTCCTAACTATCTCAGTCGACGTAAATTCACAGCCTCGTCTATTGATTTCCACTCCTTAACTAGTACTCGACCGAGGTCTAACCTCGATATTCCCTACTGTGTTATGTCAGTTAACACCTGAGATAGAACTCAAGTGCCTATGACCAAAGACAGCTAGCCAGGCTTTTCACATCTTCCACTCTCAATGGCCAGGTCTCACAGTCATAAAGGAGGACGGAGCGAACAGCTGAGCAGTACACACGCCCTTCCGTGGACAGCCACACTGATATCACATCTACGCAAGAGATGGCGTAAACTGATATGTGCGAAACGAGCCTTTCTGCATCTGAGCTGAGGTTTTTCCAGCGATCAACCCAATGGGGTTGATGCAACTTCCCAAACAATTGAAGTGGTCAACACGCTACACCAACCACTTCACTCCTGCCTATCTTTAAGCTAGGAGTCAGTCAATGTAGTCCACTCCAGTCTTGTAGCATCATCTTATATTTGACAGGAGCGAATCGCATACCAAACATTCGTAAATTGCAGCTTAAGGTGTTCAGAAGACTCTACATTTTGTCAGCGTCCTCAACTAGGAAGCAGACCTATATCATCTGCATATTTTAAGTCAACGAGATTATTTCCTGGTGGTAACAAGTCAAGCCCTGAGTATCTCACGTGAGTCAGGGTTAAGTCCATCAGTACATCTCTGATGAAATTGAATAGAAATGGGGATAGTGGGCATCTTACTTACTTTACTTTACTTCGGCTATCTCCTACGAGAAGATGAGCCGGCTTCATGAACATGTCGAATCATCGCTGCCCAGGCGCGGCGATCTGATGCAAGCTTTTGCGACAGGGTTATCCAATTCTTGTTCCACAGACGGAGTCCGTAGACGGTTTGTAGCCCCAGGCACTCCATATCAGCCTTGACTGTACCAAGCCATGTTTTCAGCTGTCCACCCCTGCGACATCGCCAAGATGGTAATGGCGAGGGATTTAGAACTGATTTGACCAGATCGTCATCTGGTCGGCGCAGAACATGGCCAAACCACCGAAGGCGACGTTGTAAGAGAGTTCATGAAGTTTCATGGGAATTTGGTACGAGTGAAGTCCCCAGAATCGCTCGGCCTTTTGTTCGAGAGTGCAGCTCTAGCCTTTACACAACCAAGTGTGACCTACAAGGCAGTAGGGAGTCCAATATCCATTGGCAGCCGGTGACCGGAGTTCGGTTCATACGCCTTTTTGAATGGGGCCAGACATCCAGGACATCCAACAAGCCCTTTGTCCATACGTCTGCCGGTGAGCTCCAGTGAGCTTCATACGCCAGTCGTTGGAGGTTTGGAATCAGGGTTTAGCCATCTCCCCTAGACTGTCATCCAATGGACAGTCAACCCGGTGAAGAGCGCCAGGCATCCGCTTTCGCCCTCTCACTTTGGTGAGAAACACCTCCGCCACGTGAAGGCAGTGAGTAGGACTTCCTCAGGAGAGGCTATGTAAGACGCCCGGTCATATGGGAGCATTTCAAGGTGCGCGGAGGGGTGGCCAACCCGCAGCGCAAGGCACCCACCCCCGACCATCCTGAGGCTTTGGAGGCATCCCTGCAGTGCATCAGTAGTTGTCACCACCTCAGATGACAACTCGACGTAAGCTCTCACCTGGCTGACTGCATGAGTTTGAGTGCCTTAATCAGTGCAGTGTATTTTCTCGGCATTTCTTTTACAGCCAAACATCGCCAGAGTACCTCTTGGTCGACATAATCGAATGACGCCTATCGGACAAGAAATATGACGATTGTTGGACGCCTACGGTAAGTATTCCTATGTTCCATAATCTGTCGAAGGGTGAAGATGTGATACGACGCTTCGCAGCCAGGCTAACGTCACCAGAGTTGGCTCAAGTTGACATATGCCACCCTAGCCTTCGCTATACGGTTGGGAATCTCATCCGTCACCCCACCGCCAGCACTCACACAACTAACCAGATACACAAACTTATCAACAACTTCAAGCGGTTCACCTGCAACAGTGAGTGCAATTACAGGCTCCTGCCAACCTTGTAACAGTACTTTGCACTTAGACGGCGCAAAACACATACCATATCGCCAACTGATTGAGTGCGATTTGGGCAGCCTGCATGCTGTCGCACAGTAACACGATATCGTCTGCATACTCGGGGTTGAAAAGTCTATCTCCAGGTTTCAGATCAACAACACCTGCACGCGCGTCTTTCAGAGCTGATTCCAGAATGTCATCGATGGCAAAGTTGAAGAGAAATGGAGAGATCGGGCAACCCTGTTTAACCCCCCTGTTGTTTAGGAACAGTGATGATAGTTGGTTGTACGCCCTCACTCTACCTGAGGTGCTTTTGTACAGGGCTTTCAGGAAGTTCAAAAGTGAACAGCATCATATATCGATTATCTGAATATAACAAATTCTCCTAGTTGACCAATCGAAGCCAGTAAACTCCGTATTACGTATTCCTTGACTAAATGAACCATACTAAATGTCAACACTCTCTCGACATGTAGGACGTAGGATACAATTAATTACAGTCTGTTCTATTAGTTGAAAACTAAGATAGTTGTTCTTTATATTGGTGAATTCAAACCATAATAACAGTAAAAACAACATGGGTTACTGGTCTTCTTCTTCAAGGTTTATGTGATTTCCAAATTTACCATACAGTTCTTTTCTCAAACTGTCCATGTGCAGTTTACATTCACTAATTCGTTCTTCCAGGTCTAACATCCGTACTTTGACTTTTTCTTTAGTTGCTTTAAGTTCTTCTCCAATCTCATCACTAGACAAATGGAAAAATGTATCGCCGATAGCATATCTTTTTAATAGTTAAGGTAACTAACTGATTTCATGACACATTTCTAATGGTGAAATAAAAAAACACCGCACAAATAAATAGCTCATACAATCCAGCAATGTTTTTGGGACTCGATGTTTTGTATTTTGTTCTCATGTGTCTGGGAATGATGTCAAAACAAGCATTTTATGTTATGAATCAGTTACTCTGTGGAAGTTGACTATCATTTGAATCAGTAACGTTAGAATATATACATATGCTAAAGAGATGAAAGGGAGTAAGTTTTTCATCATAAACAACACTTATTAGAATGAAACGCACCTACATTGGTAGCTTATAATGAAATGGAAATCCAAAAGGGTAAATATGGAACATTTTTGGTAACTAGCACCGATACATCATGGGAAAATTTATAGTGATTATGATCCCGATAAGATAAACAATACAACACTAAAATTTGGAGTTTTTAATGTAGAACTTATCAAACAAATGAAGAAGTCAAATTTGCGACATCAGCACACAAAGGCAGATAACAGATGCGAAGGTATTTAAATGAATGTATGAATTCAAGAGAAAGAATAATTACAAGGAAAGTCCTGAGAACTTAACGGAAGTAGGAGATTGCGAAGAGTGGACGCATCTGCAGCACTCAGGCCGCAAGGAACTGCTGCGCCGTTAGTCATATGTCACACCTACTTTCAGTCCGAGACACCCTCTCAAACTTCTACTATGGTAGTACCTCCGGTATGCAAGCCACATCACACTAAGATGACAACTATATGTATATTACTAACATACGGTTTTGAACACACACATATAGATACTTAGCAGTGATCTGAAGAGCTGTAAAATAATTTATAAAATACCACATTACACTTGTTCACCTAGATATAAGCCAAGACGATAGTGTAGTGTTACACCAGGCAGAGTAACTACGTGAATTTTCTCATGAATATTTCAGGAAACAACTTTAAATGATATAACTATATTTATATATATATACATATATATATTTCCGCCTTTGCTGAAACACTCAATTTCTAATTCACCAATCCAAGCTGCATTAATGCAGAATTCTAAGTCGTTGATTGCTACATCAAGCAACACACTTCCTACAAATGGTTATAGTGAGCCACAAAGCTCACTTGTATGTCGTAAGCGTCGAGCTGAAACTGAGGATAAAACTATACTGACAGCTAGTATTAGCACTACTCCCAAAAATTCAGTACTCTCTGCTCATACAGAAACCCTCCCTACACCTTATGTTCTTATCGAAAAGCTCCAGCCTTCAAGCTCTGTTTCAGTACTATCTTCAGAAATAGAACTTCTAAAGTTGTCTATAGGAGAACTTAAGGCCGAGTTAAGGGACTTAAAAAACAATAAGTCAGTAGATCCTGGAATTTCTGAAACCAATACCAAAATCTCCAATTTATCAGGTCAGATCAGTGATATCAGACTGCAGGTCTGTGAACTGACACCTTTAACTATTCTCATGAAAACTGTAGACCTTAACAAACTTGACAATGAATCGATATCTAAGGTGTATAACCTCATTAACTTTGTTACTACAGAAGTAACAAAACGACTCGATGCTAAACTAAATGCTATTGTCTACAACGTTCCGGATAATGAGGCACTAAAAAAGGTACAGCGCATCCTACTTAGTGAGGCGAAAATGCCCAACTCCAAGACTAAGTGCTACAGGCTGAAGAAGAGTCAACATGAAAAGTGTTGTCCTATTCGTTTTCAGTTCGAAACACCGGCAGAGACCTGAAAATTCATCCACTCCCACCACACCCTATCGCAAGTCAGAAATTACAAACTAATAAAGCTTGCGGTGGACAAGACAGTCATAGAAAGGCGCGTATATAATCATCTCACTGAGTCTAACTGTGGAATAAACAATAGGACATTGCAAGCAGCAATTATACCCAACCCTTTGAGAGATACCGTAGAATCCACCGCACCACCCCTCTCAAACCACACAGAATCATCCTCTCAGAGAGCAACACCAACTGAAAGGCCACTAAATTGTAATCAAATAGCCAATAAAACTATACCACCTATCACCGTAGATATAGACATGTCACCAAATAATCCCGGAAAAAAGTCAAATTCCCCCGAAAGTCGGCCCTGTCCTCTCCTAGCCATAAGTCCATTAGTAAAAAAACGAGGATATGACTCCAAATCATGCCAACAACAACAATGGCAGTATAAATAAGCCCACATTCCCCACGGTCAATAGTATTGGCACCCACAACGTGCGAAATAGCACCATGGCCCACACTGATAACCAACGCCACAACAATGCCTCCCTCAATAGTACAAGTGGCAATAGTCAGAACTCGACCACCAACAACTCAGGGTATTCACAGTATGGCACACAAATAAATTTTGATCGGATATATGGTACAAGTCTGCTGGGAACTAACCCACAAAGCAGTACAAACGAAACCCATACAAGGACACAACTAGTACCTAACAATAAGTCGAATAATAAACCATGTTCTCCACAAGGTCCCAATCATTTTTATCCCCTGCGTCCCTATCAGCGTTGAAGAAACAGCTGGTAGGAATGTTAACACTCCTAAACCGTTAATGCTGGCTCCCCCTTTGCATGAATATAGGAACAGTCTAGTTCACCCGCATCCATTAAGCACACTTGATACATGCACAAGTTTAGGTCAAATAAAGATCCCTACCCACGTTTCCAGCTTAACTAAAAATAAAAATGCCTTAGCCTTTAGCAAATCCAGTACTCCAACGCTTAATTCCTCACCGAAAACAGCACACACCAACCCGATAGACATAGATGAGCGTGATGTCGAAACTCCTCTTAACATAGGGTCGTCATGTCAAACAGTACTACTGGGTGCTGAACCATACTCGGGGTTGATTAACGAACTTAAATACTTCAAATGCTACTTCAAATCTCATCTTTACTTGGTCCTCATAAATGCTAGATCTGTTCTAAATAAACTGCCAATGCTCAAAGCACTCACAGCAATATAAAAACCCCCTATAATTGTCATCACTGAATCCTGGTGTAATTCGAACATACGAATATTGGAGGGGAGGGGTTTAGTACTTGAATGCATTACTGTATCACAGCTAGAATAGACATTAAATGCCTGAACTTATGAGTAACTTACACTTAAATAACGCAATAGTATTAATTGGATGCACCTACAGAGCACCTAGCACCTTTAGTAATCACGAGATCCAACTTATTAATACTCTAGAACAATTATCCACCCTCCACTACGATCATAAGATCCTATGTGGAGACTTTAACTTACCAGAAATCAACTGGGAAATACCCACAGGTCCAACTAAACTTGATAAGTTCTTAGGCACACTGGATATACTTGGCTGGAAACAGACTGTCACAACCCCAACAAGAGGTAATAACGTACTAAACTTAATCTTTTGCCACAATATAAGTCCCCTTTCTACCCTAGTCGGTCCTGAGTTTTCAGGGAGTGACCACAAAACAGTACTGTGTGCACTGCCACTTCCGTCAAGTAGCAATGCAAACCATACCCCTACTTCACAACAAATAACTTACAGGAACTACAGTAAGGCAGACTGGACTCTAGTAAAATCAATGCTAAGATCCTCAGAATGGAGTGAGTACTTCTATACTGATAGCCTCTCGAAAGCTCTAGACATCTTTTACTATAACTCCAACACATGCTTAGATGCTGTCATCCCACTTCAAACATTAAAGTCTTCCCCACATAGAAAGTCATTCATAAAGCCAAAGGATCGTAGGAAACTGAAAAGACTGTCAACAAGTTACTTCAGGCGACACGACTTTAGTACACTAGGGTCAATACTTAGTACTCTTAGCTCCATCTCGCAAGCTCATAACTTGCGTATGAGAAATGAAGAATGCACCGCACTAGCCAGCACCACCAGAGTAGGTGCTCTCACAAAAATCCTAAAGAAGAGAATGAATCACCAAAGCCATAAAATTTCTCTCCTTATAAACAAGGGCAAACTATACAGCAACCATGCAGACATGTGTGAACTGTTTAACGAGACGTTTGCAGCTAACTACCTTAAGCCTACAAGTCCACTTCTCGGTTTACAATCTACAATAGAACTCCCTTCTTCTTCAACGCTGAAACAAATCACTACAGTTCATTTCACTTATTCTAATATTAACCAAACCATTAATACTCTTAAAAGCTCTAGTAGTGCCGGTTTTGACGGTATACCATCGTATCTTTATAAACACGGTGGTTCTGACATTTCCGTTTTATTACTTAAGATTTTTACAATGTCCCTAGAAAGCCAAACCTATCCAGATAAATGGAAAACCACATTTATAGTACCTAAACACAAATCCGGATCAAAAACTGAAGTCAATAGCTATATGCCAATCAATATTACACCCATAGTATCTAGAATCATTGAAAGAATAGTTAAAGATGATATTCTCAAACATATGCTCAGCTGTAATATTCTATGTCCAAACCAACATGGATTCCTAAAATCCAGATCATGCATGACATGTCACCTTGACTTCTTTAACTATATAACTAGCAGCCGAGACAAACAACAACTAGTACTAGTCATCTACTTTGACATATCCAAAGCCTTTGACCGCGTTGACCATTTGCTTCTAATAAATAAGCTGAACTCCTTAGGAATAAGTAACCCATTATTAGGATGGACTGAATCATTCCTTAACAGTAGGTCCCAAGTAGTTAGACTGGGTTCTGTAAACTCTAAACCTAGTCCAGTCACTTCTGGAGTAGTTCAAGGTAGCGTCTTAGGCCCCCTCCTATTCACTCTATATGTGAACGACATATGCAGCTGTTTCTCACTTGGTACACCATTCATCTTTGCAGATGATCTTAAAGTAGCTTACACATTCCACTGTGATGACTTAGGGTACTTTCAGAAAGCTGTTCAGGAAGAACTAGATCGAGTAACCGCATGGTCCTCCACATGGAACCTAAAATTCAACCTTAAAAAATGTGGTTGGATCTGTTTCGGTGCACCCTCAATAAATATTAAACTGGTACTTGAATCTCTTGACTTGCCTAAACTCCAAAGTGTTGTTGACCTAGGACTCAGGTACTCTAGTGACTTGACATTTTCTGAGCAAGTGGCGACACAGACGCGTAAATCGAGGATGCTCTTAGGATGCATACTCAGGAATTTCCACAATTACGAGGCGAAACTATTATTGTATAAAACTTGTGTCAGACCACTACTTGAATATTGTCCATTTATTCTCAGCAGCACTCGCGTAAGTGACAAACTTAAAATAGAAAGTGTCCAACGATACTTCACGTCTAAACTACTAGGATTTGACTGCGAAAAGGACTACACATCAAGGTGTATAACTCTAGGTATCGACCAACTCTGGATGAGACGACTGAGCATTAACCTAACATTTTTCTTTAAAATATTGCATAAAATATCATTCTCAGACAGTAAGGAGATACACTTCTCACCGGAAGGCTCCTACAACCTTCGTAACCAAACGTGCACAGTATCTAGGAAAAACTGCAAGACATCACTCCGTGCAAACTTCTTCATAGTCATGTACTCTAAGATCTGGAAGAGTTTACCCCTAGAAATAAGGACCTGTCACTCTATTATAACCTTCAAACGCTTGCTATATGAACTGCTTCATCCTAATGACTATGCCAATCACACCGCACCACTTATTTCCAAAACGCATGAGCTATTAGAACACTATAACGCCTAGACTTATTACTAACTATTACGACACTAAATAAACTCTAAGACTTCGCAAAAATACATGAAAAACAACTAGATTATGGGTAGTGTTTACTATACAATGATATACATTTATAAACATTTATATGTACATAAAATAATAATGTTCTTTCCATATTTACATACTCTATCTCCCTGCTGAGCGTAATCTTCTATATAACTCCTGGTCGAGGTCGAACAACCCAACTGAAATGACAATTAAATAAACTCAAACTCAAATTCCATGAACGATCCGATGCAACCACTTGAAAACGCTGGCTAACATTCTGTACAAGGAGTATTCTTGATCTGATATAAAGAAACAACTGGTTTTCAAGCAGTTTTCAATGAATTACTCAACTTACATGTACAGTCTGCCATGCTGACGCAAATGGCGCAAATGGATATTTCTAGAATCGACCTCGGCCCCATTTGATGCAGTAAAACAATCTAACATGACCTTATCTAATTTTCGTATCAAAGATCAAATTTCTTTCCTATTATAAAACTACGATAAGACTGCTGACAAAAATGGAATAAATACATTATTGACTCAAAATAATACATCAATAAACTTTATCTCAAGGATGCTGTTCACAACAAAGTTATGTAGGAGAATTTACTTCAAGCTTTATTTTTCCCAGATATTTGTATTACATTCATCTAAAGTCTGGGTTTTGTTGTTAACGCGAAGACAATATTTCTATATCTCTGTATGTGTTACACAGACAGACTATTTTGCAGACTGTTCTGACTGACTCTAATGTTAGATTGAACAAACAAACTGTAATTTATATAATAAATTATCCATGCCTGTACAATTGGTATGTTCCTGCATAAACAGGAATAAATAAATATTTATATTTATAAATATTTATAGATGCTTCGCCAAGAAAAAGAAGACCACTGGTTCAAGGAAAATTTATATAAAGTTTTCTTATAAATCATGGGCAACCGTGTTTATAACCACGGAGAAATCACAAGCATCCGAAAAATAGGAATTTCATTATTTGAACTGAAACAAGCAATTTGTAACCAGCCAATTTTTTCACCCCGATTAATAATCAGCTTCTCAGACGGTTGTAAATTCGAAAAATCCACCGATTGTAGACCAAAATCCGAAACGTTATTCTTGCTAGTTAAATTCTTACCGAACACTCACCAGATCATCGTACGTTATCCGCTTTTCAAATCAATTTGAAACAAATAAAATGGTTGTTAACACCGCGTTTACTACAGGCAGTCCTAGTTCGTGCGTTTGGATCTAGTACACTAGGCATTAACAATCATTTAGGGATTTCCTATTGCTTCCTAATTTTGCTTCCAAAAGTACATACAAACACCACACATTCATGCTTCACATTTGGCTCATCCTTGCTTGATTTTGATTCTCTCACAATATACCTGATTTTTTGGCTGACAACAGACACCTTGTCGAAAAGCTCCAAAGCTTTTTAAACTTCAAACCAGGTTCTAAATTCTCTGGGTTTAATTAGTTCTTCGAAAACTTTGCTAATATCAACCCTGATGGTGCTCTCTTCACCGGATTCATTCGTAGATTGTTGCATGCTGTAAACATGAATGTGAGAGACATTTTCTCCAGATTCCTACATATTAAGTAACCAACTGAGCCAGCAGCAAAAACGGCAACCAAAAATGAACTGGAAACAATGGCTTCTGCCTCCCAAACATGTTCACGTGCATAATCTCCAAGATTTCTACACAGTACTAATTCATTAATAGCTGAAAAACAATTAAAACACTGAAACCATGCATGAATGCAACGTATGAAACAATTACAATGAAACGAATGCACTGACCTGGTGGTAAAATCTTTCGAAACAAACGAAATAACTAATTTTAACAGAAACGGTAACAATAATGAAGTGAAACGCAACATTTGTAAACAATGTGCATCAAGATAAGTTGTGAGTAACTGTTGGATAAACGGAAAAACCGATATGTAAACGAACAGCTACGGAACTGCAATCCAACATGGCCGACTGACATGGACGAAAATGACCTTTGAGCGTCTCACTCCATAAATGACCTTGTACGTGACGTTTAATTTATGCCCAAGTCTTGTGTATTGCTGCATCAGTAACATAAACACCAATTGTAGCGTTATCCAGTCAGTAAAATTTCGAAATTTCGTTCGACAAACTTTGCAGAAGGTAGATGAAATTAAAGGCTGCTTCCAGACGATGCGTACAACGGCATCTTAGGCAATGTCTACAAAGACAAAAAAGATAATTAGAAGACACGTTAAAATGCATAGGTAATTAAGTCAAGTACTGTTTTGGAATAAAGGAGATTACTAGTATTATTACAAGGTCTTCAACTCATTTCATTTCTTTCGACTGCTACCATTTCTTGCGTCAGCGTTACTTACTTATAGTTTACTGTAATTTCTTCGTTGCACCCTATTTACACAGTGCAAGGAAATGAGAAAATGAGTGCAATACTTAGGTTACGGCAACCAGTGGAATATGTTGACAGGTGTATGCGTCTGAATTTAGAACCTCTGTGGTTAAGGAGAGTGAAGTGCAACTTATTTCTACTATTCAAAGTCATAAGAAAACACTGTTATAGTAACTCATCCATAACGTGGGAAAATATTAAATCATATCAGCTGCGAAACCACAACTACCTTGTCAAGGTGGCTACCCACAGAAAATACATTAGGGCAAACTTTTTCACCATTAAATATTGCACTCTTTGGAACCAACTACCATCTGAAATTAGATGTTGTGAAAACCCCAATGGGTTCAAACGGAGCCTAGAGAGACACATTAACATGTCCACCCTAGCTTGTCTAAAAGACCACAAATGTTGGTAAAATGGTAAGTAAAAGCCGGTCCAGTCTTCAGTGTAATCACTTACGTATAACTCGACTCTACTACTTACGCAGAGAACGTTTGACTAATTTACTGATTTTGCTTTCTGTATAGTCTTCAGTAAGTTATGTTAATATAAGTACTTCTAGAAACAATTATATTAGCAACCACATTTTATAATATTTTACATATGTATATACAGTTAATAATACAATGCTATTTTTGTGTCTGAATGACTTTACTCAGCCAATAACCACCTTTTCTCAAACACCTTCCTAAAACGTATAATCTTTATAATATTTCGCAGTATTTTTAACATTATATAAGTTGAAGGGTTACTTTGCAATATCTAATGCGCACCGTATGAAAATCGGTCATGAAAATTTAGCATAACTAGCTCTGTTAACCGGCTGTTTTCTTCAGGATCATTATACATAATTTTATCACTAATTGTTCCACTACACTTTTTACTCTGCTAAATAGACTTCAACTTAGTTGCTGTAATACTAGCTGCTCCTATACTTCATATTTCTTAAACGCAATTTCCTGGGCGTTTGCTACAAATATATTATTAATTTTATTAGTGTAGCGGTAAATAATTCCCCAAAATTATTAACCACAGCAATCATCACTCAATATTGGATGCTGACCCTCACTGTTTAAGTCGACTTGTTTAGCTGAAGGCTTCCGGTCAAGCATCCCCGCCATTTGGTACTCCGTCGTGTCACGTGCGTGCACAATTACTAGCTAGCTAAGCATTCATCTCTACCCGCAATTTTGTCCCGAAATATACTACGTACTTTGGACGACAAAATCTGGTCTTTTGCTTTATCTTTGGTACTCGAAGAACGAACACTATAGAAGTTGTTGGTATAAGATCTTGCATTAGTATAATCCGTACAACTCGCGAACGTCGATACCTGCAACCTCTAAATTAGTACTAGTTTTGAGTTGAAATGACTATCTTTAGTCAACAGTTACCCATTTTCATATAATTTTCTAAAAAATTCACATTGTTTAAATTATGTAGTATTTTTCCATTATGTGATTGATGAGTCACTTTGCAATGTGTAACGCACACCATATAAAATCGTTAGTGAAAATTTAGGATAACAAGTTCTGCTAACCAGTTGCCTTACTCAGAACCACTTTACATAACTTTATCACTAATTGTTCCACTACTCATATCACTCTGCCTAATAGAATATAACTTAGTTGCTCTAATATTAGCTATTTTTATACTTCATAACTCTTAAGGCAAACCTAATTTTTTAGTCTTTTGTAGTAATCCACTTGTTCACTAGTATGATGATAATACTGCTAACAATGTCCTCTGGTATTATTGTGCCATGTGACCTAATGGGAAGCACTTGTCATGAAAGCTGTTAATGTGCAGCATACTGTATGATTGGGACGGAGTCAAAGCAATCCAATATTACAACTGCAGTCATTGTAAAGGGTTTCAGAGCTTAATGTCAAAAAAGGAGGGAGGGTGGTGCATACTAATCAGCAGATTTGGTAGTGGTCACAAATGTGAATCGCTCCGATCTGTAGGACAGCAACATGCATTATTTTGGCAGCTCGAGAATTAAACATGAGTTCAGATACTGAAAGTAGAAAATAAATTGACTTTATAAAAATAATTTAAAAAAAACAAACTAAAACAATAATGACTGTACAGTTTCGCTTGTAAAAAAATAATGCTTTCGCTCCTAACACCCACAAGCCTGCTCAGTTTCTTGTCAAGATGCTATCCCATGGGCCATACACAAGTTCGCCAGACATCCTATAGGTCACCACATTCAACAGGTTCTAATCCTTCTAGCCACTTTTATCTGAAATGTCACTTATATACTTCACGATAATCCCTCTGCCTAATTACTATAATACTCTATTTTTTCTCAACTTCCCAGGCCTTTAGTAAAGCTGAAATTTACTCTTTTTTCTCATTCACACTATTCTCTCGCATAAAGTTCGGTTGCTCTGATGGTAAAAAACAAACATAATAACAGCACTCATGTTTGAGAATAACTTTATTTTCATAGAAAACGTCATAGTTTTCTACGGTAAGACCGATATGGTTAGCATCACACATTGCAAATGTGCACTATCATATCAAGTACTGTATAGCTTATTCTTGTATTTTTCTTGTAAATATACTTCCAATAATGTATTATTCATAATTGCATTTTATACCACTTTGTAGCTGTGCAGGATTTTCTCCTCTTCCTGAAATAGCGTTCAAGCACGTGGGGTCACAGTACTCAATCATATATATATTTTGTTTATCGATGGGCCATTACTATCATCATCAGGAAATGGAACGAAGTTTGGGTTGTCTCGCTCAACTTCGATGGAGACCTTCGTGAAAGATTTACAAATTAACAATTATAAGAATCTGTTCCGATTGCTTGTACTATATAATTCAACAATTTGAACTTTTAAAAAAAGTGATAATCTTACTATCCCTTGTAAACGTTGTACTTACCTCAATATTGGTTGGTTATCGTATGCCTACAACTACGGGTTGAAAACGAAACGAAGTCAATTTTCCTGCGCAACCTGGAGGACTACTGTTTAATTCAATAATGATACGACATGGGTCAGACAAAGAGTGCATTTATATATATCAAATATTTAGCTGTTCAAACATTACTAACTTGTAGACAATCTAATATTTGACATTGTATCATACTTGATCGTGCCTGTAAAAATGGCATGCATTTTCATGTAGATTTATGTTTATATGAAAATATAAATTATTATTTTAAAGCTTAGCACAAAAGTGATAAAGCACAAAAACACTTGAAAAGTAGGAGACGAATCCCGGGTGGATGAAGAGATTACTGAAAGATATCTATTTGTCATTTAGCAAAGAACAAGAATAAGAACTGCAATTATCATTTGTTGACATTCTGGAGATCATTATTCAGTGTTTCGCATTTAGTTATGCCTAGCCTGTGTCACTCTGCCTGGCTTTCAGTATGACTTCGCAAGGTAGTCCAACTGTTTAGTTTACCACATTCCATGCACCACACAAAGGTAGAGACATAAAACTAAATGGAAGTTTAACGAGCGAAAATTTGAGGGAAAATAAATAGTGACAACATGAGTTGAATAGATACGTGAGATTACACAGAGTGAATGCATCTGTGCCATGAACAAAGACTTGCAGACATATATCAAGTAGTTCTTCTAGCTGACTGTCAACGATTTTATGAACCAATACCAGCTTTTCATTTGACCGACCCAAACACATTTGGAACCTTAACATGTGCTGGCCAACATTATCCCTCAAGGAAGGCGATGGCTTGCTATGCCATCACGTGTTATAGCCATCTCAACCTATTCAGCTTCCCTACCTTGAAGACTAACTTACCCTCCTCACCTAACACTTTATGCGTAACATCAACAGCAATCGCCATATTATACTGCTTTACTCATGAGATGGAACACAGACACCTATAATCAAACACCGGTATTCTTTTCATATTTTCCAGTATCAGGGGTTAGTTCTCATAGTCTAGGTGTACAGTATCATCAGCAAACTGTAAGTTGATGATGATAAGTCTTTAAAGTCATTTATAGACTATCCTACTGATATATGTGTGATTGGATTGAAATTATGCAAGTATGACAGTTTAAGAATTCAGCGTTGTGTTACATCCCAATTGGAAATGTGTTTTCTCGGATAATTCGCAAACAGTAATCACTGAATAGAAAACACTCTGTAGAATTTATGAAACTCATTAACTGACGCAATACTTCTGCAGGCATTATACTGTTTCCTCAATAAAGCGAGATTTGTATATTTCAGTTGCATAAAACGAGTAAGTGGTATCCTGGCAATACCAATGACTACAACAAGTCTGGGAATTATGCACTACAACTTTTGCTTTAATGAATACTCCAGCAGATTTTAAATAAACACCTGACAAATATCAAATTTATACAGGAAGTCAGTAAGATTTACTAAACTAAAAGCACTTTCGGTTTACCTAGGAGTTCTCCATGCCGAATTTATTCCTCCAAGGGCCTACACAGATTACAACTTAAATTAAATAACATTGACGTTGAAGAAATTCCATTCTTCATTACTAAACTTACTGATATTGATAATTGTGTTTTTTATTCTAGAAACAGGAGCATTCGTAATGTTTCACTTTGTGTAAATGCAGTTAGATACAGTTGCACTAAGAACTCAATGCAACTCGGTGCACAATAGTATATACACAAATAAACTGAAAAATAACGTCCTCCTTACCTTCTGAACAACTTATCCTTATTACAGGATAATAACTTCCTTTCACGTATGAGCCTGAGTTATGTATATGAAATCACAACATTACATCAGTTAAATATTCCCCCAAAACCAAGGCGACTTGAAGCCAATAGCAACATAGCAACAAGCGTCATTGTCGGGATATGCAATAAAGTCGCTCAAGATTTAATGCCGTACACAGCAAATTTATGTAGCGGAATTCACTTCAAGCTAATTTTTTTCTCAAGTATTTGTGATCCATCCAAGAGAGACTTGGGTTTTTTATTAATGCGGATACAATAGTTCTATGTTTCTTAATGTGCTGCATTGCCTGACTAGTCGGCATATTGTTCCCACAAACTGTAGTCGAAAAAAACACCGAACACGTAGATCCACCATAAGCCACATTTGTGTAATTGAAATAATTCTTTTCCATATCTGTTTAACTGATGTGTTCCTTCATAAATAAGAATAAGTGATTTTAATTTCTTTTGTGTTTAACTTTATTTTCAGAACCTATATTTAGCGTTCTCCTTAACATCGCTAAGCTAGAAATAATGCTGGTAAGGAGGAAAGGTTGGGCATCAGGCTAGCAACCCCATCCTGAAAAAATAACCTGTGCTACAGAAACTTCAAGCCACTAGCTTGAAGCCCTATGTTCCACTGAGAACGTGAAGGAAAAAATATTTAGCGTTACCCTCTATAGGTATGAACAATCATCCTTTCTTTAGTTTTGCTGCTACACACCTAGTCTAATCGTTGGTGCGAAAGATTATAGAATCCTATGAACTGGAGTCCCTCATGCGCATAAAGTCAGAATACATTTTTCTAACATGCATTTTACTGTTATGTGAGGGAATTGACTTCAAGCTTTATTTATTTTCCCAAGTATCTGTAATCCATCCAATGCATACTTGGGTTCTTTGTTAATGCGGTGTCAATATCTCTATATTTCTTGATGTGGTCCATTGGATCACAAGTTATCCTTTTTTCCCCATAAACGAAAGACAAAATCACAGCAACCATGTTATTCAACTGTAATTCATGCAATGTTATTATGTAATTTAAATAATACCTATTCATGCTTATACAACTGGTGTGCCCTACTTGGGTAGAAATAGATATGTACCTTATTATATTATCATTGCTAACGATGCTTACTAATCATATGTGTAATTTATCGGATTGATGATGCTTATAAACCGGCTTCCCTCATGTACAAAATGAGAATATATTATTAGTATTTTTACACTTATTCACTTGCACAAGATATAGGAAGCTAGAAGTGTTGCTAGATATCTAGTCTTCATTATAGAGTAACGACAGTCGCTGATAAAATTCTGAAGCCCATCGAACATACATTCTGCAACCCTCCAAGTCTCTGAGCCAGACAGGAGCGCTGAGTAGACATTAGTAAAGGAGATCCGTATCTTGGTCTGCACGCGGGGGATCCAATGACTTATCAGATGTTAGAGAAGAGTTCATTCTGACGCAAACCGTGTGAAGGATAATTTTATTCGGATGTGACATTTCAAGGATTATGCACAAATCAAAACAGCTTACAGATTGTGGTTTGTATCATAGGTACACTTCCAACTGCATACTACTATAGAGTAAAAATTCGTGTTCAAGAGGAATACTGTGCCATCACAGTTTGAAAAATGGGATATTCTCAGCTGGAGGAAGCTGTGATTACTGCTTGTCGAGATGCATTTTACTTAGATAGCAGCTTCACGGGCAGATTAGTATCTGATGTGAAACCATAATTTTCTTTGCTTTTTCAAGTTTCGCAATTCAGACAAAGGTATCATACTTATTCATACGAGTAACTTTCACAAGTTCTACACCCATAGAAGTGGCTGAGAATCCTCGCTAAACTAGACATTGCATGTGGATGCTTCGTAAATATTACAATTATGATGTAAATTTCAGGAAAATTTATGATTTTTCCTAGGTGCACACCTTGCTGCAGCCTTTGCAACCTTTGCCACTAAGAAAGTAGTTCCAAACTTCCAAAGGCGTATATTTTACTTCCGTTCAAAATCCTCAACCTCGGATTTCAGAGTTCACCAGGTTGGACAGTTTTCTATTACATGAACCGCAGGCTACATTACGAATATGATATGCTCCTGTGAATCGTTTATTTTTGCAAAAATGTTAGTATTACCTTACTGTTTCCGTACGTATCAACAATATAAATATCTCCGCCCAACTTGTTTTTACACTTCCTTCTCATTCTCATGCCTTAGAGTGACAGTTTAAAACAGACTTCGATTGATTATTTTGTGATGAAAGCAGCTCGGGAGTGAGTTAGAAATTAGAACGATCTGCGCCTTATTTACTACTTTTAATCAGCTGGAGATCACTGTTTCACAACGTATCCTGAATGATGGTGACTAATAGGATCCATCGCTTATACCGTAATTCTTGCGAAGGAGCACTGGCCACTGAATCTCGGCTGAGTTCTGAAATAAGACTGGTAAGTAGAAACGCAGTAGGTTCTGAGCTACTTTTGAAAATGCTTACAGGGAGTGCAAGGTGCTGAACTAATGCAAGTCATGCTGAAAACCAGCACACAGTCCCATTGTGTGCGCATTATCAAACCATTTCAGAACAATTTCAGGATTCTCATAGTACAGTACATGAGGGACGCCAGTTTACAGGCATCATCAAATTGTTACAGAAATAGAACCATATAATTCAATCACAATTTACAGGCAGTAGCAAGACATGCTTTACATGTTCGCTGGAGATTATACATACACTTGATAAATGTTAATCCCAGTAGTATAAAACAGCCTTTTCACTTATATACAATCATTTCTGTGCACAGTTGGAAAAAAATCTGCTAGATTGTCAGTGAGTGCATTACATCAGGAAATACAGAAGTATTGCCTTCGCATTAACAAAAAAACCAGGTCTTTGGTGGATGGATTATAAGTGCCTGGGAAAAAAATAAAGCTTGAAGTCAATTTTCATACATAACTTCGTTGTGTGCAGAATCCTTGAATTATAGTTCATTGATGTGTTATTTTGAAATCAGTGATATGTTTATCTCATTTGATCTGCAATGTCATTGTTGGGAGTAAATATATAAGCTTCAGACGCACTAATTAATGGATTTCTACTGCTTGTGGGTATTTTCTTAGCTTGAGGAGGGTTTATGAAATTCAGCTGTTCCGACGGGAGTTGAGAATATTAACTGCTCAGCAACACTATTGATATAAGTTCATCACATTATCTAAGGAAAGGTGGGTTGCAGTTGGTGAGGGATATATGGTGCCCAACGAGCGTACATCTGTCCATGTGATGTTGTGGTGAGTTATACCTTTTTCATGTTGTCGGTTTATGTCCATTTTATTCCACTTATTGTGTTGGGTAGTAGTTTTACAAACGAGATTTCTTGTCTGTTTGAGGATACGTATCTTAACCGTTAATGTTTTATCTAGAATTATAAATATAGGCAAAAACAACAGGTGTAGTATTTAAGCTTATGCATTAAATGGACCTATAATTTCGGAGGCTCTCAGATAGGAACTAGAACTTCTATCGTTTGCAAACTCTTGTAGTTTGTCATTAGTCACCTTTTTGAAGGAGGCCAATGTACTTGCTTGACGCATTTCCATTGGTAGTTTATTCCATATCTGTGCATACCTAATCAAGTAAAACTTTTGCCTGGTGGCCGTTTTACATTGTTCGATAGCTACTGTACCCTTTACTTACTCAGCTTAGAAAGTCAGAGTTATTCCATATTAGTTTGTTTATTAGATATATCACACACTGAAGCAGTATTATTTACTGTATAACGTTTTGAACAAAATTTATTGTTCATAATCATATCAATTTTGTGTTTTACGCATATATTAAAGTCAGAGTTAGTTCGGAATTTGCGGAAGTTGCTTCATCATTATTGTGCACTCGGAGGGTTAACTAGACTGCAATAAAATTTCATTTTGTGCTATGAACAGTTTATTATCTTAGCCTAGTATACACGAATTAGCTTGGTGATTGCTGGTTTGCCATAGTTCTTAACTGTCAATTTAATAACTGTGAACTTGAGACGAAAAGTAAGCTTTATAGTAGCATCCACTGACAGAAATTGATATCGACACGTTAAAATATGCAAAATATCAAAAACAAACCCTCACATTTCAGTGGCAAACTAGTTCACGTAAAAATATGACCAGTAAACGCAGGAACCCACCATGACCTTAAATCTGGAAATACCGTCTTCCACAAGACAGAGGGAAGGATTCTCGTTTCCCAATTAACAGATGTGTAACTTTGAAAAACGGACCTAAAAAACAGTTTAAAAACGATGCTTTAGAATTTCAGATCACGCAAATGTCGTCGAACGCTTTTGAAAATTTATTCATTGTTTCGGTTTGTTTGAATAACCATAACGTATTAGCGGCAGATTGTAATGTTGTTATCTGCTAGTAATAACAATGTCTGTTGCATTGTCTGATATATGCAGCTGTTCAGCTTTTGGATATCAATAACTCAGCGGCTGTTGTAAGTCTATTGCTTGCATTCATACGTTTGGAATTTTATGGGTTGTATTTAAAAAGGTGGAATATTTCTAAAAATTGTAGGAGAGAATAAACCGGTTATAAATATTGGTTTAAGCTGTTTACCTAATGGTGTTCATTAAACTTAAATACTGCGTTCGCCCTTCGGATCTTACAAGTAGTTCATTTCAGATGAAGGATTGATGTTTCCTGGGGCGTAGTTTATTGGAAATGTCTTTTGGGAAAGTTCTACGGATGTTTTTCGGAGTAAAACTACCCCAAACAAACACAGATGTACTGAAAATTCCACGAGATATTTGGACGCTGAATAGAAGAATCTTCAGTTATTGGCTGTGATACCCTAAATAACCTGTCATTTAAATGACTGCCGGTAGAAATTTATTTGAAACAGTCTCATAGTTGTGAGCACAATATTTTCGGTCATGGGTTGTTGTCACCTGCGGACAATGGAACCAGGAGAAGACATCCGTTTTTTCTCAGTAGTGTACTTGCTGTGATCATAAAACACTAATCAAGCTTATTTTCATTAAGGCTAGAAGATTCTTCATTTTATAAACAGAAGTTAAAAATATGTCGAGCTACTGTATCTCGCAAATGTTACCAGTGACCACAAAAAGTCGTATTTTATCCTCGTATTTCACCAAGCCCATGGCTTCTACATTATGTTTTGATATTCAGGTGGTAACACTTATCTACCCATAGCCAAGATATGTTACTGTCCACGCAATTCTATTTAATTAATAATAGAGACTTACACCAAATCGACAAGATATTGTTAATTGTTTGTATCCTTCAGTTTGTAGTCATCTGACTCATAATACCACATTGTGTGGGTATTTTTCATCCTTTTTTACTTTCTGACAAGTTTAGTGCCCTCTACAATTTCTTGCGCAGAGATAGCACTCAGCGCTTTAAATTGAGAGGTGTCATGTAAGTATCTGGTTATGAAAGAGTTAGTGAACTGTGTCTTATCGGTAATATTTCACTGGTCAAAGTCTTGGGTGTATCAAACACTCAAGTAATTTTTCGTCTGGTGTGACTGAAACAGGTGTTGTTTATCAAATATGACCACCGTTGTCTTTATTATTTAGTGTATAGCCGTAGATATGGTAACTTTGGTCAGCTTTAACCCATTAGGAATGGGTGTGCAGTAGTTTTGGATTATATATGACAGTTACATTTAGTGGTGAAAAGGTGTGTAGCTTTCGAAATGTTATCAGTAAACATTTATTAATGTCAAACACAAGTTTTACATTAGCAGTTGTAAGGTGATTCCAGGTTAGGGCTGGCTTTGCTCACGGTAATTGCCAAATTAGTCTGATGTTTCAATCAATTTGCTTATTCGAGGAGATTGGGTAAGAATCAAGTATAAAGAACTTGGTTATCAACTATGGGATAAAATTAATACACACTGGTCCGCTGTCCTGATGTATGGCTCCATCACATAGTGTTTTCCGTTCAAAAGTGTACTTTCTTCACGTTTGACTGTATTATGGAGAAGTGTTGATATCAAGTTCGTAGTCCTAAGTAAAGAATATGATTTAGTTAATGAATTCGGGAATTCGTACTGAATAAGGTTTGTAGAGGTTGTGTTACGCATTGTAAGTCACTTTTATTGACAAGAGACTTCAGGAATAGATGGCGATGGAACCAATGGATGAATTAGAAGTGCGTAAAACGTCTAAATTGGTTTGAACTGCCAAAGTGACTGGAATTCTTGTGAAAGCTCTGAGACTCGACTAAGAACCGATTACAGTGTTGTAGATGTATTTCCTCCATATTATCATTTAGCTATTGAACTTTTCCAGTTGCTTTGCGTTTCGTTGTTAGTTGTTTATCATATCATTCCAGTTTACTCTTAGTTTTGTGTGGTAAAACTTAAACTGTGACATTTCTGGACAAAGTTCTTCATTGACCTCTTTGACACTCGTTCATTTGTGTCAAAGTAATATCATTGAACTCATCACTTATTCTTTTGAATATTTAATGTGGATGTTGATAGTTTTTCCCTGTATGTTCACGAATCGGTCATAAAAGTGGCGATATTTATGTATTAACCAGCTATTGTTTTTGTTGACTAAATAACTGGGGTTAAGTGCATTTTGATTCTTAAAGTGTGGTCTCTCATCAACCATCACCCAAACTCATGGATGTTGGGCTAATAAAAGTATTAAGATTAATACAAATATGCGATTGGAAAGTGCAAAATGTGGCGCATCTAAGTACAACACATACACTTGAATTTTCACAGCAATCACAGGTATTCTTTGGTTATATTTACTGGTGATTTCAGAAGCAATCAAGTCAAACTTTGTATACCAGTGTATTTCCCATTTTATGCAAATTAGGATAGCACAGAGTAGTTTACGAGGATAATTATGGACTCGTTGTTCGAACATCAAAAATGCTACACGAAATGGATAGCTAGATAACTGTCAGTAAATATCCCTTTTTGTAGATATTCTGTTATCTTGGCTTTCAAACCTTTATTGATTGTAGCTACCTGGTTCTTCTTTGATACGCATTAATGATCAGTCCTAGCTTATATTCGTCTATATTGTACGGTGATGGAATGTGTCGTGTAAAATACCATCTCTCTTTCGTAAAAAAGACTAACTTCGTCATATTAAATCCACCTGTATGATTTTTTCGATGTATCTAGTTTTTGACTGTAGGTTAAGCTACCACTTGTTTCTTAGGTTTATTCACTGTTTCTGTTGATTAGGTGTTTTGCAGTCAGTGAGTTTCGTAGAACCTGCGTAGAGCTTAAGTTGTCTTACTAACCGTTACTGACTGAAACAAAAATCTATGTTACATGGTTTCCACGCTAGCTCTCGTTCCTGACTGAGAGAGCTGTGAAACACTGACAAATGGCAAATCAACACAACAGTCCTTCACCTCGTAGTGCTATTAGCTGTCCGCCTATCGTCTTCTGAAGTATTTCTGGACTAACGAACAGCTGACGGTATGGCAGCCTGTAGAACAATATTCCCATCTCATCTCCAAGTTGTCGATGCACCTTTCATGACATAAAATTATCTATAAAAGACGTTCTCTAACTAATCGGGACACGACGTTAGACCTCAGTGCTACCTATATAACTTCACAATTGTATCCATGATGCCCTATTTGGAGGTAACTAAACAGTTGTCTGACATACTCAGCTTGAAGGCTCCAGTCCTCACAGGTGTATCATGGCTGTTCCGTAATGAGGTTTGCCGTATTGGTTTCTTATAGGCGATTTAAAATGTCATCTGTTCCAGTTCCAAGATCACCAACACCCGTACCCAGATACACGACAATTTCAACTTCTGCTGCTAAAGTTTCCATTTGGAATGGTGAGTCAAAATAGGCATCAGGTAATCTTGTAAAAGTGTTTTACAAAGAGTTTTGTGACCTATTTTCTAAATATATTAAGAGAAAGATTGGATCATTACACCGGAGTTTATCATCTTATTTTCCAAAAATAGAAATCGTTTCGTATATCAACCGAATCAAATAATCAAAATAATAAAATGCCAAGTGTAACTACAACAAATACTGTCAATACTGCGGGAATTCGTTTGATGCGCAAAACTTCGTGTGCTGCTGGTGCTAGTAGCGGTGGTGGTGGCACTGGCGCTGGTGGTGGTGCAAATGATCAGTCAACTAACTCTTCATCACACCAAAATCCAGACAGAAAATCACTAAGAGATCAACCAAATGTTGGCAAATACAAGTTAATTCGTACACTTGGTCGAGGTAATTTCGCAAAAGTTAAACTTGCTCAGCATGTTTCAACTGGACGAGAGGTAAGGAAGATATATTCAACTGTTTGTCTTTATTGTATGTTTCATACAACAATGAAACCAAAAAATAGTAGTACAACTTTTTTTTTTTAGTAGAATTATTTTTCAGAAGTATATTGACAATGTACTGAAAAACACGCCACTATAGCAGTATTATTGGAGCATCCTTCAGTACTAATAATGATTATAATGTTAGCGCTATGAGTTATTTATTGATTTTAACCTTTCTTTTTGTGTGTTTTGTTAAATACTGCGTGCAATAACATTCACAGCTGAAGAATATTGCACTAGGGGGAAAAACAGGCTCATTACTATTGAGAGTTGCTTGGTTTATTTAGTTAGTCGGTTATCAATTTCTGTTAAATATAATCTCACACAAATACACATTAATATCGATTAGAAGTTTACAGTAGAACACAGGAGACTGAATGTTTTTTTGTATTGCAACAGTACACTTTCCTTATGCTTTTGTAGTGAAAATACATTGCTTTTCAGTAATAATATTAACCCATAGAATAGAGCTGTATTTGCTCACAGATTTAATGAGAATTTTAATTAGCGCTTTTGTAAACACTGTCTTTCATTACACATTATTTTAAAAAAAAGAATGCTATAGAAAAACAAAGTACGAATTTACGTCATTTGTATAGCACTGGCTACAGAATTGCTCTTCTAGCGCGATCTTTCATGTATTGGTTGGGTAACAGTCAAAATCGTAACCCAGTAAGTGTAAGTTAAAACCATAGAGAAGCTTTGTAGCTCAGGTGAAGTGATTTTGATGTGGTTGCCTCCTCCTCCTCTTCAGCTGTGAAGCTTTCGTTGTCTTTCTATACAACATCTTCAGCGCAAGCTTTTCACGAAGTAAACTTGTTTGAGTTCTCCTCTGAAAAGTATTGTTGTGATTGATTGTTAATTAGTGAAATAAAGCACCAAAGGTCTATTGTTGTAGAAGAACCGTATTTAGTGTTTCCTAATAACTTACTGATATTTGTTGGAGAAAAGTTCACTTGAAAGCGATTCTTTTTCTCCTTATTTTGTACGTTATCAGTGGCATGTGACCTTTTCAGATCTCCTTCTTGAGTATGAATTGCCACTCACTTTTTGTGATTTTCAATACTTGTGTTAAGGAAAATCAATTTATTCATCATGAACCGTTCAGTGTAGTCATCATACATCATACTAGATAGAATACTGTCGTGTTCTTGATATTCTTACCCGAGAGTCGATAGACTTTAGTATTGTTCACAAAATACTCTCACATGTGGCCACGCGTTCACAGCCTCTGCCAGTTAAATCCTATTCGGTGTCTTCTCACAAAAGACAAGGGGCGAGTACGAATGTCTGGCGCGCTTACAACCTGACTGTGACAGACAGGCTGGCATACCTAGGCGACCTGGAAAGCTCTGATTCCATACCTATAGTGTACATAGGTAGGCTACAGAATCCCAGTGCATCCTATGGCGTGTAAAGCTGTTTTGGTCACCGTCAACCATGGAAACACAACTCCTGACACTGCTTCACTGCCATGTGGGTTAGCATTCAAATCAAAGACTAAGGATGTATCCCGTTAAAACAACCATCTGCTTCGGTCTGGGTTTCTGAGGTGTATACTAGCTATTGTAAAACCTATGCGATTTTGTGTGGTACATCTCTTGGCGCTCATAATATACCACTAAGTTATTGGTTTACGTTATGACTTTGTTGGCAAATTATCGAGACATTTCGATGATTGTCTCTTCTCCACACGACAACCGAATACAATAAATGAGACCATTGGTGAAGATCTGTTGAGGGGTAGTTGTGTTTCCACTAGCTTGAAATCCTTAGTAAAACATTCAATAGGGAGATTAATTTAGCGATGATTGCACTCTCAGTTTACTTCATATGATTGTTTAATTCCTTCGTGTGTTTTTTTTTCCTAAGGAGATAGTATGCTTTTTTGTTTTATTTTCATTCAATTATTTTTGCTCTAAACCCGATCATAAAATCTCTCTCTAGTGTGTTTCTTGTTTACTCTACTATCCTTCCTACTCGACTGTAGGTTGCTGTGAAGGTGATCGATAAAACTCAGTTGAATCAAGCCAGTTTAAAAAAGGTAAGTTAATCGTGTTCAACTGTTTTAAGAGCAAATAAATCACATATAATATGATTATTAGACTATTATTATTATTATTGCTATTTGACTAGACTGAAAAAAGGTTATTGACTGGTGGTACAGTTAATACTGCCTTGTTTGATGAATTTTGTTATTGTCTTACGCTACTTAGGTTCTGTCTGTTGTTTCAATTGTATATCGTGCTACCGTTATTGTTTTAGTATTAACATCACAAATGGTAATTACATTGATGATGACTATACACCTTTTTGATGAATGTTCACTTTTTTTTCATTGTAGTCGTCTTGTGTTCTTCATATGCACACACACAAACACACGTGTTTTGCAAAAACAAAGTAAAAAAAAACAGTTTAAGAAAATATATAAGCATTTATCATTACAAGATGAAAAAAAAATGTTAGAAAAATGAACTGTCTATTAAAAAATCAATATTATTGATTATTGTTCAGCCAGTTGACACGTGCCAGTCTCTGTGTGTCTGTGTGTGTTTTCTACAGGTCGATAATTAGTTTTATTGTAATTATTATTATTCAGACACGGAGCATATATGTATATATCTTCGTACCACTTTAATTGAAGACATCTTGTTCTTCTGACAAGCTGCTAAACTGACTGACTGGTTTCAACATAGAACTAGTTTGCACAGATGTGCACCAGTTCAACTCGACACACTCCCTCCCTGTACCACACAAACCAAGACAACAGAATAAACACAGATTCAAAAAAGAGATAATAGACAGAAGTGTGAGTGAGGGAAAAAGAATAGGAGTAATATGAAAGAACAATAGAGTTTTATTGGATATGACAAATCACTCACAAAGAGTGATGAATGCATCTTCACCATCATCGAGAAGGACGACTTTCAGACATATCCATTGGTTGTTACCATCCCAAGGACTCCAACCAGTCAGCTAGCCATCCAGTCTACACCCCCCCTACGTGGCCGACTGGCTCAAACTAACTATTATGGATTCCATTGACTGATGAAACCGTGTTTTCGTTTGACCACCACTAGCTAACTCTTTTCCAACTTGATCGACCCTATGTCAGTCTCCTAACATTGCCTGTCGTTGAGGAAGGTGATCGATGGCTAGACATGCATGCGTAACACATGTCCTAACCGTCTCATTCAATCGATGTAACTGCTTCATAACCTCGTCGATTGATTTCCCCTCCATACTTAGCGCTCGACCGAAGCCTAACCACCTCAATATTACTCACTCTATTATACCACCACCTTAAACGGGAGATAGAACGCAGACACCTATGACCAAAGACAGCTAGCTAACCTTTTCATGTCTTCCGCTTATAATGGTTACATCTTACTGATAGCCATAAAGGAGGACGTACCGAACTGCTGCTGTGCACTACACACGTCCTTTGATCAATAGCCAACCGGATATCACGTCTACTAAGCCAGAGATGACGTATGCTGGCAAATGCCCAACAAGTCTTGTATATCTGTGCTGAGATTTCGTCGGCGATGAAGGTGTTAAAACGTTTATAGGCTGTAATAAATGACACAGAGATGCCTGTATGATTCATTCAGTAGTTTTCAAATCTCTCATGGTTAAATTATACACCTTTCATACCATAGATTTTATTTTGTTTTTTACTTTATTGAATTTAATGAGTGACAGTATGTTGCACGAAAACAAATCTCACTGGATAAAGGATTTTTTCTCCCTCGACAACTGGGATATTGAGAGAATGGTAGAGAATGGTTTATGCTTGGGTTTGAATTTCCATGTGTCTCATATATATTTTTACTAATTTGAGATTACAGAAATCACCTGTATGTCTGTGAACCGTCGTCATCGATGTGTTTTCTTAGCAAAAGTAGAACTAGGTTAACGGGTAACCGCTAGATTATTCAAATCAATAAATGTGATATCGTTTTGTTATCTCTGTTTTTGTTTTTTTGAACTTGCCTATATACTTTTATGAATTGTTTAGAATTGAACGGTCATCGAATTCGACCAGTTCTCACACTGCTGATATCTGTCTATTGATTGAACCCTACTTGTGGAGTGATTCATTAAGATAGTTTTCAGGTTTCTTATACTACCTCATGTGTATAAAAACAAGCCTCAATAAATCTAGTACTTATTATTGATACACTGCGCATCATATACCTGTTCATTAGTAGTTATATATACACTTTGATTGGACACCAGTTACTAATCAGTGTTCAATCAAAGTATCCAATACAGTCCTACAAGGGGTCGGTCGCAAATCCGAATAGCCCAGTGGTGACGTCTCTGACTGCAGCAGTGGTGACGCGGGTTCGAATCTCAAAAGGGACATGAGTTCCTTCACTGTTACAGAAACGCCTTGCTGACTGGTGGGTATGTACTAGCACGGAGCCTAGGTCAGGTAGGGTTTACTACCGATTGTCTCCAACCACTATATATATATATATATATATGGGGGAGTTAAACAATAGCGTCCCAGGGGTACGAACGCCCCAATGACCTTGAACGCATGCTAGTCGTTGGCTAAGGACACCTGCCATTACTGTAGCGCGAATATGAACGCTATTCACCAACTAAGGAGCAAACTTCACCTAGATCAATTTTTTGAGTACTGTTTGGACAATGGGTTATTAGCTCGTTTGGGTTAGGATTAGGGTTAAGGTAGGTATTACGGTTAGGATAAGGGTTTTAATTAGGGTTAGGGTTACGAATAGGGTATTATTTATTTTAGTTTGTCTCATTAGTAGTCATCGATCCTCTTACTGGAAACCATAGTAATTCAACTGAAGGCTTTGGGGAGGACTGCAAAACAAGATAAGAGTGATAAACGGATAAGAAAAAAAGCTTACCTTAAGTCACTTCGTTGAATACATGTATAGAAACTGGTCTAACTTAAAAACTGATACTCCTCACTATAACTGGCATGTATTTTTAAGTGATGTCATAGAAAGATAACCTGTTTAATGTGTTTTCATGCATTGCCTTGTAAATAAACGTCATTTTTTGTGCAAAACTCACAAGGTCACTCGTGCGTTCGCATCCCATGGGACGCTATTGTTTAACTTTGCCATATATATATATATGACACGAATTGGCAGAAGTTGGGATTCATGGATCATTGTATCGGGTCCCAGTGGCTGAATGGCCTACAAGCTCCCCTCTCCACTGGAATGTCTTAGGTGGATGCCTACTGCCGATGAGTCCCAAACTAAGACGAAACAAATGTCCAGTACTCCTAGTTTTTCCAGTGATTCACTGACTGATGTCAAGCTCGTGATCAAACTTCTAATCAATCAAATCCACGCATATCAACAATTGATAATTGACCGCGAAGTAATTTGGAAACTACTCAAGTACTACGGCGTACCCGAAATATTCATCAACCTTATGCAACAGCTGTACGACAACGACACATGTCAAGTGATCCACAACGGAAAACTCAGCAAGGCGTTTGGAGTAAACACACGAGTCAGACAAGGGTGCTTATTATCACCAATGATATTCCTAATTGTGGTGGACTGGATTATGCGCCTGACAGTGGGAAACGAGAAGACAGGACCGACGTGAAGAACCTAGAAGACCTGGAATTCGCGCGTGGATGATTTATGTTTGATGTCACACAAAATCGAAGACTTACAAGCAAAAACCGACAAACTGGTCGAAGAAGCAGCAAAGACAGGACTGCAGGTGAACATAGACAAGACGGAGGTTATGAAAATAACCAACCAACAACAACAACAACAGCATCAACATCCAACGCTAATCACCATCAACGGGAGGGATTTGAAATAGGTCACTTCATTCATTCACTTATCTAGGGAGCATTGTCTCAAATACAGGAGGAACGGACGAGGATGTCAAATCGAGAATCGGGAAGGCGAGAAACACATTCATCAACCTGAAACCAATCTGGAAATCTTCGTGACTCACTCAGCCTGCATCAACAACAAAATTCGGATTTTCAATACAAACGTCAAGTCACTTCTTCTATACGGATCAGAAACTTGGCCAGTGTGTCACAAAGAATATTTCCAACAGCCTGTTGCACACCTTTATCAACAACTGTCTTTGTTCTATACTGAAGATCAGATGGCCAGAAAGAATCACCAACAAGAAACTATGGGAACAAACAAAACAAGAAGCAATCGCTCAACAAATATGCAGGAGAAAGTGGAGATGGATTGGACACTCTCTCGCTGAGGAGGCCGTTGGGTGACATCGCGCGTCAGGCCAGTGCTCGAGTGGAACCCGAAAGGGAAGCGGCGAGTGGGACGTCCAAGGGTGACATGGAGGAGATCGTGTGAAGAAGAGTTGAAACAGTATGGACTAAGATGGATGCAAGTGAAAAGTACAGCAGAAGACAGAAGCAAGTGGAGACGTGCAGTTGAAGCCCTATGTTCCACTAGGAGCCCAAGGGAACAATAATAATAATATAAACCATGCAGGATTCAGTAAGTAATGCCTCATTAGTTTCTAACATGTACAGATATGAGTTCCTGTATTCCTTTCCAAATGACTTTATATATGCGTATTGCTGATGAGGCAGTTATCCAGATAGTAGTTCTGGTGGTAGATATTTCATAATCTTTTTAAACTATTTCCTAGACGTATCTACGGTTTTCTTTCACAATTCTTTTCGTAATGTCTAATATGTACGAATATAAAGTAGTGTTAAGTTTGATGACTACTCTCCACGAACACGTGTTCACAATCGCATATTGATGCATTTAGAGTTTCATTAAGACAGTATACGGTTCACCCACCATTTGTAAGTTATCAATCCAAGTTTTTTTTTAAAAATACATACATAAAAAAGCTTTTTGACTGTGAGGCCAGTAAGGAGAGAAAATGAATATTTCAATATTACAGCACATATGTGGACAAAATTAAGAAATTTGATACATTTCTAAATATCTTTATGCTTTCATTTTATCTCAAAAAAAAAATTGAAAAAAAGTTTATCCACTTGTAAAAGTGGCATACTGTCATAGACTTCAGTGTTGTGTGCGCATGTACGCTAAACTTGGTACACGTAGTTGGTTGGTTGATTCCATCGTGTAAGACGATGACGAGCAAATTTCGACTGACACTTCTTTAGTGGGAACAAATGCTTGTGCGTCGGTGGCACAGTGGTTAGGACGCTCGCCGACTATGCACATGGTCCGGGGTTCGATCCCCGGTCGACGCACTCCTTTACCTCGCCAAGCCAGTAATAAGGTCGGTAAAGAGGGAAGGTTGGGCATGAGGCCAGCAACCCCATCCTGTAAAAATAATAAACTCTGCTACAGAAACTTCAAGCCTCTAGCTTGAAGCCTTATGTTCCACTGGGAACGTGAAGGAAATATATATATATATATATATATTGACTAAGATTACCTGACAAAGCTATCTCATCTCATACGTATTAATGGACTTTCGGTTTTCTTTATTCTGTTGTATTTATTGACCTTTATTATAAAGGTTAAAGTTCATGATTCCAACTTGTAGATCTTTGAAATAGCATGAATAAACGTCCTAAGATCTACATGTGAATTGGTTTTCATACATTGGTGGATTTAGTTTTGCACTCCCATCCGGTGTTGTCCTTGAGTAGTAATCTTCAAATGTTTGGCATGAAATTCTCTCCTGCTGTCAAACGTAAGCTGATGTTACAGGACTCAATCCTACCTTATAGGGAGGCAAGAGTAGTGAAATGGTGGTAGAGCGTGTTGATCACTTCAGTCATTTGGAGGAGTTGCGTTAGCCCCAACGCGCTGATCGCTGTCGAAATCTCAGCACGGATAAAGAAGCCTCGTTTGTCTTCTAGCTTAGTGGACGTGATATCCGGTTGGCTATCGATCAAAGGACGTGTGTAATGCACAGCAGTAGTTCACTACGTCCTCCTTTATGGCTGTCTGTGAGACATGGCCATTGAAAGTGGAAGACACGTAAAGGCTACCTAGCTATCTTTTATCTTGGGTGTTACATATAATAGAGTAAGTACTATTGAGGTTAGGCGTGGGTCGAGTGCTCAGTAAGGAGGGGAAATCAATCGACGAGGTTATGAAGCAGTTACATCGATTGAGTGAGATGGTTAGGATATGTGTTATGCATGCATGTCTAGCCATCGATCGCCTTCCTCAACGACAGGCAATGTTAGGAGACTGACATAGGATCGATCAAGTTGGAAAAGAGTTAGCTAGTGGTGGTCAAACGAAAACACGGCTTCATCAGTCAATGCAATCCATAATAGTTAGTTTGAGCCAGCCAGTCACCAAACACGTAAAGAGGTGTAAACTGGATGGCTAGCTGATTGGTTGGGGTCCTTGGGATGGTAACAACCAATGGCTGCTGGAGACAGACAATTGGTGATATGGCTGAAAGTCGTCCTTCTCGATGATGGTGAAGATGCATTCATCACTCTTTGTGAGTGATTTGTCATATCCAATAAAAGTCTATTGTTTTTCCATATTACTCCAATTCTTTGCGCTCATTCACACTTCTGTCTATTATCTCTTTTTTGAATCTGTGTTTATTCTGTTGTCTTGGTTTGTGTGGTACAGGGAGGGAGTGTGTCGAGTTGAACTGGTGCACATCTGTGCAAACTAGTTCTATGTTGAAATCGGTCAGCCACTCATTTCGGTGTAACATTTTATTCTGCACGTTTGCGATGTGGCCATCAAAATAAAGGAAACACAACAATGCAGTACACTGTCATTGAATATTTGATGTTAGGCTGTAGTCAGTCGTTTCCTGAATAACCTACTTGATAGTGATGTTTTTATTGTTCAGCAAGTTCGAATGGCGGAGGGATCATACAGTTACCTCGAGGTAAAACTGTGGTGCCAATAAATGCCTAATTTATTCCAGTTATGGAATAAATATTTAAGTTAATGGCCGTAAGTATAGTAAACAACCAGTGTGTAGCAAACTACGCATTTTTAAGGGAAAAACAACTTGTGGTAAACAATTATACATATTTTTATGTAAGATTGGTAATTTTTTGTCCTATCCTATTTCTCATTGCACACTTGTAATTGTGCATGTGTGTTTCTGTTAGTTGATTATATTGTAACGACATAAGACAAGGGCCAGGCAACATTATTATTCGTTATTGTTAGCGAAGAATCAACGTCTTCTGATTGGTTGTTTTCTTGCTGAAGGTTATTCTGTACTGCTTGTGACCGTTTCTTAGAAAGTTAAGCCTTATATCTGCGAATCGTATTTTCACAAGTTAAGTCTGCTGTGATTGGTTGTTGAGTTCCTCAAGATTAGGCTTTGTTATTGTTTTTTCTCATGACCCCGATTCGGGACGTAAACATTGACGTAAGCTGTTGTCTACAATTTTGGCTTGCAGACTTGCAGCTCTCACCACAATATGACATTTTCAAGTTTTTGAGATGCAAATACCACATTTTTAGACTGTTCATGTCGACTGCTGGATTTATTGCTTCTTTCTTCAATATATATTAGTCATAAGACTTCTTTAGGTTTCAACATTCAATCTTGCTAAGCATCGATTATTGATTAGTGCAATAACCTCCTTCACATTTGCTTCATTTGTCTGTTCGTCTAACCACTACACACGTAATCGTCAAAATATCTATGCTTGAATAGTAAGTAACATTGGCATTTTTAAGACCATTACTGATTTATTACAATAGGAAAAGAGAATGTTACTTTTTCTTGTCAATAATAAATCAGAAAATTATTCTGATGCTCGCTAGTGACTTGCTACAGGTTGGAGCTTCCTGGAGTTCTAGTGAGAAGTCGTGACCAGTGAGGTCCAATTAGAAGTCACGTGTGTGGATGGATGTCCCACCAACGACAATAGTTGGGGTCGCGCTAAAATCACGAATTGGTAGAAGTTAGAATTCATGAGCCATTGAATCGGGTAGGGTCCCAGTGGCTGAATGGTATACGAGCTTGCCTTGTAATCGGAAGGTCCTGGGTTCGAATCCCAGTGGGTGCGTACTGCCGATGATTCCCAAACTAGGATGAAACAGCAGCTGTCCAGTACTCCCTGGTTTTCAATGGTTCTCTAACTGATATCAGTCCGTGATCAACTCGTAAAACATAACTAATCCTTACAAACCAAACTATAGAAAATAATAAATCTTATTTCATACATTTCGTTGCCTTGATAAATTTCGATAGAGAAAGAAAGATCAAATTTGCAGTATAAAATGGCATCATCACTGTATTCCACAGGTTCTCATCAGCTACTGCAAACTGCCTGAAATTACAATGGTTATAAATAATGACAATAACATACCTCAGTGTTTGGAAGGTAATAAAGAAAACATTCTTAGATGAACGCATCCGGAATATAAGTATAACCAATATTTAGTTTAAGTTACCGTCAATTTATATGCTTTCAAACTATGGGAAAAAAGAGGGAGGGGTGAGAGAAGACAGAAAACAGAAAAATCTAATAAACAGTGTTAGCTTGTACGTCAACATAGCAACTCAAGAGGGTTAAAGTTCATCAAATTGAAAACTTGCTTAGTGAGCTCAGCCCATTAATGTGTATGAATAATCAGTGTAATGAAAGTAATACGGTTACCAAGGGAGTGAAAGATTCACTACACACACACACTCTCTCTGTGTGTATAAGTTTGGTCTGAAACGTTTGATTGCAATTGTTTCAGCAGTAAATCCTAGTAAATTTCTTGTCCTTTGTATGTTTAATATTTTGAAGGATTTGGAAATGTCGACGAAATGACCCGTATCCACAGAGTGGGTGTCTAGTAATTGCACTTTGTAAATATCTGCTTCCTTTTAAGCATAGGTTTCTTGGAATATGCTTTGAAAACCGGATAGAAGCCCTTCTTTCTGTCCTTCCAATGTACTTGCTGCTGCAGGTGCACGTAAATTTATAAATGCAGCAGGGTGCTTATCCAGTTTCGACTGGCTTATAGAGCATGTAGTGCTGTATAGTGTCACCCTCTTAGCTGCAGGGAAACATCTTTTTATTGCTCCTTTCATCCTCCTGTCAATCTTTTGTGATACTGCTTCTCCTTTGTATGGGAGGCAAATGAACACTTTCTTCTTTATTAATTATTAACTGTTGGATACTTCTCTTTCTAATCTCTTTCTTTGCTGTACTTTAGGATAAGTCCTTTTGGATACCCGTTTTTCTTAAGGCATTTTTCAACAAAGCTTAATTCTTCTTCTACCTTGTTAGACGAACATAACTTCCCGGCTCTGTCGTATAGTGAGTGTCCTTACTAATCCCCGCTTATAGCATATAGGGCAGAAGCTGTTGTAGTGAAAATATGGTCCAGTCCAGGTTTCTTTTCTGTAGATGGACTTTTCAACCTTTCCATAGTTTCTTTATTTTACATTTAGGTCCAGGAAATTGAACTCGTCGTTGTGTGTATATTCTATGGTGAATTTAAGGCGGTCAACTAATACGGATGTCTGATGCATGTCGTTACAAACAAAAAACGTATCATCGACATATCAACGATAGTATGTTGTTTCGTTGATAGCATCACTCAATCGCGTCTGTTCGAGATAACCCATGAAGATATCGGCTAGAATAGGTCCTAGAGGTGAACCAATGGTGGCGACCCCGTGAATTTGTTGGTAAAATTGGTTGTTGAATTTAAATTGTATATCTTTTGTGCAAAGAATTAGTAGGCGCTTCATCTCTGTTTCCGGTAATGGCAATAGATCCGTGAAATAGAATGATATCATTTTATACTGCAAATCTGGTCTTTCTTTCTCTATCGAAATAAATCTTATTTTATATAATCATTAAGGTTCTGCATATAATCAGATAACATATTATGCGGGAGTTTTAAGCGTAAGAATTACTCAGATTGAGAAATGAGCGACAGATACTGACAATAACTACCTAGAAAGGGTGACACTTGCTTAAAACTTGGGCTACTGAAAACCTCCATCAATATGCCTATTACTGCAAATAGTTTCTCTTATTCGATTTGTTTAAATCTGGTCAACTATGACTTCCTAATGGTATTATTTACTCTGGCGAGTATTTGAAGCATTCACAACCTGCTGATTCGTAAGTTTCTACTAAGCATGAGAAAAGGCATTATCCTCGATGGCAGCTTATGCCACAGTGTGTACATAAGATGACCGTTTCTCAATGGTGTCCTTGGTGCACAAAATAGATTCCTGAGCCTTTTAAAATTGGCATTCAACGAAATGTCGTCGTGTACTTCTCGAAGGAGAAGAAGAACAGATATCATAATGATGGATTGGTTTGTGTTTCAGGTCAGATAGAACTGTGTCACACGATCTACTGTCAATTAATACTTTTTATTTGAAGATCCTGGATGCAGTGAAAATATCATGCAATAAACTCTACTGAAAATTCTGTACATGATATAAACACTGTTCAGAACAAAGCTATTATTATTATTACCAACTAATTAATTGTCTGGGTATTAGTTGTCCTAGTGTGATATCCTTCTGCTAAAATGGCTTTTTTGTGATGTGTATCTGTTGCACATATCTCAGTGAAAATGATAAAATATACAATGGGGCTTGTGAATTAGGAAGTACTCACAGCAACCTTGTCATTGTGTTCCAGGTTGTAGAACAATTCATTCTGAGCAGTTGGGTAGAATAATGATCAGGCCTCACACATTAATTATGACATACATAGTCTGGTAATTGAGTCCTAATTGGCAAAATTTGATTATCACCGAAAATATCCATCGAGTCATGAAGAAAATTTCCTTTATCTACGAAATCATCTTCAGACGCTGTACTGTACAGTCGTGTGTATAGTCGTCTATTATTGAGTAATAGAGGGGGTGGTGACATAATTGACACAATTACTCAGAAGTGGCTTTACAAGTAAAAATCAAAGTCGCAAATTACGTAGTACTCAACGGCACAAAAGAAGAACGGGTTAGAAATTTAATAAGGTTAAAATTGTTATTGACTAGTGAGAGGAAAGGTAGTTGAGTGTCCATTTAACAAGTGTGAAGAGGGTGAGAAAATGTACGAAAGGAACACGTGAGAGTGATAACAGTGAATTAATTATTAAACTAAAAGCAAAATTAAATGATAAAAAAATTTCCAGGGAACGACTAATGAAGAGGTTAAGAGCATGGTAGAATAAGAGAGAGACTGGACAAACTGTTTTCTGCATACAGAGTTCGAGGTTGTATTGACGACTCACCAACGCCTCCGCCATACACAAATACCGAAACTTAACACCCTTTGTACCACTTAGTCTTACCTTGTAGATGATCTTGAAAGACGACTCTGGTGGAGCTACGTGGCTTGAGTTTACCAAGTGGTGGAGAATTGAGCTAGTAACTGTCATGCATTATCCTTTCGCTAACCATGTGGGATAATGTTCAGAGATGCGTTTGGAAAGTGTTCGCTTTGTCCGGCCAATATAACTAGCTCCATATGAGCAGGTGACCCATCCAAAACGATAGTTTGTCGTTCACATACCCATTGATCATTTGTCGACTGCGAAAATTGGTGCGTAACTCAATCACGAAGAAGGTTTTTCCCAGTGATCTGCATAAGCACTTCTTCAAGATCTCAGCAGCAATATCACCTTTAAATTGATTACTTCATAACTTTGCATACTGTTTTGAATTGATTGGAAATTGTGAATACACAATTAAGTTGTACAGACGTTGACTACTCATTGGCAGACTGTTCCACTCTTTACAAGTGAAACAGTGCTAAAAGCCAAAGTGATGAACAAATTGTAAGTTTTTCGTCACATACTGTGTTCATAGCCTCAGTGTGTTGAAATTTCAGTTCGGAAAGAGGGAAATCAACACCAATGAGACAGTTTGCTAATCATTACATGATATCAAACTGTAAATTCTCTGATAACTGGTCTTAATCCTATGGAAAATTGTGGCTTATAAAGCCATGGTGGCTGATTGGATGCTACAAATCATTGGTTGCAGGCTCTGGGACAGATATATGCCTGAATCATACAAAAATGACACATATGATTTCGCCTATCATCATATTTCTTGATTATAATTTCTTTCTATTTCTGTTCAGTCTTTTGTGTACTAACATTCCAAATGAACTTTATGTTTATTATTGTCACCATCCATCCATCCATTTGTTTGTTTGTTTGCTTTGTTGAATCCGATTATATATGAGTGAAGTTATGATTCATTAGTGTCGACTCTGTCTGTCTGTTTTCAACATAGAAATTTGCACCGATGTGCAGCAGTTCAAGTCGCCACACTCCATGTAGCACACAAAACAAGAGAAGAAAGTAGAAGAAATGCAAAATACAGACAGTATAAACAGAGATATGAGGCAAAATGAATAGTAAAATAGAAGAACAATATAGTTTCATTAGAAATTATAAGTCACAAGGAATGGATACATCTGCTCTATTGAGAACGATTTTGAACCATTGGTTTTTTTACCATCCGGAGGACCCCAACCAGTCAGGAAGCCAGTCTACACAACTTCCTACATGGCTGGTTGACTTAAACTAACTGTTGTGGATTCCATTGTACGATGAAGCCATGTTTTGGTTTGACAGCTGCTAGCTCTTTTCCTGCCAGATCCCATGTCAGCTAACATTGCCTGTTGTCGAGGAAGGCGATGGATAGGCATGCATGCGTAACACATGTCCTAACCATCTCAGTCTATGTAGCTTCACAGCCTCGTCGATTGATTTCCCCTCCTTACCTATCACTCGACGCCTAACCTCAATATTGCTCACCCTGTCATACCACTTCCTACGGGAGATAGAACGCAGGCAACTATGATCAAAGACAGCTAGTTGGCCTTTCCATGTCTTCCACTCTTAATGGCCATGTCTCATTCACATCCATAAAGTAGGACGGAGCAGACTGCTGAACAATACATACGCCCTTTGGTGGACAGCCAACCGGATATCACGTCTACCAAGTCAGAGATAGAGTAAACTGGCATATGCGAAGCGAGCGACTCTCAGCTTTCAAGCACTAGGTTCATGCGTTCGAATCACCACCCCAGTACCTGAAATGTAGATGGGATTCATTGCCAGCTGAATGAAAATACAACTGGTTGTGTTAAGTAACATTTCATTTCATTTTTAAAGTTTTCCGTTGTTTTTTTATTTCTAATGGGTTCATTTTCATATACTATCATTTCATTATTACTTTTTGTGTCATTGTCTTTTGTTGTTTATAAAAACAGTTATTCCGAGAGGTGAATATTATGAAAATGCTGAATCATCCAAATATTGGTAAGATTAATAAAAGATAAACGAAGAAAGGTTTTTGTTTTTTTGATATTAACAGGGTGTTTTTGTTTTTCTTCTGTTGTTGCACTCTTTTGTTTACATATTGATATGCATATTCACAAAAATTTTGTTCTGCCTGTGAAGAACATCTACAATGGGTTTTTTATCATTTAAAATATCAGTTTAAGCATGGGTTTTATTTGTTAGTTATGTAATGTAAACACAACTCTACAACAAACACAACATGTCGCTTTTTTATCTGAGATGCTGGAAATCGTGAATTTCACTTCTATGCATGTATCACAGTGGAATATAATAGGCCTAAAGGCGGCGGCGGTCAACTGACACTTCATCATTGTTCAATGATCGAAGTTGAAGTTTTGTACAATAAGTGTTTCTTCTAACTATCAGTTTATTTTGTGTGTGTGCATAATTAATTGACTTTTAAAAGTTGTAACTGGTACCAATCTATCTATGACCAAGTGACAGAGTTTTAGACTTCATAATTTGAATACAGCAAAAAGAACAGTAGCTTGTGCAGAATAAAATGCTACCATGATTGTTTATTTCTCTGGCTTCTCATCAGCTTCTTACAGCCTAAAGACATTGTTAAGTTTACGTACAAAAACAATTTTAACTTACAGGATTTCATCATGAGCTGACATTGGTTAGAGAACCATTGGAAAACCTGGGAGTACTGGACAGCTGTTTCGTCCTAGTTTGGGACTCTTCAGCAAACAAACCAATACTTGAATATCAATGAGATGCTCACTGGCCACTGGCCCTATTCAGGTAGGTAGTTAACTGGGGTTTCAGTGGGAAGTCGTGACCAGTAGGGTGAAGCAGGTCTGGTGTGAGGACAAATACTCGCCGAAGACATTGGCTAACCGTTGCGCTATATCGTGAATTGGCAGGAGTTAGAATTCATGGGCCATTGGATCGGGTCCCAGTGGCTTAATGGTACACGAGCTTGCCTTGTAACCAGAAGGTCCTGGGTTCGGACCTCGGTGGGTGCGTACTGATGAAGCATCCCAAACTAGGATGAAACAGCTGTCCAGTACTCCCAGGTTTTCCAATGGTGATCGCTTCGGCAAACTTGAGGAGATGTTGAATTCTTTTGTCTATTGATAATTTTGAAGTTTCTTCCAATGTCCACCATTTCATAACGCGTGTCAAGGAGATGCCTGGCAATGACACTGTTGGAAGCATTTGTTCTCTTGAGACGTAGGCTTTTGGGTGCGTGTCTAGAAAATCGGCGGTATGCCCTTCTCTCTGTTCTTGCAATGTAACTGCTCCCGCAGACACATGTAAATTTGTACACACACTTGGAGTTAACATGAGTGAGAAGGGTATCTATCTACTTTTGATTGCACCAAAGGGCATCTTGTCCGATAAACGGGAACCGACTTAGCTGCAGGATAGGCTTTGGCAAGTGACATATCCAATCTTCTTTTGATTATTCCTGCAATATTATCACCTTTAAAATCAAGTTGAACAAAGATAGGCATTAGCATTAGCATGAACCTTTGAAAATAACCGATGTTTTTTGCAACATCTCTTCGAGAATCAGAAATCCTTCCTCTAATTTCTCTGTAGAGTATATTCTCCTGACTTTAGTTTTTTTTTTTACTAGTGCTCGTTTATAGCTATTCGGACAAAAAAAGCTATTAAAATGTAGGTATTGTCGTTTCCATGTAGGTTTTCGATAAATTGACTTCTGGAGACTACCATCATCCAGGCGTTGCATGGCAATGTCAAGGAAATGAAACTTCCTGTCATGTTCCATAGTAAATTCAATATTTTTATTTACCTCGTTGAATAATCCTAGTAGATAGGAAGCATGACGATTATTGTTGCACACTACAAATGTGTCATCGTTAACATCGGCAATAAAAAGTTCTTTCGTTGATCACATGCCTCAACTTTGTTCTTTCAAGGTTGGATATGAAGATATCTGCTAAAATTAAGTTAAAATTGTTTCTGTGCACATAAACTTAATAATGTCTCTAGGCTGTAAGAAGCTGATGAGTGGCCAGAGAAATAAACAATCATGGTAGGATTTTATTCTGCACCAGCTACTGTTGTTCTTGCTTTATTCAATTTCATAAATGGGGAATAAATATATGAGGACTTCATAATTGTTGGATAAGCGTTCATACTTGATGATATTGGATATTTGGAGGCGATCGGCAGGACGCCTTGGACCTAGGTTTCGTGCTAGTTGGCACTCATCAGCAAGGCGTACCTGCAACCTTGAAGGAACTCAGGTCCCTTCTGAGATTTGAACCCGCATCACCCAGTGCTGCAGTCAGAGACGTCACCATTGAGCTATTCGGGCTCGCGATTGACCTCCTGTAGGACTGTAGTGGGTATTTGGATTGGACACTAGTAACTAGTGTGACGTGTCTAGTCCTTTCTTTGGTGCAGACTGAATTCTATCAGTCAGTTTTTGCAATGTGGCCACCATTCTACCCAATATCATCAAATCAACGTGCACCGTGATGGCGAGCTACCTGGAATCGTAGCCACATTGTAAAACCTGACTGATAGAATTCAGTCTGCACCAAAGAAAGGACTAGACACGTCACACTAGTTACTAGTGTTCAATCCAAAAAGTGTTCATATTTTACTTTGGATTATAATTTTCGTCATGATACGTCTTTTCAGTGAATGACAGCACAGTGTTTATACTAATAATATTTAGATCAGAATACTTGTTGGGATATCGTAAAGCCTAAGTGTGTATTGACTGTTTCATGTTACCTTAAAGGGTATTTATCTCATATTGGTTAGTTATGTGTGATTAGTTATATATGTCCAAACCAAGTTCACTTTTAATAGTTTGAAAAAATCTGGGCATTGGTTATATGATATTCATTATAATAAAGGTTTTCTTGTATTTCCCAATGAATGAAAAACAAAACGATATCGTTGCTTTTACTGACGTTTCGCTATTTAATACTGCTGCTAAAAGCTTTATCAAAGTATTATTTAACCGGAGTTTACAAAATCTCAGCATATGTATAACAACAAAATCAGAAAAATTGAACACCGTAGAGCATCTGTTCGACCACCGAGAAATCCAGTTGAACTCGAAAAGCTTGAAAAATCATCAGCCATAGGTCTACACGCTACGCTATAGAATCAGGCCACAAAATTGATTTTGACAATATTGAAATAATCCAGAAAAATTTCAGAAATCACAAAGAACGTCTGATATTATTAGAAGCACTTCATGTCAAATGGAATCCAAATTGTCTGAATGGAAATGATGGACATTAACAGAATTTTACCTGGTTGAAATGCCCCTCTCCCCACCCATGAAATGACAAAATCAACACAAATGTGATAAGTAATTTCATTATGTAAACACACGCTGTTTTTATATTTTTCACACTTATCAAATCCAACAATCTACACCTGGTTTTACTATCTTTACCAATTGGTCAATTTGACAACGGATAAATGACCCCATACTGAGGAACGATGATTAAGTTGTTATATATACGTTGAGATTTTGTAAATTCTGGTTTTACATTACTACTTTGATAAAGCTATTAGCAGCATTAAATAGCGAAACGTCAGCAAAAACGACAATTCATTCATTGGGAAATAAAAGACAACCTTTATTAAGTGTGATTAGGTTGAAAAAAAGTATATTTAATTGACATTTTTAAGACTTGCCTTTTCTCTTAGGCAGTTAGAACACTTGTCAAGTCATCACCTTCGAAGAGTGTTAGTTAACAGAGGATTTGGTTGAAAAAGAGTTCAGAGTAGTCAAATCAAAGCCTTATATGAATCCCTGAAGTTTTTGACTGTTTGGTTTAAGCCAGCCACACAGGGACATGTAGACTGCCTCGTCGGGATAGTTGAGACTTTCAAGACTCCAAATGCTTCTCAATAGTTCAGATTTATTCATTACTACTGAACACTCCTAGATCTATTTATGTAATCATTCTTTCTCTCGGACGTTTCCCTTCCTTAATAAATTTTTGTGTTCCGAGTGTAACATACACGTCTTGAAGCTTGAGCTTTGAAGTTGCATTAGTTGTGGTGGTGGTGTAGTTTTTACAGGTTGGGATTACTAGCGTCACACCCAACCTTCTCTCTTTTTATTTGGATTCACTACTGACTAAACAAGGTCTAGAAGTGGATCGGCCGTGAATCGAACCCGTGCATGTTTGGAGGAGAGCATTCTACCACTGAACCACTGTCTCATCCCCTTCATTATAAAACTCCTTTGAATATTGATTGATTGATTGATTATGCTCTAGTTTGTTGGGCTAATATGGAGTGTGACAATCTGAACTGCTGCACACTTGTATATGTAAAAGATCTTCATTGAAAAAGCACACACACACAGACTGAATCTTTTTTTAAATATTTCACAATAAAATAGATGTTATTATTATTATTGTTCCCTTTGGTTCCTAGTGGAACATAGGGCTTCAGCTACACGCCTCCACTTGCTTCTGTCTTGTGCTGTACTTCTCACCTGCATCCATGTTACTCCATACTGTTTCAACTCCTCTTCACACGATCTCCTCCATGTCACCCTTGGAAGTCCCACTCGCCGCTTCTCTTTCGGGTTCCACTCGAGCACTGGCCTGACGCGCGATGTCACCCAACGGCCTCCTCAGTGAGTGTCCAATCCATCTCCACTTTCTCCTGTATATTTGTTGGGCGATTGGTTCTTGTTTTGTTTGTTTCCATAGTTTCTTGTTGGTGATTCTTTCCGGCCATCTGATCTTCAGTATAGAACGAAGACAGCTGTTGCTAAAGGTCTGCAACTCGCCAAGTTTCTGATCCGTATAGAAGAACTGACTGACTTGACGTCGTTTGTATTGAAAATCCGAATTTTGTTGTTGATGCAGGCTGAGTGACGAAGATTTCCAGATTGGTTTCAGGTTGATGAATGTGTTTCTCGCCTTCCCGATTTTCGATTTGACATCGTCGTCCGTCCGTTCCTCCTGTAGTTGATACAATGCTCCCTAGATAAGTGGATGACGTAACATCTTTCAAATCCCTCCCGTTGATGGTGATTGGCGCTGGATGTTAGCATGCATTGGAAATATACCTTAGAACATAATATTTTGAATTGTAACCGAAAGTATAATGATGAATTACATAGAAAAGAGGCATAAAACTGGTCATTCAATAATGCCTCTACCATCTTTGGATTGTATGCATGAATAAAGCTCATCAACTGTTAATCATAGTCAACATTAATGTTTTGTTTTGCTTTGTTTTGTTCACCTCTTTTCACTCATTCAGTGTTTCGTTGATTGATTTCCTTCTTCCTTTGTTTTAATCGCTTCTATTCACGTCCATATTATGATATAAAAATTAGACGACGCTTCACATAGTGTATGAATATGTTGTATATGTGTTAGTACATACCTTGTCTTATTCATTCTGTCTGTCCTATCCGCTCCTTAAATGAATTAATTAATTAATGCAAAAATAATTGTCTGTATGACAGATGCTGTCTTTTATACAATATTGTAGCATAAGAAGGGTGAAGAGTCAATCAGACCTGTGATTTATACTACCTTATGTCTAGGAGTTTAAGTTTTAATAATAATGATGTTTCTATTCCTACATCAGTAAAATCACCTTTGTGTCATTGCACTTTAAGGATGAACAACTTTACGTTTTATACAGAAATAGTACGTTTTCCATCGATGGTAGTACACTTGGTGTTTCTAGTCAGGTGACACAAATGTGGTTCACTGTTCAGTACAAGCAAAGAATCACAGTCACTCATTCAATCACTCACATTACTGTTATTATTACTATTATTATTATTTCCATGTTTATAGGCCTAATAATTTCTAAAATACACGTTGATGTTAGGATTAGACTGTGTTGTAGCCATTGAAGCTTTCTTCTAAATCTTTTTTTCCATATGGAGCTGTGGCTAGTTAGTATAGGTGTCCGATTTCCAACCCGACTGACTGGTTTCAACATAGAACTAGTTTGGACACATGTGCACTAGTTCAACTTGCCACACTCCCTCCTTCTACCACACAAAGCAGCAGAACAGAGTAAACGCAGATTCAAAAGAGAGATAATAAACACAAGTGTGAGGAGAAACGAATATTAATATGAAAGAACAATAGAGTTTTATTGGATATGAAAAATCACTCACAAAGAGTGAATACATCTGCACGATCATCATGAACGAGGATTTTCAGCCGCACCACCAGTTGTATGCCTGCAGCCGCCATTGGTTCTTACCATCCCAAGAACCCCGACCAGTCAGATAGTTTACGCCTACCTACTTGACTGGCTGGCTCAAATTGACCGTTATGAATTTCATTGACTGATTCTAAGTTTTCGTTTAACCACCACTAGCTCCCAACATTGCCTGTCGTTGGGGAAGGCGATCGATGGCTAGACATGCATGCGTAGCACATGTCCTAACCATCTCACTCAATCGATGCAGCTGCTTCACAACCTTATCGATTGATTTTCCCTACATACCTAGCACTTGACCGAAGCCTAACCACCTCAATATTACTCACCTTATTGCACCTCACATGGGAGATAGGTAGAATGCAAGTCATCTGTGACCAATGACAGCTAGCTGGCCAGTGTTTTCCTGTCTTCCACTTACAATGGCCATGTCTCACTGATAGCGATAAAGGAGGTCAGAGAGAACTGCTCAGCAGTACACATGTCGTTTGGTTGACAGCCGGATATTACATCTACTAATTCAGAGATGGCGTAAATTGTCAAATGCCAAAGGAGCCTTCCATATCCGTGCTGAGATTTCGTCAACGATCAACCCGTTGGGTCTGGCTGGTGCAACTTCTCAAATAAATAATGTGGTCAACTCGCTCTGTCACTTCACTCCTGCCTATCGTTAATGTATTAGTGAGTCGATGTAGTACAGTTATGTAACATCATCTTACATTGGACAGCAGGAGCGAATCGCTTGCCAAACATTCGAAGATTGCTTGCTGTTCAAGGTGTTCAGAACACTCTGTTCTATTTTATCAGCGTCTTCACCTAGAAGGACTATATCATCCGCATATTCTAAGTCAGAGAGGTTATTCCCTGATAAGAAGTCAATCCCTTAGTTGCTGAAGTTAGTTAGGGTCAATTTCATTAGTACATGTATGATGAAATTAAAGAGAAATGGAGACAGGGGGCATCACTGATGGACACCACTGGTTGCGACTTGCAACCAATTGGTCACAGGTTTTAACTCCGCTTCACACAACGAGGTTTGGACCACTCCCGGTTAGTATATAATCAGCTGTCTCACAATAGATGCAACTCCTTACCAACACCATGTAACTGCAAATAGTTTTTTTGGATAACACTGAAATCTTTTTATACATGACACTTTATAACATACAGTGTCGTTAGCAAAGGGCGGAGTGGGGGGGAGTGTATGGCTTTCATTTCTTTTAGCAGTATGTTTTACGTGTGGTTTATTGCTTTAATCAGAGAATCATGTCAGCCGGTCATTGCTATAAATCCACCCAATGTACACTACACTGCACTGCATTGCTATGCTTGTATATCTCCTATTTATAACATTGAGCCTTTATACCATTGACATATTTCAACCTCGCGTTCAACCCTTCTCTCACACAAAATATTTGTATATCTATGTGTACGTGTGTGTATTTCTCCTTCAAAAAGTATATCAAATTTTGCTGAATTTCGCTTTACTTTTATTTTGTATTTTTCTTTTAAAAATTTAGTTCGATTATATGAAGTGATCGAATCAGAACGTCATGTTTATCTAGTCATGGAGTATGCTGAAAATGGTGAGTTTCTTCTTCTTCTTCTTCTTCTTCGCTGACTGCTGTCTCATTTCTGTCTCATTTTTTTTTCAATTCATGTATTATACTTCTTATCATCTGGTTATTATAACTTTTAAATTAAGTATAACCCTGGCAAAATACTCTCTCCTTAGTGTTGTGAAGTTTATAGTATATAATGTTATTCATCACTCTTCAGTGAATTGAATACTACTGTAAGTTGTTTTCTCTTCCATAGGCTAATCACTTCCTTGAGTTTGAACAAAGCAAGAACTACAGTTTTAGCAGAATAAAGTGGTACCATCATTGTTTATTTCGTTGCCTTCTCGTCAGCGGCTTACAGGCCAAAGACATTATTAAATGTATCTATTATTTATTGTTCCCTTGGGTTCCTAGTGGGACATAGGGCTTCTGTCTTCTGCTGTACTTTAAACTTGCGTCCATGTTAGTCCATACTGTTTCAATTTCGCTTCACACGATCTCCTCCATGTCACCCTTGGACATCCCACTCGCCGCTTCCCTTTCGGGTTCCACTCGAGCATTGGCCTGACGCGCGATGTCACCCAACGGCCTCCTCAGTGAGTGTCCAATCCATCTCCACTTTTTCCTGCATATTTGTTGAGCGATTGGTTCTTGTTTTGTTTGTTCCCATATTTTCTTCTAGGTGATTCTTTCCGGCCATCTGATCTTCAGTATAGAGCCAGCGAAGACAGTTGTTGTTGATAAAGGTCTGCAACAGACTGTCGGAAATATTCTTTGTAACCCGCCGCCAAGTTTCTGATCCGTATAGAAGAACTGACTGACTTGACGTCGTTTGTATTGAAAATCCGAATTTTGTTGTTGATGCAGGCTGAGTGACGAAGACTTCCAGATTGGTTTCAGGTTGATGAATGTGTTTCTCGCCTTCCCGATTCTCGTTTTGACATCTTCGTCCGTTCCTCCTGTAGTTGATACAATGCTCCCTAGATAAGTGAATGAAGTAACCTCTTTCAAATCCCTCCCGTTGATGGTGATTGGCGGTGGATGTTGCTGCTGATGTTGTTGTTGTTAGATGGTTATTTTCTACAATTTTTTACAAAAACAATTTTAACATGCTTGCACAGAGTTCATTTTAAACAAAATTGAGTCGATCAATATGCGCATACACTGATGATATATATATATATATATATATATATATATATATTAAACGAGATTCCGAACAATAATGATCATACACAATGAAAACTTTCGCCATTACGTAATCATACGAAAGAGAGGTGAAAATATCCAGTTACCAGGGCAAAGAAAGGCTGATAACTGTTTCTTTTTGAAAGCATAAATCAGGTTTCAGGCGTTTGATAGACATGGATGGCTTCAGCAAACTTGAGGAGAATTGAACTCTTTTGCCTATTGATAATTTTGAACGATCATGCGACATCCCACCCGTGTCAAGATGTCTAGCGATGACACTGTTTAAAGCATTTGTTCCCTTTAGACATAAGTTTTTTGGTACATGTTCAGAAAATCGTAGGTATGCCCTTCTTTCTGTTCTTCCAATGTAACTGCTCCCGCAGATACATGTAAATTTGTATATACAGTTGGATTAACTCTGAAACAGAGAGGAGACTTTTTTTCTTTTCAAAGAATTTTTTATCAAGCTGTACAATCGTATGTGGTTATTTTAAGAAATTATATGCCGTGAGGGAATTGAATCATAGGTGTGAGAATACACAAAATAATAATGCCAGTAGTAGTATTAGAATGAAATGCAATTAAAACTAAAATATTTGTGATTATAATCATAGTTAAATGTGAAATAGCAAAACAATTAATTTAGTATATAAGACAATTCACAGGATGTGTGAAGGGTGTGAAATTATAGCGTTATTAGGCAAATAGAATTAAAAAATATATATATAATAAAAACGTTACTTAACATTGTGTGAAATTTGATAACATAGAATTTAATGTTGCAAAACGAAATTGATTCAGAATGACACGTGAGCCTAGTGAAATAATACCGGAGACAATTCAAAGTGAGAATAATAATAATAATAGTAATAGTAACAATCGATGTAGTCATAAGGGAAGAGCATACAAATTGAATAAACAAAACGAAGAATAAGTAGAGCCAAGAATATGAATGAGGATTATCATACCTTTGCATAGAGCGATTAAGACCATGAAAGTTGGCTTTTCTGTCTCGATGGCCAAAGCTTCAGCAATACACATGATTCAGATACATAGTGATTTGGACGAATTACTTTTTGCCTTGTAGATGACTTTAAAGGTGGAGGCTGTAGAGATAAGGTGATCATTATCGACCAGATGTTCAATGATCGCTATTCTTATTGCTCCACTTCCACCTCTTCGTAACTACCATGCAGGATAGAGTTCTTGCACGCTTTTGGACAATAATTGAGTTGAACGACCGATATACCTACTAGATCCACTCGAGCAGGTGAATTGATAAACACGCATAGAGTTGGTCGACTGCGGGATCTTGTCCTTCTGTATGTCCCAATGGGAATTTTCCACGAATTAACTCTGAAACCTTAAATGTATAAAATATCTTCAGTCTTTTGATTGGACACCAGACAGTAACTATTGTTATATGTCTAGTCCTATCTTTGGTGCGGACTGAATTCTATCGTCAATCAAGTTTGCAATGTGGCCACCATTCTAGGTGGTTTGCCATCACAGTGGGTGTACTTTGAAATGTTGATACTAGATGATGGTTGGAGGCAATCAGCAGGAAGCTTTGCTTGGCCTAGAATTACTTGTTAGTTGGTACTTGAATCTCAGAAGGCACATGAGTTTCTTTCAAGATTGCAGATATGCCTTGTTGACTGGTGAGTGTCAACAAGCATGACACCTAGGTGAAGTAAGGCTTCCTACCGATTGCTTCCAACCATCTAGTATCCTTAGTCCTTTACATTTTGAAATGTTACTTGGTCCAAGTAGTTCATATTATATCATTGTCAAATTGTTAAGTTTGTGCGATTTCGATTCCGTCACAAAGTGAACAGTATTATTATATAAAGATGCTTACGCATACAAGACATTGTATTTCAAGTGTTGGTTTGTAGGGATTTGATTAGTTACAGGATTTTCATTATGAGCTGACATTAGTTAGAGAACCATTGGGAAACCTGGGAGTACTGGACGACTGTTTCGTCCTAGTTTGGGACTCTTCAGCAGCACGCACCCACCGGGATTTGAACCCAGGACCTTCTGGTTACAAGGTGAGCTCGTATACCATTAAGCCACTGGGGCCCGATCCAATGGCCCATTGTATTTCATTTTCGCTACACAGAGGAGTGTGGCTCATTGGCTTAAGCACTCCTTTTGAACCACTGGGTCCCGCTGTATTTACGTCAACCTTAGAAACTAGGTTATATTGTCATCCATAATGCAGTAAGTGTGTGCTTCACATAGAAAATCTGTCTCGGCGAACTGAATTCCAGACAGTAACGGTAACTGTGTATTGATCAGATTAGTAGGAGTTGGAGAAAGTATATACAAAGGGGGGGGGATTCTTACATATTGTTTGCGAGATGTGATATGTAAATCTGGTCTGCTGAATGGTTCCAAAACATAACTAAACTGCTCCTATGCTGGTTTATCACAGAATATTTCTGGGAATTGTTAATCGTATGTTTTCAATGCTTAAAACATCATAGAATCAGTATGTTTGTCCACTGTTCTTGTTTGTGTGTGTGTGTGTGTATCATAGTTGTATCAATATACATTTTTTGAATTTCACTTAGCCTACTTCTGTTATCTCATACTTTACGGCTTACTTATTTCATATTGTGAAGAACCTTCTCGTTTCTCTACTTCCTTAGCCAACTATCTTCTTCTTCTTTGCCCCTCTAAGTTCGCACTGATCGAAAGTGTGAAATAGCATTAACCAGTTATCACCGACACCCTATACTCTAGTATCTTTTTTTCCAGTTTTCTTGTTGTTCAGTGAGAGAAAAAACTGGAGTAGAGCTTTATTGGCTTTTTTCCCCCACAGTTTATAAAAGGATGATAATATTGTAACAACAGAATACAAGGGCCAGGCAACAGATCGTTTATTAAGGAAAATCAACGCATATTTAAAGATTTTAATGTACATTATTGTAGATTATTGTTAGTAGAAAATACAGTCTTTTGATTGGTTGTTTCTCACAGAAAGTTAACCTTGCATCTCTTTGTGGCTTTGTCAGATCATCCATATGCTAACTGTATCCGCCCGCCTACGCAAAGCCTTTGTTCTGATTTTCTCACCACCAATATTGTGGACATAAACATTGACGTCAATTACTGTCTACCAACTTTTGGCTAGCAGCCAGCTCTCACCACAATATAACCTCAATAAATATTGAATGAACACTCAGATGATTATAATTCAGTTTATCATCACCTCTGAATAATAATGTTTCTTCTTCTTTTGTTTTGTTTGTACTTTCTGTTTTCATCTGTTTAGCCACCCCCACCCTCACCGCCACCTCCACTCCTATTCATTGTCTCCTCCATCCATTACCTCAGTCATCTGATAATTTTTTTTGGAAATCATTAGAAACTCCAATATATATCATTCTCAGTGTTCATTTTTAGGTTTGACGCTTTCTCCCTTCCTACACTATACACTAAACTTCCGTGTAGTGGGAATTATATATTTCACCTTGACTATAAGACTATCCTAGTTTTAACACTTTCTGGTTTTATGTGTGTGTGTATGTGTGTTTGCATTCGTCTGTACTAAGTTTCCTTTGTGCTTTTCATTTGTCAATCAGCTTGATTGACGACTGTGTGCGTACGTGTTCGGGTTGTTATTGTCTTTGTGAAGTTTTGTTTTATTCTGAAGTTGGTCTGATTCATCTAAATTTTCACTTGGTTTTATATATACATATATACTGCCTCCTACGTGTAGGTCATATGTGTATATTTAGTACTCTGGTTTTCTTGAACAGTACTTGTCGCTAACCAATATGTCGAAGTGATTTAAACATAACAGCTTCACCTGTCGTCGACAGAACTCATCATTCTGTTCCTTAGTTGAGATAGCTCTGTCTGGTAAGTATTATTATTAGCTGGTATCAGCGTTTTCCACTTCTCATATGAGTCTGTAATGTTTCGTAAAAATACGCCCCTGAGGTGAATGGTTCTTAGATTGTTTACCTTTAAAAGTGGAGGATGTAAACCGATCTCCCGGGACTTTATTAGGCCATAGGGATTAAACGTCAGCGTGGTTTTTTTTCTCTCTAAATATTGAAACCTTCAAGCTAGAAATTTTGTTGTTTCGGAGACTATTGGAATGTCATCAAGTAAAGCCAGTAAAAGAATCCCTCACTATATCTATACTGCTGATTGTGATAATTATTTTATTATTATTGTTCCCTTGGGTTTTGAGTGGAATATGGGCCTTCAACAACACATCTCCACTTTGTTCCATTTTCTACTGTCCTCTTCATTTGGATCCACGATTGCCCATAATTGCTCATCTCCTACTCTGATGATCTCCTCCATGTCAGCCTCGCACTGACAACCTTATTCGTCGTTTCCCATTGGGATTCTACTCGAGTGGTGGCCTGCATTGCGTACGATGTCATTCGACGGTTTCCTTAACATATGCTTAATCCATCTACATTTTCTCCTACATATTTGTTGGGCGATTAGCTCTTGGTTGTTTGTTGTCAGCCAGCCAGAGTTTCTTGCTGCTAATTCGTCGCGGCCAGTCAGCCATTTCATCTTCAGTATGGAGCCAGCGAAGGTGGCAGTTGTTGATGAAAATTTGCAGCAACCTGTTGGAATTCCTTTTCGTTACACGCTGGCCAAGTTTCTGACCCATGTAAAAGAACTGATTGACGCATCACTGGTGTTGAAAATAGGAACCTTCTTCTTTATGTTGAGGAGTGCGGAAGATTTCCAAATCGATTTCAGATTAATGAAGGTGTATCTTGACTTTAAAACTCTGGCATTGACATTTTCATCCGTTTCGCCTGTGATTAAAACGTCCCCATTATTATTCTTGCCTTCATCCGGAGAAGATACATCAGTTGGCTGGCTTCCCGAAGGCTTTCACCAGCACACGTCATTTCTCCTCTCCGGTCCGAGCGAAGAATAAGTTTGTCTTTTATATTGTTTTATTTTTTAAATTTTTCTTTTGCGTTGAAGTTTCTGTAGCACTTTGGTTGATTTTCCGGCGTAGTGTCGGTAGCCCTACGCCCAACCCTCATTTCCCGGGCTTGGGACCGGCTAGGAAACTAGGGAGGTTACTGGATGTATTCACTCTTTATCGACTTTAAGGTTTTAGGTATTTTGCTGGCCTTCTGTTAATCATCCTTAACTCTGTGGTACATATTTATACAACTGAAATGGTAGAAGACGAAGATTTAGGATACATTGCCCCCCTCTCAGTAGCCGCCACTGCTTCTAGTCTGACAGAATAAAAGGAACACACATTATACTGTCTGAAGTCTTTTCTTCTCCTTCTTTCTGGTCAGTGTCTCCTCCAGTGCCCTGCTTTGTCACATTCAAAACATCGGTTTTTCCTGGCACTCATTCGTAGTGTCGCTACTTCACGCTGCAAATCTTCCACTTTCTGTCCCCAGTCGTTCAATTTCGGTTGCTCTATTTCTGCTACCGCCGTGCTCAGCAGCTGTCTGGTCACCTTCGCCAGCTAACCGATGTCCATGGGTTGTGCAGCCTTAATCAGTTGTAGTTGCTGAGGCATGTTATCTGAGACACTGCCGATGAACTGGGACGTCAATAGCTGCGACTCCAATCTGGGGAGTGTGCGATATAGTAGATTAGTCAGCTTCACCACCAACACTAGCGGGTCTCCGTCCGGTCCCAACTTCGTGGCACAGAACTGCTGCATTGCCAATTGCCTCGTAAGCAGTAGGCCATGGAATCTTCATTGTCTCGAGGCAGTGACACCAACTGCAACTGTAGCAGTGTTTATTTCACACGATGGGGTTGCCAGCCTCATGCCCAACCTTTCCTCTTTACCAGCATTATTTCTGGATTAGCGAGGTAAAGGAGTCCGTTGGTCGGGGATCGAACCCCGGACCATGTGCATTGTCGGCGAGCGTCCTTACCGCTATGCCACCGACGCACTATATATATATATATATATATATATATATACATATATATAATTGGTGGAATTTGGAACTCATTGATCATTGGGTCAGTTTCCAGCGGCTGAATGGTCAATGAGGTCTCCTTGTAACCGGGAGGTCCCAGGTTCGAACCCTGGCAGTTGTTACGTACTGATGAGGAGTCCCGAACTAGGACGAAACACATGGCTATCCAGTACTCCAGTTCTGGTTTTCCAGTGGTTCCCTGAATGATATCAACTCGTGATCACTCTTGTAATGTAGGCTTTCACAAGTTAGGTTTACTTATATCTGTAATGTCTCTTCATGACTCCTATTTTTAAGAGTGAATTGTCCATCCATTCCTGAATATAGTCAAGCTTATCGAATATTTATTATTAATGTTATTGTCACTATTATTATTGTTAGTTCAGTAGTTTATCAAGATACTTATTTCTGTCCACTAGTGATTACCAACTAGTAGAGTAGTAAATAAGCAAGAATGTTCTAGTATTTGTGATCTCTACCATTTATGAAACTAAACCGCGTGGGCGTTTCACATCGAACATTATTACCTTGACCATTATTTTAGAATGTTGTTTGTTGATATACTGTTAATCTTTATAGTCTTTTGTTTTTATATTATTTTGTTGTCTTCGTCTTGTTCATCTTTAATTTGACCCTTATTTATTGATCTTGCGTGTGTGTGTGTATAAGTATATGTGTGTGTATGCTCCAGCGTAGATTCTTGCTTCAATATCTTCCTTGTGTGCGTGCGTGTACCTGTATAAATGTGTGTGTGTATGTTCACATGCGTGTTATAGCATTACAGGTTATTTTTTAGACGTTTATGCTTATATAAGTGTTTACGTATTTCAAATAGTTTATTTTACGGTGATTTCCTTCATTCAACTTAAAAATTATAGTGCTATGATAAATACAGGAATGATCACGAGCTGATATCGTTACAGAACCATTAGAAAACAATCAGAGAGTTGCTGGACATCTGTTTCGTCCTAGTTCAGGACTCATCATCAGTATGCGCACCCACCGCTAGTGTTCGAATACAGTGCCTTCTGGTTATGAGGCTAGCTCATAGAGCATTCATCCAGCGGGACCCGATTCGATGACCACGCCATGAATTCCAACTTGTGCCAATAATTTGCGACTTAGCACGACCACTAACCAATGTTGTCGGTAGCGAGTATTTGTCCCCACTTTTCACTAGAACCCAGATAACTGCCTACCTGAATAGGGCCAGCCGGTAGTCAGCATCAGATTGATATTCAGGTTTGCGAACCTGGGCGGGTAAGTACACTATTGAAAGGTCCAAAACTAAGACGAAACAGCTGTCCAGTACTCCTTGATGGTTTTTCAATGATTTTCTAACCGATGACAGCTCATGATGAAATCCTGTAACTAATGAAAACAACACCCAAATTCATTTTGTCTAGTAACCGCATATCTCGAAATCGACTCGTGTGAATTTCGGAAGAATTCCAATACTGTCTTGTTAGTACTACTATTATTATGGTGATTATTCTTATTTAAGTGAATTGCTTACTTCTTTTTTGCACTTCCTTTATATTTGTATCGAAATTTGTTCTCAGCATTTATGCCTTCTTGTTGTGTATGGCTGCCTGCGTGCGTGTATGTGTGCTCTTGCATAATTCTAACTTCAATGTAATGACTAGTGAAAGTTGAACATTGATCTGATAAAAATACTGTGTATCTAAACCTTCTATGCCTATTTTTGATCTATTCTACTACACTTTACTTTCTGTTTAATTTATTCATGATCAATATGCGTATGACTTATGATTGTTAGTATCATTATTATTATTATTATTATCATTATGGTCGAGGATTAATTTTTACAAATATTTTTAACTCGTATTTTGTCATTGTTTATCTTCCTCTCTCTTCTCTTTATTTTCTTTATGCTGTTATTGTTGTCTACGACGATAATTGGTACTACTACCACTATTATACTTCTGTCTACTGCCTAAACAGGCGAAGTATTCGATCATCTAGTTTCACATGGTCGAATGAAAGAACGTGAAGCAAGAGCTGCATTTCGTCAGATTGTATCCGCTGTAGAATACTGTCATCAAAAGAAAATTGTACACAGAGATTTAAAGGTTTGTCTCGTATTCTGTGTATTATTATCATTATGATTATTAATCCTTGAAAATCCATTTCATTCTTGATTGTAATGATTTTGAGTATTTGAATGTAACTAAGATGATGCTACAGGACTGGACTACATTGATTGATACCTAGCTTAGAAAAAGGAGTGAAGTGGTAGAGCGCGTTGAACGGTTTACGCCATCTCTGGCTTAGTAGACGTGATATCCGGTTGGCTATCCACCAAAAGGCGTATGTACTGCTCAGAAGCACTTTGCTCCGTCCTCCTTTATGGATGTGAATGAGACATGGCCATTGAGAGTGGAAGACATGAAAAAGGCAGCTAGCTGTCATTAATCATAGGTGCCTGCATTCTATCTCCCGTGTGAAGTGGTTTAATAGGGTGAGCAATATCGAGGTTAGGCGTGGGTCGAGTGCTAGGTAGGTTGAAGGGGAAATCAATTGACGAGGATGTGAAGTTACATCGACTGAGATGGTTAGGACATGTGTTACACATGCAACTTTAGCCATCGATCGCCTTCTTCGACGGGCACTGTTAGCCACTGACATAGGATCGATGAGGTTGGAAAAGAGCCAATTAGTGGTGGTTAAACCAAAACATGACCCCATCAGTCAATGAAATCCACAACAGTTAGTTTAAGCCAGTCACGTAGGAAAGTGTAGACTGTGTAGTTATGGTCCTTGGGACGGTCTTAACTATTGGTGGCTGTGGAGACAATTGGTGATATAGCTGAAAGTCGTTCTTCTCGATGATGGTGAAGATGCATTCATCACTCTTTGTGAGTAATTTTTCATATCCAATAAAAGTTTTTTTTGTTTTTCCATATTACTCCAATTCTTTCTCCTCATTCACACTTCTGTTTATTATCTGTTTTTTGAATCTGTGTTTAGTCTGTTGTCTTGGTTTGTGTGGTGGAAGGGGGGAGTGTGTCGAGTTGATTCGTTCACATCTGTGGAAAATATTTCTATGTTGAAACCAGTCAGTTAGTCAAGACTTTCTGCTGATTGCCTCCAAGCATCTATTAACAACAATTCACAGTGCATCGTGATAGCCAACCAATTAACTTGATGGCCACATTGTAAACTTGATTGATAGAATTCAGTCTGTACTGAACAAAAGACTAGTTGCATGACACTAGTAGTTAGTATCCACTCAAAGTATTTTGACTTTGGTGTGAGACAATGAACGCTCTCTTTCATCATCGGTCCGTCTACTTTATTGCTTTCACGTGCCTGTGGTATTGTTGTTGTTGTGGCTGTCATCGTTTGTGATTAAAGATTTGAGCAGCTTTCGTTAATGCATCAGATTCGTATTGCTCACAGTTCTCTTGGTTGTATTACCAGTCATATCAGGTACTGCTATATGCGCTTATGATCTCTCAATAAGGTGAGCAATATTGAGGTTAGGCGTCGAGTGCTAGGTACGGCGGGGAAATCAGTCGACGAGACTGTGAAATTACATCGACTGAGATGCTTAGGACATGTGCTACGTATGCCTAGTCATCGCCTTCCTCGACGGGAAATGTTAGCTGATATAGGGCCAGGATGGAAAAGAGCTAGCGGCGGTCAAACGAAAACATGGCACCAGTCAATGAAATCCACAACAGTTAGTCTAAGCCACGTAGGGAGATGTAGACTTCCTGGTTGGGGTCCTCGGGACGGTAAAAACCAATGGTTGGAAACAATTGGTGAAATGGCTCAAAATCGTTGTCAATGGCTGGTGCAGATGCATCCACTCCTTGTGACTTATGATTTCCAATGAAACTGTTTTGTTCTTCGTTATTACTGTACCTTTGTCTCACACCTCTGTTTACTGTCTTTATTATGCATTTCTCCTACTTTCTTCTCTTGCTTTGTGTGCTACAAGGAGGGAGTGTGGCGACTTGAACTTCCGCACATATGTGCAAAGTTTTATGTCGAAAACCGACCGACCGCTATGAGCTGTTATCAATTCATTGTCTCCTCTTCATCTCTTTGTTGTCGTTACCATTGCAGTTTTCCTACTCTTTAGCATTAGAAATCACTAGTGATACTCAGTTCATCTTTTAAAAAAAACTATCACATTATTTGAGTCATTTCGGCTTTTTTTGTATTCAATTCGGGAATTTTTTATTTACTTAGATTTTCATTATTTTAGTGAAATTTATTATTATTATTTTAATCAAGATGTGGGCGTGACAAATATGTTTTGCTCTTTATTTTGCCATTAAAGCCTTTACTAATCACATGTGTGTAACTAGTATTGTTGTTATTATTAGAATTTTTCATTTGCCATAATTCTATTTTCAAGCCACAACATATTAATATAATCATGAATAACGATTAGTTTATTCAACTAACTGAAATTCCCACAGGAGTGCAGCACTTCGATTTGTCACACTCCCTCCTTGTATCACACAAACCAAGACAACAGACTAAACACAGATTCAAAAAAGGGAGAGATAATGGACAGAAGTGTGAGTGAGGGAAAAGGAATATTAATATGACAGAACAATAGTTTTATTGGGTATGACAAAGAGTGATGAATGCATCTGTGCCATCATCGATAGCAAGGATTTTCAGTCAAATCTCCAACCGCCATTGCTTCTTACCATCCCGAGGACCCCAACCAGCCACCCAGTTTACACCACCTTACGTGGATGACTGGCTAGCTGGCTCAAAGTAACTGTTATGGATTTCATTGACTGATGAAGCAGTGATTTTGTTTGACCACCACTAGCTAACTCTTTTCCAACCTGATCGATCCTATGTGAGGCTGCTAAGATGGCGCGTCGAGGAAGGCGATCGATGGCTAGACATGCATGCGTAACACATGTCCTAGCCATCTTACTCAATCCGTGTAACTTCACAACCTTATCGGTAGATTTTCCCTCCTTACCTAGCACTCGATCGAGGCCTAATCTCAACATTGCTCACCCTAATGTACCACCCAACATGAGAGATAGAAGGTAGACACCTATAGCCAAAGACATGTATTCTCTTCATATCTTCCACTTTCAATGGCCATATTTTACGGCCAGTCATGAAGCAGGACGGAATGAATTGGTGAGCAGTACACACGTCGTTTGGTCGACAGCCGGATATCACATCTACTAAGGTAGAGATGGCGTATGTTGTCAAGTGCCAAACGAGACTTGTGTATCGGTGCTGAGATTCCGTCAGTGATCAACCCTTTCGGGCTGATGAAACTTCCCAAATAAGGGAAGTGGTACACACGCTCAGCCACCTGTTGACTTCTGCCCACCTTTTAAGGTAGGAGTGAGTCGATGTAGTCGAGTCCTTTAGTATCATCTTGCATTTCACAGCACTAGTGAATCGTATGGCAAACATTCGAAGATTGCTTTCTACTCAAGATGTTCAAAAGACTTTACGTTTTATTCAGTACTATAAAAGGAGTATCAAAACAATAGTGTTTTGAGATGAGAATGAAATAGCCAGTAACAGCTCACTTGTCAGGAATCTACTGTATCCATAATTAAATCACGTTGTTCGAAGCAGGTTATGTTACTTGAGTGATGCTCAACTAATCGTGTGTTGTGAATCGTGGTAATATTGCGTATTGTAGTAATTTGTAAGTAACATTGTAGGATGTGATCTGTCTCTGTGATTTCTGCTGCCCCCATATGATTTTTTAAGGGTTCTTTTATTCCGAGAAACTTTTAAATTTCTCTGAAAAGGCTGACTAGAATGCCTCTGTAATCACTGAGATCACTTATGCAGGGAAACATATTTTCAGTGGGTGTCATGACGAGTAATATAATGTGTTCGTAGTGATTATAGAACACCATGCGATGCATTCATGGAGACAGACTTCGAGTGAAGCTTTCTGTTGCCACTTTTTTGATTCACTTTATTTGTTCAAAGTTCAGGTGTTGCAGTGGTATCTGTTGAATAACTATCTAAAGTTTTTAATCTTCATTATCCTGAATCAGGATGTCTAACTATCGTCCTCCATAATGCCAATTTCAGGGATATGTTAATGTGGACGTAGATTTTCTCATAAACGCATATTAATTAAATATTTGGTTAGTTGGCTTAAGCAATTGGTGAACGTCAACCATTCACCGCTAGCGACTGAGTAGTATTATGACTATCTCTCACATGATAGAGCTGTAGCTAATAGTCCCTTATGTGAAAAATCTGCCCCTCATAGCTCACGCTTAATTTTTGATTTCAGAAAGGAACAACAATAAAAACCGTGGAGCAGTAAATCACTCATACTTTTCTTTTATGATCGTTTTAAACCGTACACTTCTGATCCATATCACAGAGGTGGAATCCAGTATCACCATTCCACTTGACTTCGAGATGAATCTTCCGAAGTTCCACTGGAAATTTGCTATGTGTGAAGATTTATATATGTAATTGAAACAGCACTATAGATAGATAGCCAGTTTTCACATCAGGTATTTTCGTACATTTTATCTTTGAATTACTGTATAAGTGGGATCTATGTGTGGCTTGCTGGCTTAAGCATTGCACTTCCAACTGCTGGACGACAGATGAAAATTCCTCCCCATCTAACTACGTTTTAGCAGCCAGGTAGCGTTATTAACCCTGACACAATAGTTGTGGCTCATTCTCCATTGCATCTAGAAGCATGCGGCTCTTGATTAATAATTTACCATTTTCGAATGCTATACAATATGAAAAATTGTAATTGAGAAAGCAAAATATTGTCTAACTGTTAAATTGTGACCTGTGCTACTGACAAGATTTATCAGTAGTGTGTAAAGGGACGTTCGTCGACACAAAAATGCTGTATAGCAGAGTGATGATAGATTTGATGTCAATGAGAGCAAATGAACCAGTGTTGCGGAGAGAACCACAGGAGACACGTAAAGAAGACAAAGAAACACAATACGCAGGGCAGAAGTAGGGAGCACAACATGGAAGATCTGTACAGGAAATGACGATCGATTTTCAGATAAGGTGTATATATATTTTCACTATACACATAGAAAGATATTAGATACCGAATAAACATTGCCTTACCAAATCTCTTGTCTTTTCCCGTTACAATATGCATTCATAAATAAAATCTCTATTCATTTATTTGTTTATTCATGTTGTTGTTGTTTAGAGAATATCCTCTTTATTTTTGCCTCCTAACTTCTTTTCAGGCTGAAAATCTTTTATTCGATGGTTATTTCAATGTGAAACTAGCTGATTTCGGTTTTTCAAATCTTTTTGATGGATCGAAGAAACTGGATACATTTTGTGGTAGTCCTCCGTATGCTGCACCGGAATTATTTCAAGGCCGTAAATATGATGGTCCAGAAGTTGATGTTTGGTCATTAGGTGTAATATTGTATACACTTGTTAGTGGATCATTACCATTCGATGCACAGCATTTAAAGGTTAGTCGTCATTATCTTTTGTTATAGATATATGTATGTCGTCTTGTGTGCGTCGGTGGCATAGCGGCTAGTACGCTCGCCGACCATGCACATGGTCCGGGGTTCGATCCCCGGCCGGCGCACTCCTTCACCTCACTAAGCCAGAAATAAAGCTGGTGAAGAGGAAAGGTTGGGCATGAAGGCTAGCAACCCCGTCCTGTAAAAATAAACACTGCTACAGAAACTTCGAAACTCTAGCTTGAAGCCCTATGTTCCACTGGGAACATGAAGGAATAAAAAAATATCGTCTTGGTGAGGCCAGCTACTAAACCTCGCCTAGTTGACAGTAAGCCCTGAGGAGAGAGAATGCCGGATGTGTCTGACTAGTAACCTCACGCTGTAAAACAATGTCACTGCTACTGAAAATTCAATATGCGCTTAGTTTGAAGTAAAGCAACTTATTATTTGTAAAGGAAATGGCTCATGCATATGTTTTGTATACTTTAAAAATCTTCAAGAAGTTGCAATTCTAACGAATTAATGATAACATAATCCGATAGCGAAATCCAGATGGTATCCTGATGTTGTATCACCTGGTTCAGTGATTACCCTGGAACATCGATCTGCATTAAATTATCTTGGCTGACACCAGTTGAGTAATCGATTTGTGGTGGAATGTGTTGTATGTATTACAAGGTTGTTTGTATTGTCCTTGTGTTGTATATGTGTACTTTCCACTACTCAAGCAATTCTGTCACAACTTAATTTCGATGTCACCTTGACAAAAGAAGTATGCTCAGATATTGAATTCTTTTGCTCAACTGTATATATAACATACAATATTATATTTTGTATTCGTCCTTCCTCCCTTTATTCTCTAATTCCCTTTTTTAGGATTTACAAGAACGTGTACTTCGTGGGAAGTATCGTGTTCCGTTCTACATGTCCACTGACTGTGAAGCATTATTACGCAAACTGTTAGTTCTTAATCCATCCAAAAGAGTTACACTCAGGGTAAGTTTGTGTTCTGTTATTCGCCTTTTCAAAAAAATAATTTATATTACTGTCTGATTTTCTTTATTTGTATTAAGTTTCTTATTGTCTGTCTATTTCAGTTTCACATAGTCAGTATGTTTAAGGCATGTCGAAGTGTCTGTGTAATTCATTGCATACACTAAAAACGGGTGTTCCATATTCAGGTAGGTAGTTACCTGGGGTCCAAGTGGGAATTCGCGACCAGTAGGATACAACAGGTTGGGCGTGAAGACAAATACTCGCCACCGTTGACATTAGTTAGTGCCAGTCGCACTATATCGTGAATTGGCAGAAGTTGGAATTCATGGAGTAGCCATTGGGTACGGTCCAAGTGGCTGCTGAATGATCCACGAGCTAGCCTTGTGACCAGAAGGTCCTGGGTTCGAACTCTGTTGGTGGGTGCGTACTGCTGTCGAAGAGTCCCAAACTAGGACGAAACTGATATCCAGTACTTTCTGATTGTTTTCCAATGGTTCTGTAACCGATGTCAGCTCATGATGAAATCCTATCAGTCAAATCCCTACGAACCAATACTGTTCCATAAGAAATAATTCATCTTGACAGTCTTTGACTAGACTTTTGTTCCAGACATATGTATATATATATTCTGTTAAATTTTTCTTTCTTCCCCACAAGATTTTTTCTTTTCTTCCCTTCGGAATTTTCGATAAAGTAAACGAGACGGTATAAAGATTGAATAATGCCTTAAAAAAATAACATGTTGCACATATGTCTGTAAATATGTTCTATAAATTGGAAATAGATTATCATATAATCAATGAAATTATTATTATAGTTATTATTCCTTTGGGTTCCTAGTGAAGCATAGAGCTTCAACACCATAGCTACACTTTCTTCTATTCTCTGCTGTCCTCGTCACCTGGGTCCACTATCTCCATGTCACCCTCGATGTGACGACCCACTCGTCGCTTCCCATCAGGATTCCACTCGATTGATTGCCTGCATTGCGCGTGATGTCATTCGATGGTTTCATTAATGTGTGCCTCATCAATCTATCTCCATTTTCTCCTACATATTTGTTGAGCAATCGTCTCTTGGTTGTTTGTTGTCAGCCAGCCAGTTAATTTGGCAGCTGTTGATAAAAGTTTGCCGCTGGCTGTTGGAAATGGTTTTTGTGACGTGCTGGCCGAGTTTCTGACCCGTATAGAAGGACTGAGTGACTGACTAACTGACTGATTTGACATATGTGTTGAGAATCCGAATGTTTTTGTTTATTCTGAGGGTGAGTGCATAAGATTTGGAAACTGGTTCCAGGTTGGTGAAGGCGTATCTTGCCTTTCCTTTCCTTTCCGATTGTGGCTGGTTTTGCAATCTTCATCCGTGCCGCTGGTCTGTGGTTGATAAAACGATGTTGCTTGTCCAGATAAGTGAAGGAAGTGACCTCTGTCAAATCTTTCCTGTTGATGGTGGTAGGTTATCTTCATCTATCCCGTCTTCTCTATGTTCACCTGGAGTCCCGTATCTGCTGCCTACTTCTTCACTCGGTTCAGTGGTTTTCGCCTGTAAGTCTTCGAGTTTGTGTGGGTGTGTGTGTCGGCTTGGGACTGGCTAGAAAATTAGCAAGCTAGTAAACTGGGCGAGGTTATCAATTAAATACTGAAGATGAAAACATAAGCTATTTGTTGTGGTCGGTGTATACATGACATGTCTCTGGGAAGTCACTTTTGTTTTGAAGCATTTTTTTATCATGAACTAATGTGAAGACTATTGGTAGTATATCCTGAAAGTTACTCGCTCGAACCGTTGATTGACACTCTCTGTTATGTTATCTGTATTACAAGTCAATGTTATTTCAAATCAGCGGTGAGCATTGACGCGGCTTTAGTCTAGCGTGTGGATACAATTAGTGGAATACTTAGTTTTTATTCTCAGGTACAGCCTTGGGAATACAACCCCAATCAGTGAACTAAACAAACGAGCTTTAGTCGTCTGATTCAACCTTTTGATCAGCTAATTTTAAAATTGTTTAAATGGAATAATATAGAGAAAAAAAAGCTACTGTAGTTTACTTGATTGAGTGAGCATTCATTGTTTCACAGAATTTGATGGTCATCTAGTGTATGGCCACTAGTAGCGTCTTCCACGTTGCTAATTTCGTCCTATTTTGGTTCTCGTCATCTGGATGCATCTCCATTCTCCAGTGAGTAGTGATATTGTTTCCCTTGAGACTCGAACTCAGCATCCGCACAAGGTTTTGACATATCAACCTGAGGCTGAACAGTTTGGTTCAATCAACCAACGGGGGAAGTCCAAATTGAATTAAGTGATTTGATGATGTTCATCGTTTATACATTATCATCAACACTTCTTCAGTGTATAGATATTTCTGGAGAGAATTGGTTGTAAAATAGCTAGGAACTTCCGAATTTGTATAGGGTGTTCCCTTCTGCATAGCGGATGTCTGTCTGTCTGTCTGTCTGGATTCAACATAGAACTTGGCACTGAAGTGCACCAGTTCAAGTTGACACGTTCCAAATAACACACAAAGGTAGACAAGAAAATGAGTGAAGAGAATCAATAGAGTTTTGACAAGTATAAGAGTGAAACAGAATGAGTAATGGTAGAAAGGAATATGAAAGATTACAGGGACTGAATACATCTGCACCATTGACAACGATTTTGAGCCATGTCACCTAATGTCTCCAGTCATTGATTCTTACAGTCCCGAGGGTGGACCCCAACCCGGAAGTCTGCATCTCCCTCCCTACCTGACTCAGTTTAACTGTCAAGGATTTCATGGATTGATGAGGCCATGTTTTTGTTTGGCCACCACTTACTCTTTTCCAACCTGCACCTATGTCAGCTAGCAATGCCCGTTCGTCATGGGAGGCGATGGTTAGGCATGCTCAGCACGTGACCTAGCCATCTCAATCTATGTAACTTTATAGCCTCTTCGATTGATTTTCCCTCTTTGCTCAACACTCTACGCCTAACGTCAACATTTCTTACCTTATTATACCACCTAACGTGAGAAAGAGATCGTAGACATCTATGATCAAAAACAGTCAACGTTTTCACTTCTCCAACTCGCATTGGCCATGTTTCAGAGCCATAGAGAAGGATGGAGCGAACTGCTGAGCAGCACATAGGTCCCTTGGTTGATAGTCGGATGTCACGTCTACGCCTGCATAGCGTATATGAACTGATAAGTCTGGTTAGAGAAAGGCTAGAGATAATATGATTTAGAATCGATCTCATTGACTCTGATACCTGTAGAATTGATTTTAATCCTCATATCACATTTTCAGTCTTCTTCTTTTGTTTGTCTATTGCATAACACTCTAAATACTTTGATAGCATATATTTTACATTCTCATTCATTCATTCAACTTGATGTGAAAAGTTTGGTATGGGTTCCGGTAGTGAAATTTTTAGTCTAAGTAAAAATTCTTCTGCTTTACAGTATTCTTGATCGCCTTTTAACTGAGCTAGTATTCACACATCGCCTAGATACCTCGATAGGAACTTGATGATTACTTAGCAATGGGGGGGGGGGGCAATTGTCCCACGCCTTTTCTGTCAATTACATATTTAATCATGAGTATTTAAGATGAGTTGTTTATTGTTCATGGGAGGCTGTAGGCGGTTATCACCTTGGAGGTCGATATCTTCTTAGAGAATATCTAAGACAGATAGAGTGGATTAATGTTGGCCAGGGGAAAATTGCTTGAGGATGGTCACATACGGCCAGTTTGGAGTAGTTATTAAAGTTGTGTCTGTATGAAAATCTTATCACCACAAGGTGAGTAGAAATGTACTATTTTCGGGGTTGACCTTTCCTAACCCCCCCCCTCACCAGATTGAAGAGACATCATAGCTAGCTAGCTGGCTTTCTGGTCGTTCGAGAAAATTCCTGACTGCTGTTATTCGCCAACACCCGTAACATAATATGATGGACTTACACTTAGACGACAAATGCTTACAGTTTAATCGTTATTTAAACGACCTTTCCGGTTTGGTAGAACCTGCAGAAGCATCGGTTCCAGCTAGTGTAGCGTGTCGGTTCATTGCGATATACAAGGTGAAGCCCCACACCAAGGTAGCTGCTGTCGATTAGGAATTGTTCATTTCTTTTTTCTAGTGGATTCAGTCTTCGAGAAAAGCACAAAAAGCTTGTTTATTTTTCACCAACTTATATCACTTATGAAGCCTTTGAGTTATCCGAATGAATATTAAAGAAAAAATGGCTCCGTTCACCTTTTCAATGCTGTAATGTCTTGGTATCTGACTCTGTTTTATTTAATCAGGACTCAGAATTGATTTATTCTGATGCCTATGCATTCATGCCCTCCTTTTATCATATTTCTTGACTTGTTTTTTTTAAAGCGTATTCTGTAAACGTTTTTGTGCAACTATCCTTTTCACTGAGTCTAATTTATGTATAGGTGTATGTTATAAATTGTAAAGCATGTTACTAATCATGATTTCGCTAATTTTACCCCTCCCCCCCCGACCCGCTCACTCTCCCTCTTCTCTTTCTGGATCACAGCAAATATCTAAGATCCTTGAGCTAGCTATTTCCTTAACCTCATTATACGGTATTGTTTTCGCTTTGGGTGCGTAACAACATACCTGAAGCTTGTTATACTGGTACTTTTTGCCGAAGTCCAAATAGTTGGTGATCATGTCAATTGATTCACCAAAGTCATTCACACCTAGATTGATGAGTCACATATCCACACATTGTGAATCAAGTCATTCGTTGGAATCCTGACTTAAAACATTCCAACAATGTCGGAGTGGTTTTTACTTCATCACTTCATCTTCCAGTAGTTGGCATTTCAACATTGCTAATTTATAGCTCTTCCTCGGTTTTCCTAACTGTGAATGGTATAAAATCTAGTCCAGTGCATAAATTGTGTTTCTGAACACCTGTTGCCATCGTTTCAAATTCAGGATGGTGAAAATTAAGCAATCACATGTTGTATAATAGATGTCTCCATACTGACTGACTGGTTTCAACATAGAACTAGTTTGCACAGATGTGCAGCAGTTCGAGTCACCACACTCCATCAACGTAGCACACGAAGCAAGAGAAGAAAGTAGTGATATGAGGCAAAAAGAATAGTTATATGGAAGAACAATATAGTTTTATTGGATATTATAAGTCACAAGGAGTGGATGCATCTGTGCTATTCATTGAGAACGAGGATTTTGAGCCATATCACTAATTGTCTACAGGCTTCATTGGTTTTTACCATCCCTAGGACCCCAACCAAGAAACCAGTCTACACCTCCCTACGTGGCTTAAACTAACTGTTGTGGATTTCACTGGCTGATGAAGTCATGATTTCGTTTGACCACCACTAGCTAACTCTTTTCCAACCTGGCCCTATGTCAGCTAACATTTCCCTTCGAAGAAGGCGATCGATGGCTAGAGTTGCATGCGTAACACATGTCCTAACCATCTCAGTCGATGTAACTTCACAGCCTCGTCGATTGATTTCCCCTCCCACCTACCTAGCACTCGACCTACGCCTAACCTCAATATTGCTCACCCTGTCATACCACTTCACACGAGAGATAGAACGCAGGCGACTATGATCAAAGACAGCTAGTCGGCCTTTTCATGTCTTCCACTCTCAATGGCCATGTCTCATTCACATCCATAAAGGAAGACGGAGAAGACTGCTGAGCAGTACACACGCCCTTTGGTGGATATCACGTCTACCAAGCAAGATATGGCATAAACTGGCATATGCGAAACGGGACTTTTTATCCGTGCCGAGATTTCGTCAGTGATCAGCCCGTTAGAACTGGCTGATACAACTTCCCAAATAAGTGAAGTGGTCAACACGCTCTACCACTTGATGTCTCCATAAGCTTAGTTTTTTAATTTTTCTTCATGTTTTCAATTGCCATAGAAACAGCTTTCACGAGTGTGTTGTATAGACAGAGAGAGCAGGAGAGAGAGAGAGCTGTCTTTCAGTTATTGAGTGTAGCAGTTTATTAAAAGCGTGTTCTCATGTGGTTTCACTGTTTTTCTTGTTGTTATTGGTTTTTTCCTCTTCGGTCAATTGAATAGCAATTCTACACATGTTTCGATGTCATCCTTCCTTGAAGTATTTTTTCTTCTCTTCACAAGTCCCATTTATATATATACGTTTTTTAATAACACTTTCAATGTCTCCTTTATTTTACAAGAGTTTTTATAATTTTGAGTTATTCCATTTTCTCAACACTCCGTTTTTTTCAACTACGTGAAGTGAGAGTCTTTAGCTAACAGCGTATTTCTTTTTTCTTTGTCTGTTATCCCACATGGTTTTCTTGACTGTCTCTCAAGTATCTCTCCCTCCACTCCGCTTTTCTTTATCCCCTTAAACGCTTGTTTGTGTCTGATGTCTAGCCAGCCAATTTTTCAATAAATATTTTTGTTGTTTTCTAACCTTTTGAAGAAGAAATTGATTATTTATCCCAAAGTGGTTTGATACATCCATGTTTACGGTGATTTTTCACTGCTTATAAATACAGTTACTGAGGTGGTTGTTAAATGAAAACTTTCTTTTTAAATGTAGGCGTAGAACTTGGCCACTAACAGCAGAATGCAATTGCATATTAGATAAGTTAATTTAAATATCACACGCAGTGATGATGCAGTATCAACAACTGGATGACAAGGTTTCAGGCATAAATTATTTCTGCTCATAATCATATCAATTTAGTCACATGGTTTCACAATTTGTGCATTATGTGCATTCTTTCCCTCTTTCTCCAACTACCCCTTGTTGTTTGTTGCCACTTTCCACATCTCCGGTATAGGCGTTGCGTCATTCCGATTATACGTGTGAGGTGTTGAACCGATAAGCAAAGCTTCAGTGATTAACCTCCCTGTCTCTCTCTCTCTCTACCTAGCTATGTTACTTTTTAATACTCTCACCATATCCCACCCCACCTATTGTGTGATTACATGCAAGTGAATGCAATACAATACAATGGCTGAGCTTTTTTCTAGATTGTTCAACTTAGCAGAGTCAATGATTCTAGGTATAGCTGAATTTTTATGTTCCAATAATCTAGTTGACTGACCCCTATCCATCACTAGTTTGACGGCCTGTTTAATTGACCTCACTCACAGTCATTACATGGTATTTGGTAAATTATATTATTATCTTTCTTAATGGGACCTTAAGTTGACAAAGTTTATCTCTGAGATAGTCGGTTGGTTGATTGGTTTAAATACCAGACTCATTCTAGCCTCATTGAGAATCCCACAAATGTCCTATGATGTTCCTTCTTTATACGGAATTACTACAAAGACTTTGAACTGCATATTATTTTCTGTATTTTCGTCATTTTTATTATTATTAATCTCATTTTTTCTATGGCTCTTTCTTTTTTATTCAGCCACCTAAATTTACTTTAAAGGTGATGACGACTTCGCTTAGGTTTATCGATTCCTCTCTGTGTGTTGTCTTCATTTTACTTATTATTAGAATAAAAACATGATATAGTATGATCACGAAGAGATGCGCCACATAAAACCTCATAGTTTGTATGAAGGTTTCTATGCTCCCCGGACACCCAGACTGAAGCGGACGGTTGTTGTCTTGAGGGGCCACACCCCAAGTCTTTATCATGAATTCTAATCCACAAAGCTGTTGAGCAGCGTCAAGAGCTGCGTTTCCATGATTGACAGTGACCAAAACAGATTTATACGCCATTCAGTTCTTTCGGATTCAGTCACAAGGTTTCACAGTTTGTCTTATATATATTTTCTCTCTTTCTGTCTCTCCAACTTCCCTTTGTCGTTTGTTGCCATTTTCCATATCTCCGGTATATGGCGCGTTGCGTTATTCCGATTGCCCCTATGTACACCATAGGTGTTGGAATCACGGTTTTCCAGCTCTCCTAGGTATACCTACGTGTGTATGTCAGTCCGTCCGATTGAAGGCAGTGAAAAGCACTTACCTAGTAGGGAAGTCTACCTACCCTCGGTCATAGCAGATCGCCTTTGGGGGGTTACTTTTTTGTATTTTTTTTATCACGACCAGTCTTTCGGTGTTCAGTATTAGTCAGTTTTTCTATGAATTAGTTTCCTTAGCTTTTGATGAAATCACCAAGTAAACAATGTGAACCTTATCGAAATATTGCTAAGACTGAGGTATCTTTATAACTTATGGTGTTATAAATTGCTAGTCTGAATCATGCAAGAAAGTGTAGGTAGGTAATCTGACAGTGGGACGTCATACTTAAGGGCACTAGGAGTTATGACTTCGAGAGTATTTTTTTTAAATACAAAGCTATTTCGTATGGTATAACTTTTTAAACTGGCTGACTGACTAGTTTAGACATAGGACTTTTCACAGATGTGCACCAGTTCGACTTGTCACGCTCCTTCTTTGTGCCACACAAATCAACAGAACAGAGTAAAGACAGATTCAAAAGAGAGAATACACAGAAGTGGGAATGAAGGAAAAGAATTGGAGTAATATGGAAAAACAATAGAGTTTTATTGGATATGACGAATCACTCAAAAAGATTGATGAGTATCTTCACCATCATCGAGAACGACGACTTTCAGCCATATCACCAATTGTCTCCAGCCAGTTAGCCAGCCGCTCAGTCTACACCTCCTCAAGTGGCCGGCTGGCTAGCTGGCTCAAACTAACTGTTATGGATTTCATTGACTGATGAAGCCTTGTTTTTATTTGACCTTTACTATCTAACTCTTTTCCAACCTAATCGATCCTATGTCAGTCAACTAACATTCCCCGTCATCGAGGAAGTTGATCAATGGCTAGACATGCATCCGTAGTGCATGTCGTAACCGTCTCCATTAGCGTAACTGCTTCATAACCTCGTCAATTCATTTCCCCTCCTTACCTGTCACTCGACTTAAGCCTAACGTCAATATTACTCACTGTATTACACCTACCAACTAATAGGGGAGATAGCAAGCAGACACCTATGATCAAAGACAGCTAGCCAGTGTTTTCTTTCAATGGCCATGTCTCACAGCCAGCCATAAAGACGGACAGAGTGAACTTCTTGGTAGTACACACAATTTAAAAAATTGTTACGTCGTCTTGCTTGATTGGCTGTACATACTCCTGTTTTATCGCAGACTATTTAATGATTTTCGATTGACTAACGTTCACTGCTATATGTGTCTGTCTGTCTATCTATCTGTTCGCTTTGTTTGTTTGATGTGAATAGATTTTTACCTGCGGAAAAATTGAACAACTAGTTGACAAAATAAGCTTTTAATTCTCTCCTATAGTAATGAAATTCTATCTATCTCATGGGTGGAGCTTTTTTTTAAACGTATTCGCTTTTTTCTGTCCAGAAACAGAATAAAGGGAGTAGTAAAGGTTTTTTTAAGGGAATTTTGTTTGATTGGTTGGGAGATTTCATCATGAGCTGACATCAGTTAAAGAGAACCATTGGAAAGCCAGCACTGGAGTACTGAACAGCAAGCTGTTTCGTCCTAGTTTGGAACTCCTCGGTAGTATGCACCACCGCCAGAGTTCGAATTCAGGACCTCCTGGTTGCAAAGAGAACTAGCTCGTAGACCACTCAGGAGCCACTGGGACCAGATCCAATGGCTCGTGAATTCAAACTCCCACCAGATCATGACATAGCGCGACCACTTTGCAATGTCTTCTTCGATGAGTGAATCTGATTGTATTAGTGATTTTAAAAAAAACCCACTAAATTCGGTTAATTTTTTTGAAAGGAAAAAACGAAGCTGAACAGATACCTGTGTGTGAATGAATACTGGTGTTATTTTTATATCTTCCTGTTACGTGTTAATTAAGTCTTCTTCATGTCTGTTTATGTTATTTCCTCTTCACTGCCTTTCTGTCTGATTCTATTTTAGATTTATGTACTGTTAAGAATAATGTATATACGTTGATATTGTTTTATCTATTATATATGTGCGCAGATAAAGAACATGTTAGTATTTAGCTCTACAAATATATATATATATATATGACTGTAGATAGAATAGAATATATATAATCGCTGATAGAATATCAAATAAAATTAAGGAAATTAATGCTGTTGACTTACTGTATGTCTTCAAAACCACCCCTGCTTAATTTCTCCTCTTCTGTGTGTATCTACCAATTTGATTGCTTCTGTGGAGCCAGTTACATAAGCCGTACAATTAGGCCTGTTTCTATTAGGATTTCCGAAAATCATCCTGCCTGTGTAAGTGAAGGATAAACAAAATCCATTCACATTGCGCTATTCTGTCTCGTCTTGTGCATACAGAACACAAGATTGATGTTAACGACGCGGCTTTCAAAGTTATCTACCGCATACCAACTAATCTTAGCTTCACCTTAAGAGTTCGTCTACAACATATTGCTGAGGCTGTTGGGATCCACATTAAGAAACCTAACTTATGTATCCTTACCTTGACCGTCAATCAAGGTTCGAATGATGTTCAATCGGTTGTGGGAATTTCTTTAATTTTATTTGATATTCAATTTGCTATTATATTTTTATGCTTATTATAATTATGAGAATCCAACCAGCATCAACCGGTGCTACACTCAGAGACGTTACCACTGAGCGATTCGAACTTGCGGTCGATCTTCAGTATGACTGTAATGGATACTTTGATATGGCACTCAGTGGTAGTAACCAATGGCATGCGTTTAGTCGGCCAAGTTAAACGCCAATAACTACCGATGGAGTACGACCGCACCAATAACCTTGAAGCGATAGCTGAGCAAGTTAGTGAAATTCGGCAGATAACGTTGTCATCATCAATAAAATATGCTCATAGAAGTTTTATGTTATTAAATGGGATATCTGGCAAGTTCCAGCTTAGGTTTGGGAAAGATTAATTCACTCTTTAAACCAAGGACAAGTTAGGGTTGGGTTAACCTAATAAAGGTGACAGTAAGTTTGATTCGAGTTAGATTACAGTTAGTTTAGGGATATTTTCACGTTAGGGTTAGGTTCAGGAAAGATTAGGGTTATTGTTAGGGTTAGAAGACCTAAATAATTACATGCATAGAATGTGGTTAAATTTCTCTGTTGATATAAGAATAGAACTTGTGCACTGTGGCAGAGTGTAATTCCATTGCGGGTAAAATTTATTTTGATAAAGTATCGTAGTGTTATACATTAATATTTACTGGTGACGTTTCGAGCACAATCTATTGCTCAGTAAATATTACTGAATAACACTATGAGACTTTATTAAAATAAATTTTACCCACAATGGAATTACACTCTGCTGATACTCCAACCTAAAACTGAAAGCTGTTTTTATCACATGTGAGAGTAAGGCATCCTCTGTAACACTTTTCTACAGTTTTTACGCATCTTTTTCATAAAAATATGTATTCCATACACAAAAATGCCTCCTTCACCTGATTGGTGCGTTCGAGGTCATTCGCTGATTGGTGGTAGTTAGTGGTGCTTAAAGTTTAACTTTGCCGTTTAGTCCTTGGTTTGGTACTGACTAATGCCAAATAAAAAACATGAAACCTAAGTCCAGGAATTCCTTCCAATTACTACCACCACCTCTGTAATATCGATTCAGAGTTCACCGTAGTGACGAATCACCCCACATTGCAGACTTGTCTGTTAGGATTCAGTCTATATCAAACCAAGGACTAGACGTGTGACATTTAGTTACTGTCTTGTGTTCAATCAAATTATCCTTTTGTGTTGTTCAGTAACTTACTTCTCCGTCTCTTAACCCTCTTCTTCCTGTCCTGGGAGTAGAATGGGTTGTAGAATGAAGTAACTGTTCCGTGTTTTTTTCTTTCGAGTTTTGCTAATAACTCTATAGTGTGTTTACATTACATTGACTTTGTGAAAGCAACCCTAAATGCTGCTTTAGGATATTTTATTTCTCCTGTCTTGTCTTTTTTTGATGTAAAACATTTATTCTCACTCGTAAACACTGCTCCTTCTTCTGCCCTTAGTATTACCTTTATTTAATATATGGTTCACTTGTTTTCGAAAACATCAACTGTGTCTCTAGTTTATTCGTGATAATTACCATGTTATTCTGTTTTCTATTATTTGTGCCTTCTTCTATCTCTGTGTGTGTGTGTCTTATTCCCTCATTTATTGTAAATATTGATTGATTAGTTACTTAGATTATTACTCTCCTATGCCTTCACACGTTTCCATTCATTCTCTTCTATGTGTGTGTATTTATTGAGCAGCCGAAGAAAAAAAGCTTTCCAGTATTCGCATAATTATAAGTTTTAGGGGAAAAATAAAAATTGCTTATTTTGAAGAGAGAGACAGAGAGAGAGAGCCATAGGCAATAGAGGCTAGCAACACTGCTATTTCACTTTCTCTCCAATGTCTTGAAGTAAGGTCGATGATATTGAAGTAGATATTGCTATATTTGTACATTTGCGTGTGTGTGCTTGTGTGTGTGTATGTATGTATGTATCAGCAGACGATTATACTTTTTCAGCTTTATTTGTGATTGTGTACACCTGTGTATCTCTCTCCCTATACATATATATGTATATATATGTTTGTATGTATGTATGTATGTAGGTTTGGATTAGAAGTTATGTTTAGAACACTGATTCAATCACCGATTGACGTAAAATCTGATCGAATTATTCTTATGTGAATAGTAGGTGTTTTAAAATTACTTTGGAAGAGAAAATGCCTTGAACACATCATAGCATATATATATATATATATATATATATGATGAAGTACACTTTGTGGGATTGTATCTCCAACACAATATACAGTCATTGTCAATGTTACAATTCGTATTGCATCCCTTTGAATTAGTAACTGCTGTCCTCCATCATGTGTATTGACCAGTTAGAACTCACTTTATAAAAAAAAACTAGTAGATTTTTCACTTACGAGACTCTGTGAGGCTGGGCTTATTGTGTAAGGACTGCAAAATGCATCTCATCCAATTGCTTAAACTGAAGTAGGTTGAGTAAAATATAGAAATGTTGACAGCTGGCTTAAGCATTTATTTGATCTTCAGTCATTGGCTCCTGATTTCAAGTCCCACAGTACCTTCTTCTATATGGAACAAACTGGGTTTTAGGCCTTATAACGCCCTACATGTGAGCAACCTTCTCCAAGTAACTAAGTGATAAATAACGTTGGCTAGCGGTCGTGCTATGTCGTGAATCGGCAGAAGTTTGAATTCATGGGCCATTGGATCGGGTCCCAGTGGCTACTGAATGATCTATGAGCTAGCTCTCCTTGTAACCAGAAGCTCCTGGAGTTCGAACTGTGGAAGAGTCCCAAACGGGGACGAGACTGCTGGCTGTCCAGTACTCCAGTGCTGGCTTTCAAATGGTTCTCTCTAACTGATATCAGCTCGTGATGAAATCCTGAAATATATCTGATTGGTTTGAGTGCTTGTTTCCCACCCAATGGGGTGATGACTTCGAATCACTTTCCACCTGCCAAGTTTAGGACAATCAGGGCGTATCATTAACTTTTCGAACAATAGGTTTAGTTTATTGTAAATGGTGTGTAAATTCAGGCAGATGTTAGGTAACATTTTGAGTTTTCAAGCATTGGTTTTGTAGGGATTTTGTCTGATTGGTTGGAGGGTTTCTTCATGTGCTCACATCATTTAGAGAACCATTTGGAAAGCCTGGGAGTACTGGACAGCCAACTGTTTCGTCCTAGTTTGGGACTCCTCGTCAGTACACACCCATCGCCAGAGTTCGAATCCAGGACCTTCTGGTTACAAAGCGAGCTCGTAGATCATTAAGTCATGGGCCATTGGATCGGCTCCCAGTGGCTTAATGGTCTATGAGGCTCGCTTTGTAACCAGAAGGTCCTGGATTCGAACTCTGACGGTGGGTGAAGAGCAGAACAGAAAATAGAACAAAGTGGAAATTTAGTGTTGAAGCCTTATATTTCCACTCGGAACCCAAGGGAACAATCATATACTCACATTGTCTTTAAGACAAACAATCTACCTATAAAATCACTCAAAAAAAAGAGTAAAGAACCTAATCAACTGTATAAGTTATCATTAGAATATTCATCTTTATAGGGAGCCTTATGCGATAGAGAATGAGCTAGCGTATATATCATTGATGATGTGTCTACTGGGATGAAATTAAGGTCAAAACAATAAACAGATGTTCTAATGACTTTGACGACAACATTAATGGATGCTGATTAGTAAGGTGAAGTAAGTTAGATACAATGAGATTGGGAATAATCCTAAAACAAAAATAAGATAAGAAGAATTGATTGACGCACACACACACACACATACATACATGCACACACAGCTTTAAGAAAACAACAAATCACCAAGGCAATGAATAGAAATTCAGCTATGGAATTCTTTTTATTCACTCATCGATACGTTTTTAATTTTTAGTCTGACCAGAGTATAATTCTTGTGTAATATTCAAACAAAAGAAAATCAGTCTAAACAACAATTATTTGCAGGTTGTGACTGACGTCAGTGTCGCCTGATTACAATTTTGGGGCAAAATCGTTTTAACTTTATTCCATGATGTGTTTATTTTAATTACTAACTACAAACAAGATTATTTTCGTCACGCTTGCTGACTTGTTCTTCTGGTATACAATGTTTAATGTATTTATTATTATATTGATATAATCCCCATGGGTTCCGAGTACAACATAGGGCTTCATCTCCACTTCGTTCTATTCTCCGCTGTCCTCTTCATCTGCCTAGCCACATGATCTCTCATCTCCTTCTCGCCCCACAATCTTCTCCATGTTACCCTTGATGTGACGACCCACTCGTCGCTTCCTATTGGGATTCCACTCGAATGATGGCCTGCATTGCGCAGGATGTTATTCGACGGTTTCCTTAATATGTGCCCGATCAACCTATCTCCACTTTCTCCCACACATTTGTTGAGCAATCGGCTCTTGGTTGGTTTGTTGTCAGCCAGTCAGAGTTTCTTGTTACTAATTTTTTCTGGCCATTTCATTTTCAGTATGTATCCAGCCAGCGAAGGAGGTGGTTGTTGATAAAAGTCTGTTGTGGCCTGTTGGAAATGGTTTCTGCGACGCGCTAGCCAAGTTTCTGACCCGTATAGAAGGACTGATTGACTGGCTGATTGATTTGACATATGTGTTGAGAATCCGAATGTTGTTGTTTATTCTGAGGGTGAGTGCAGAAGATTTCGAAACTGGTTTCAGGTTGATGAAGGCGTATCTTGCCTTGCCTTTCCGATTCTGACTGGCCAGCTTTGATATCTTCATCCGTGGCGACTGTCTGTCCAGAAAAGTGAAGGAAGTAACCTCTGTTGAATCTGTCCAGTTGGTGGTGATTAATGCTGGTTGTATATATATATATATATATATATATATATATATATATAGTAAATAAGTGGGATACTATATCTACCCTCGGCAACAAGTCCAAAAAAGACAGGCATGATTTGATTTGGAATGACATTATTTCATAGCATTCCCTGTATTTGATGGGTTTTTCAAAGCCAACTTTTGAAAGACCTTAACTTTAACTTCGATCGGAAATGATTTAAATAACTTCAGAATTAAGATGAACTAACTATCCATTATCCTCCTTTAGCTGACCAATCATAAAAATGAGGAATTTTTGCACAAAAATGACGTATATTTACAAGAAAATGCATGAAAACACATTACACAGGGTATCTTTTTCTGTGACATGACTTAAAAATACATCCCAGTTATAATGAGGAGTATCAATTGCTAAGTTAGAATAGTTTCTATATATGTATTGACCGATGTGACTGAAGATGAGCTTTTTTTTGTGAATCGTTTATCTCTCTTATCCTCCTGTGCAGTCTTCCCCCGAAATCCAGTAAAAGGATCGACGACCGCTTACCAGGAAAATGTGGATAAGAAAACAAATTAAAATAAATGTCATCAACTCTAAATCTATCCCTAATCGTAACCCTAACCTAAATCATAACCCTTATCCAAACCATAATTCTAACCCTGATCGTAACTCTAACCCCTATACTAACCTTAATCCTAACCCTAACGAGCTACTAACACATTGTCCAAACAGTACTTAAAAACGTGATCTGGGTGAAATTTGCCCCTAGGTGTAGGCAAATATCGTTAATATTTCAGCTATGATAATAACAGCTGCCGTCAGCCAACGACTAGCATGCGTTCAAGATCATTAGAGCGTTCGTACTCCTGAGACGCTATTGTTGAACTTCTTCAAAGTATACATTAGATGCGTTCCTTCAACCTCTATCTCTGTCTGTCTGTCTGTCTGTCTCTCTCTCGTTGTATACAAAATATTTCATGGTTCTTTCGTTTTATCATTTTTGTTTTACCTCTGCAAGTTTATCTTATGGATTATCGTCAGATTAAGTTTATGAGGAAAGAGAGATTAGGAATTAACCTGAAATGTCATAGTGCTTATTCAGATGGTATTTTATTATGTACAGATGGGGTCTATCACCTTTTTTTCTCTCTGTCTATATATAAAAATATACTTTATTGTTTCAGTAAAATTGGAAACAATTTACTCTGATGAAAGATAACGAGTTAGTTAGTATACAATATTTAACATTTTGAAAGATTATTTTATTTTGAAGATTGACATATAGAGTCGATAAGAAAAACAACAACTGTGTATCCTATCTGGTTCACTATTGTGTGATGTTATCTAGTTATCAGTGTCAACTTGAGCACAATACTTTCAGCCTTTTATATAGTATATCACTATAATGTTATTAATAAGTTTTTACCTAGTATCTTTGTATCCTATTGAAATGTGTCTGAACTGTGGAGAAATCGGTTACAGTTGTATTTTTTTTCTTATTAACTATTATCTATAGGGGCATTTATCATTATATCAGTTGCAATTGATCTCATTATTTGCGTACACTTTAGTCCCCCCTAGTTATATATTCCATTGATGAAAAAAAATAAGTACTAACTAGTCACACTGGTTATTTTGGACTCATAGTTTACTGAACTTTTAAACACTTCATTGAATTTAATTTGGGGAGTGCAGGTACATCCAGATGACGAGTCCCAAATGGGACGAAATGGGCATCCTGGATTCCACCAATTAACTTCATTGAATTGTATTGTATTTTATGTGATATTTTGATTTGTTTATTCAAGACATCTGTTGAGGAAGACGTAAGCATCACTGTGTTGTCATTGGGCTGACTTTGTACAGATGTGCACCAGTTCGAGTCACTACACCCAATGCAAGCAAGAGAATAGAGTAAACAAAGATTCAGAATAGTGAGAGAGAATAATAAACAGAAATATAACGCAAAAAGTATAGTAATATGGAAGAACAGTATAGTTTTATTGGATATGATAAATCACAAGGAGTGGATGCATCTGTGCTATTATTCATTGAGAACGAGGATTTGTCTCTAGCTTCCAACAGCAAGCTAGGAAGTTTACACATTCCTGTGTGGCTGGCTTAAACAAACTCTTGTGGTTTTCATTGACTGATAAAGCCATGTTGGTTTTGGTTTCACTACCACCAGCTAGCTCTTTTCCAATCGGATTCATCCTACGTCAGTCAGCTAACATTGCCCATCATCGAGGAAGGTGATCGACGGCCAGGGTAGCATGCGTAACACATGTCCTAACCATCTGATTCGATGTAACTTCGCAGTCTCATCGACTGATCTATGTTGTCATTACAGATGAAGTGGTGAACGTATTTTCAGTGGTGTATTTATCTTCACTGTAACATACCTATTTATAAGTGGTTTTGTAACAACAGAAGACAAGGGCCAGGCAACAGAACGTTTATTACGGAAAATCAACACATATTTATAGATTTTGATGTACATTATTGTAGGTTAATGTTAGTAGAAAATACAGTCTGTTGATTGGTTGTTTCTCACACAAAGTTAACCTTGCATCTCTTGTGGCTGTGTCAGTTCATCTATATGTTAACTGTATCCGCCTGTCCATCTTGACCTTGTTTTCACATGACTAACATTGACCTCAATTACTGTCAACCAATTTGGCTAGCAACCATCTCTCACCACAGTTTAATGTCTTGACTGTACGTTGCTGTTGACTGGAGGAATTTTGTTAATTCTTTCAAGTCTTATTGTCACATCGATTTTTGGAAATTCAATAATAACCCCTTGTCTAATAAGGAGAAAGTTATTGACCAGTTGTATTTGTTGCAGTTTTCGCATTATAGGTATAACCGTAACCATTTCTTCTGTTGCTTTTCATGATATGAGAATAATAGACAGGAAGAAAGGTTAGAGGTATGGTGAATAATTACAAGTAGACTTTATCTAGTGAGGCTACTGGATCAGATCTGAGTGGTTGAATGGCCTACGAGAGCTTGCCTTGTAACCTGGAAGTTCTAGATTCGAAGCCTGGTGTTTGGTTGCGTACCGATGAATAGTCACCAACTAGGATGAAACAGTTGCCCACCACTTCCTGGGGTTTTTTTCTCCAATGGTTCTCTAACGGATGTCAGCTCGTAATCAAATCTGTATTGTTATTATTATTCCCTTGGGTTCCTAGTGGAACAGAGGACTTCAACTGCACGTCTCCACTAGCTCCTGTCATCTGCTGTACTTTTCACCTGCGTCCATGTTAATCCATACTGTTTCAATTCCTCTTCACACGATCTCCTCCATGTTACCCTTGGACGTCCCACTCGCCGATTCCCTTTCGGGTTCCACTCGAGCTATGGCCTGACGCGCGATGTCACCCAACGGCCTCCTCAGCGAGTGTCCAATACATCTCCACTTTCTCCTGCATATTTGTTGGACGATTGGTTCTTGTTTGTTTTGTTTATTCCCATAGTTTCTTGTTGGTTCTTGTTCTTTCCGGCCATCTGATCTTCAGTATAGAACGAAGACAGTTGTTGATAAAGGTCTGCAACAGGCTGTTGGAAATATTCTTTGTGACCCGCCGCCAAGTTTCTGATCCGTATAGAAGAACTGACTGACTTGACGTTTGTATTGAAAATCCGAATCACTTTGTTGTTGATGCAGGCTGAGTGACGAAGATTTCCAGATTGGTTGTTTCAGGTTGATGAATGTGTTTCTCGCCTTCCCGATTCTCGCTCGATTTGACATGCTCGTCCGTTCCTCCTGTAGTTGAGACAATGCTCCCTAGATAAGTGAATGAAGTAACCTCTTTCAAATCCCTCCCGTTGATGGTGATTGGCGCTGGATGTTGCTGTTGTTGTTGTTGGTTGGTTATTTTCATAACCTCCGTCTTGTCTATGTTCACCTGGAGTCAGTCCTGTCTTTGCTGCTTCTTCGACCAGTTTGTCGGTTTTCGCTTGTAAGTCTTCGATTTTGTGTGACATCAAACATAAATCATCCACGCGCGAATTCCAGGTCTTCTAGGTTCTTCACATCGGTCCAGGATATCCCTGTCTTCTCGTTTCCCACTGTCTGACTCATAATCGAGTCTACCACATTTAGGAATATCATTGGTGATAATAAGCACCCTTGTCTGACTCCTGTGTAATCAATCGAATTTCTGCAGATCAACACTTGATGATTAAATATGTAATTTTTTTATATGTACGGTCTTCTCCACTAGTTTCACAGTGGATTTAACACATTTTTCATTGGTTGCTAACGCAACTCAGTTGGACTCCATTGTTAACACAGCATACTTCTTACGAATCGTTGTGCAAAGAGTCTCATTTTTTCCTGTTACAGTATCCCCCTCCCCACTTCTTTCCTCTTTCTTTGAGTGTTGTTATATTAAAGTGAAACAATGTTAAAGTTATGTCCGTTGGTCTTTTCTGGTCTCCTTGATTGACATCAAACATCTCTAAATGCAATTCTTGTTAGATAAATTTATAGTTGAAATCTTACACATCGATTCATCTAACATTGATGATGATGATGATCATAATAATAATGACAATTTTTTCTTTTAGCCACTGTTGTTACTCATGCATTAATTTTATTATTTTTTTTTATTCACATTTTTGTAGAATGTTATGTCTGATAAGTGGTTAAATATTGGCTATGAAGATAATATTTTAAAACCGTATGTTGAACCGCCGCCTGATTACAATGATAAAGAAAGATTAGGTAAGTTATTTAAGTTTATCTTGTGTGCGAGTGTGTGTGTGTGTATGCTTTGTTCTTGTTGCTTTTATCACTTTTTTCGTGGATTTTATTCGTTGAAATTTCATAAGTAGTGGTTTTATTTTTACTGGGTTGGGGCTGTTAGCCTCATACTAAGCTCTCCCTCTTTGCCGAGTCTACTAACAGCTAACTGAGGTTTGGGGATAGAAAACCAGACTACATGCGTGGTTGGTGAGTCCGTCCTCCTTTATGTTTGTTAGTTAGTTAGACATGGAGATTGACAGTCAAAGATTTGGGACTCGTCATCTGGATGTATCTGCATTCCGCAGTAAGTGATGATGTTCCCACCGAGAATCGGACCCAGTGCCTAGAGTTTCAAACTCCAAAGCGTCATCCACTAGACCACTTGGGCCACGAGAACCACCTCTTGTGCAACGAGTCATATTGATTATTTAATTCAATTTTAGATTTTCCTGTCGATTGATTGAACTGAAGTGCCCAGTCTCAGGTTTGAAACTATGGACACTGGGTTCGGGCCGCGGTGGGAACATCACCACTCGCTGCGGAATTCAGGTACATCCGGATGACGAGTCCCAAATAGGACGAAATGCGTGTTGTCCTGGATTCCACTGCTAGTCACCATCCCCGAATTAACTTCTAATTACATGCCCAGACGTCGTCGAAGCATCTGCACAAGGAGCCGACATATCAACCTGAGATCGAGCTCTTTGGTTCAATTAATCGATGGGAAAATCTGAAATTGAATGAAATAACTCTATTAGTGTTTATGTGTTGCACATGCTGAGCCAATCAATGCCTTCTTTGTCGAGCTATGTTAGCTGACATGAGTTTAAGTTGTGAAAGAGAGTTTAGACGTGGTCAAATCAAAATATAGGATCAATAATCGATTAATATGAGATAGTCATGGGGGAGGGGATTGTAGACCGCCTGATTGGGATCCTCGAGATGGTAAGAACCAGTGAGGGCTGGAAACTATTCTCACTGGAGACGCAGAGTTACATTTACTATTTATAGTCTCTCGTATCCTCCTACTTTCCCACCCCATATTTCTTTTCAATCTCTCTATATTCTCTGCGTTTGTGTGCTACATGGAGTGTTTGATAACTTAAACTGTTCTACTTCTGTGCAAAGTGAGCCAGTCAGTCTATTAGAGTTTGGATGATTTACATACACATGTGTACCAGGGGAACAGCGGTTTTGTAGTTGAATAAAATGTTTTACCTTTTTTATTTTTTATGTGATGATAATCTTTAAAGCAACCTATTTACATCATTTACATTATATTGTCAATTAACTAGTATCTTAGAATGACTAATTACAATAATTACTATCATCATTACCTTTGAACATTGTGTCATTTTGATCGGCTAATAAACATGAAAGTGGATTTTGTTTACTGTGTTGCAAAGAAGTCAAAGAGAGAGAGAGAGAGTCAGTCAGCTGATAATGCTTGTGATTTTTTTTCTTTCTTTCTTCAATTTTTTCTTTCTTCTTTTGAATAATTGAATAGTATTATGATATTTTTTAAATTGAGCTTATTATTTATTGACTTTTTGGCTTAAGCATTCAACTTTCATCCAATGAGTTTTGGTTATGGTTCACAGCTGCCCGATCCACTTGATTTAACCTGACCAGATAGAATTAACAACAAGAAACCCTGGCTGGCTGGAAACAAACCAACCATGAGACGATTCCTTAACAAATGTGTAGGGGAAAATGGAAATGGGTTGATCGGGCACACATTGAGGAGACCGCTCAATGCAGGCCATCACTCGAGTGGAATCCAAATGGGAAGCGACGAGTGGGTCATCACCTTGAGAGTGACATGGAGGAGATTGTGTGGCGAGGAAGAGATGAGAGATTATGGGCAATCGTGTGGCTAGCCAGTTGAAGAGGATAGCAGCGAATAGAACAAAGTGGGGATGACTGATAGAATTCAGTCTGCACCGCAGATAGGACTAGACACATTATACTAGTTACTGACTAGTGACCAATCAAAAAAGTGGAGATGTGTTGTTGACGCCCTATGTGCCACTAGGAACCCAAGGAAATAATAATAAATGAGTAGTATTATTATTTCCCATACAACGAGTATGTCTCGTAGGATTGTGCATGAAGTATATCTTCTGGGTAACCGAGCTAAATAATAATGTAGTGTGGCTTATTTGTTCACCATTGTTTATTCCTATCTGTAATTATGATTTTTTTGGTTAAATGGTATAATATGTTGGGTGGTATTGAGGTTATACTCAATGTGCTAGGTAAGAACCAGGCGGACAGTGTTAGCTTACATAGGACTATGTTGGAAAAACGTTAAGCGTAGGTAGTCGGACGAAAACTCGCCATCAATGCTTGAAGTTTTTTACAGTCGATTTGAGCAACGTTGGTAGTTGTGGAATGTCTGGTTGATTTCCTCGGGATGGCAATAATCAATGGTTGGAGAGACTATCGGTGATATAGCTCAAAATCCTCGTTATCGATGTGTTCACTCCTTGTAATGTCTTTTAGATTCATCAAATTCTCAAGTGTTTCCATGTCACCACCAGTCTTTATCCTACACATTTTCGTTTATTATATAGTTCTTTCTCTCTCTCGCTTTCTGCTTTTGTGTGCTATATGGAGTGTGGCAACTTGAAGTGGTCCACTTCTGTGCAAAGTCTTATACTGGAACTCAGTCAGTCTTTGACACAACTGCTTATGATGCTCGATATGTTTCGTTGAGATTCTCGACAGAAATGCAGAAGAAGAAGAAGACAGTAGGTTAAGCTGATGTTAAATGTCAGTGTTTAATCATCTAAAGAATTTTTAGACAAATTCTATGCAAATAAAACCTGGTCATTGAGAGTGGAAGACATGAATTGACTAACTGTCTTTGATCATAGTCGCCTGCGTTCTATCTCCTGTTTAAGGTGGTGGTATGACAGGGTGAGCAATATTGAGGTTAGGCGTGGGTCGAGTGCTAGGTAGGTGGGAGGGGAAATCAATTGACGAGGCTGTGTTACGTATGTCTAGTCATCGCCTTCCTCGACGAAGAGCAATGTTAGTTGACATAGGGTCAGGCTGGAAAAGAGTTAGCTAGTGATGGTCAAACCAAAACATGGCCTTATCAGCCAGTGAAATCCACAACAGTTAGTTTATACCAACCAGTCATGGAGGAAGGTGTAGACTGGCTTCCTGACTGGTTGGGGTCCTCGGGACCGTAAAAACCAATGAAGGCTGAACCCAATCGGCGATATGGCTCAAAATCGTTGTGAATGGCTGTCGCAGATGCATCCACTCCTTGTGACTTATAATACCCAATGAAACTATATTGTTCTTCGTTATTACTATTTCTTTTGTCTCATATCCCTGTTTACTGTATCTATTTTGCATTTCTTTCTACTTTCTTCTCTCGTTTTGTGTGCTACATGGATGGAGTGTGGCGACTTGGGCTACTGCACATCGATGCAAAGTTCTATGTTGAAAACAGACAGACAGCCAGAAATGCAAATAAGAGAAAAGATGCTGCTTATATTGATCATTTTCTGCAGGCAGTACAGCATCTCTCTTTTCTCGTCGTCATACCTGACCACGTGATGAAGTCCTCATTATTGTGATTAATGATAAGAAGTTATCCCTGGAAAAGTTTTTTTCTAAATTGATATAACAACCGTTGAATTCTCTCTGCTGATTTTACTGTTGTTTTATTTATAATTGTTTATTGTATTTTAGAAATTATGCGTATTATGGGTTATCGTCCTGAGGATGTACGTGAAGCTTTAGTAAAACAAAGTTTCAATAATGTTACAGCAATCTATTTACTATTAGCTGATCCTAAGACAAGATTAACCTTACCAGCAAGCAGTTTCATTTCATCGTCACCTTCACAAGCAATACAAGGCAATACTCTATTGAATAATAATAATAATAATAACCTTCATCATCATCAGTCATCAGAAATTGTTGAAGATAAGACTACCTCATCAAGTGTTGTTAAGTCGTCTACAGATAAAACTAATGGTGTTGAAAATAGTAATAATAATAGTAATAATAACAATTCCAAATCCAATCAAAATGGATCATTACATCAAAGTAAAAGTGAGTTAATTCTACATTAATGTATCATTTAATGCTGTATATCTATCTCTTCCTTCTATTGGATTTTCTCCACACACACTATGTGTGGAGTGTACACTCACGCATATTTTAAGCAGTGTAGACATCATCGTCATCATTCATCTCCATATATATATGACAGTTTTTTACATCTACTCAAGTAATTCTTTTATTGTCTATCAGTCAATCAGTCAATCTCTGTTAATTAGGAAATTCACTACTAGTATATTTATTTATATAGACATACTGTTGTCTCATCGGTTCGCCTATACACTTCTCTGTAATTCATTCTCTCTCGGTTTCAAATTGCAGTGCTTATGGGACACTTCTCAGTATAATTTATACATTTTAGTGCAGAGTTTATTATTATTATTACTTAAAAAGATCTTTGTTTTCTCTATTTCCTGCATCTGTCACACTTTAATTTCAAATAATAATGAGTCATATGTTTGAATTGTGTTTGAATTGGTCCTGAGAGACAGTCTGTTTACTATGATTGATTACATGTTTTAGACAAAAATTGTGTGTCATTGCAAAATGTATGGACAAGTTGTTTGGTTGGTGTGTAACAACACTGCGCTTTTACATTAGATAATTCAAAAAAGATTTTCAATGAATCTCTTTATGTCTATGAGACATGGTCATGAAAAGGCTGGTTAGCTCTCTTTGATCAGGTGGTGCTAGGTGTGGTAGATTGAGTAATATTGCGGTTAGGCTTCGGTTGAGTGGTTGGTGAGGAGGGAGAATCTGTGAAGCAGCTGGATTGGTTGAGTGAGATGGTTAGGGTATGTTTTACGCCATTCATGTTTAGCCATCCAAGGCCTTTCTCAACGACGGACCAAGTTGAAGAAAAGCCCCTAGTGGTGGGGTGAAATGGAAACATGGCTTCATCAGTCTCATGAGAGTTAGTTTGAGCCAGCCAGCTAGTCAGCCACATAAGGAGGTGTACACTGGATGGCTAGCTGGCTGGTTGGAGTCCTCCGAACGGTAACAACCAATGGTGGGTGTGAAGATAGACAATTGGTGATGTGGCTGAAAGTCGTCGTTCTCGATGAATGCGTAGATGCATTCATCACTCTTTGTGAGTGATTTGTCATATGCAATAAAACTCTATTGTTCTTTCACATTAATATTCGTTTTGCCTCACTCACACTTCGGTGTATTATCTCTGTTTTGAATCTGTGTTTAGTTTGCTCTGTTGGTTCGTGTGGTAGAAGGAGGGAGTGTGTCGAGTGTGTCCTGTTAGGGAAGGATGCTGACAAAATGCAGTCTTCTGAACACCTTGAGCAGCAATCTTCGTATGTTTGGCATGCGATTCGCCCCTGTAAAATGTAAGATGCTGCTACAGGACTGGGCTATGTCAACTCCTAGCTTAGTGATAGGGAGTGAAGTGACAGAACATGTTGACCACTTCACCTGTTTGGGAAGTTGTATCAGCACCAACGGATTGATTGGGGATTAAACCTCAGCACGGATCCAAAAAGCTCGGGCTGCTTTCGCTAACTTACACCATCTCTGGTGTAGGCGTTTCATCGGGCTATCAACCAAGGGACGTGTGTACTGCTCAGCAATTCGCTCCGTCCTTCTCTATGGCTCTGAAACATGGCCAATACGAGTTGAAGACATGAAAATGTTGTCTGCTTTTGATCATAGGTGTTTACGATCTCTTTCTCACGTTAGGTGGTATAATAAGGTAAGTAATGTTGACGTTAGGCGTAGAGTGTTGGGCAAGGAGGGAAAATCAATCGAAGAGGCTATAAAGTTACATAGATTGAGATGGCTAGGTCACGTCCTGCGCATGCCTAACCATCGCCTCCCCCTACGGACGGGCATTACTAGCTGATATTGGTGCAGGTTGGAAAAGAGTAAGTGGTGGCCAAACAAAAATATGGCCTCATCAATCCATGAGGTCCTTGACAGTTAAACTGAGTCAGGTAGGGAGATGCAGACTTCCGGGTTGGGGCCCGCCCTCGGGACTCTAAGAATCAATGAAGGCTGGAGACACTAGGTGACATGGCTCAAAATCGTTGTCAATGGCTTACGCAGATGTATTTAGTCTCTGTAATCTTTCATATTCCTTTCTACCATTACTCATTCTGTTTCACTCTTATACTTGTCAAAACTCTATTGATTCTCTTCACTCACTTTCTTGTCTACCTTTGTGTGGTATTTGGAACGTGGCAACTGGAACTGCTGCACTTCGGTGGCAAGTTCTATGTTGAATCCAGTTAGAGTGTGTCGAGTTGAACTGGTGTACATGTGTGCAAAATAGTTCTATGTTGAATCCAGTCAGTCACACGAAATTGGTCAATTGTTGATACAATGTATTCTGTTATAATGTGTTGCTTATATTTATCATGTATAGCTGTAGGATATGACGGACGATGTCTAACCGCAAACATAGATGCTAAGACCTAAGACACAACAGGATTTCCCCCCTCTTTTCTAACTATCCTTGTTTCCTTATTTTGAGTACCATTTCCGCTCACTGTATGATTTATATAAGCATACTTGTATTTCAACTGATTGAACACAGTTCCAATTTTCCTGTTTACTATGCACTAACCCTCTGCGTCAGTAGTTCAGTGGTAGAGAGTACATCACGAACCACACATCACGTGGTCCTCGGTCGACACTATCCTTAATCTCGTTTACTCAATCAATATTAAGCCCGTTGAAGAAAGAAGGTTGGAGGTGTGAGGCTATCAACCTGACCCCGTAAAAGCAAGCAGCATTAAGGCTACTGGAACGTTAAAACTGATGTTCCACTTAGGAATCAAAAGAATACAAAATTAAAGGAAGAATGAAAATCGGGTGCTTAATCTCATTATGCGTCAACGCATTATCATAATTATTCTTTCAGTTCTGATAGTATTTTTTTGTTCGTAAACTAGAAATTTTTCTCCAAATAGTATTTTCTTTATAGTGTATTATTTTGTAATAATAAACATTGATTCATTTAAATATTTCCCAGGATTTCCTTTTATTGTTTCTTACACCTCTGTATGACATATGTAAATCATAAGCGTTAATCATTTTGACGAAATGACAGAAGAATATGCAGAATCCAGTAGTAGGGCAACGTGTTTATCTTCCTATTTTTTTAAAAATTATAATAGACAGCAGTGTACTTTCTAGTGGTGTTCAATACAATTGTGAACAAATGGTACACTTTATTATGGATGTGTATCTCAGCAAGAGATTTTCAAATTTCTATTCGAATTATTCCCTGATTACTTAGATATAAGACATACAGTTTTTGACATTTTCCCCCTTAGTTCATTTCCATCATGTTTGAAAGTGGGCAATACTAGATTTGTTGTTGTTGTTTTTTTCTCTAGGAAATATTTAATACTTTCATCATTTGTGTAACGAATGAGATATTCGGGCATAGAATAGCTTTTTCTTTACATTTCTCAAGCATTTCATTCAATTTCCATAGTTAGTCACAAAGTCGTGAGTAGAATGATCAAAAATGTCGAACGGACTGTCTATTTTTTCTTAAGTTTGTTCACGGAACGATATGAATTAGAGAATCAGCACCGGAGTACTGGACAGCTAGCTGTTTCGTCCTAGTTTGAGACTCATCTGCAGTACGCAACTACCACAGGGGGGTTCGAACCCAGGACCTCCCTGTTAAAATGAAAGCTCGTAGACCATTCAGCCACTGGAACCCTATTCAAGTACTCATGAATTCTAACTTCTACCAATGTCTTCGGCGGCGAGTATTTGTCCTCACTGCCGACCGGGTTTAGTTCCATGTGCAATTAAAAAAGGCGAACTTCACAATTATAAACCAGTAATATTGGGCTTCTGATATTTCAGCTATTTACTGAAGGTATCTCTTTCTAGAGGCAGTGAGCAGTGTATATAAATACTCGTCACCGATGACACTGGCTGGTACCAGCCGCGCTAAAATCACGAATCAGTAGACTTTCGAAATCATCGACTGGCCATTGGATAGAGTTCCAGTGGTTGAATGGTCAACTACTTTGCCTTGTAGCCGCAGCATCCTGGGTTTGAACCCTTGTGGGGTTGCGTACTACGCATGAGTCGGAAACCAGGACAAAGCAGTTAGCTGTCAAATACTTTTACTCATATAAATCCATAGATACATTTCAGACAATCAAATTCCTTAAAACAAACTCTGGGAGGTTGTCAATGCTTCAAACATAGGTCAGTCTTCAGAGAAGGAATCATTGAAAAATCACCTCACTCCCATTTACACTTCTGTATTTTATCTTATTATTGTTATTCTATTTCAGTTAATGGTTTCTTTTGTTTTTGTTATTTTACGACTTTTGGTAATTTTTAATATTGTACTTCTGTGTAATCGTTCACAATGTTCCGTCTTCGAACATAATTTTTCAGTTTTAAAAGCTGCACATAATATCATGTATTACTGCTGGTGTGCGAATTTTGATGAACCTCGTCACCAAAAAATAAATTACTGAACATTACTCAGCATTTTCCTTTCTGATGGTATTATCCAGATGCTAGACTGCAGTAGGTGAGATGCTTTCTAATCCTGGTGTAACGACAAAAGATAAGGACAAGGCAACAGATCGTTTATTGACAAAATCATCAGATATTTATAGACTTTTATGTACATTATTATAGGATATTGTTAGCAGGGAAACAGAGTCTCCTGATTGGTTGTTTTCTCTCTGAAAGTTAATCTGTCACCTCTTTGTGGCCGTTTGCTTGATGATCAGACCATATATCTGCGAATCGTATCAGCCTACGCTAAGTCTTTGTTCTTGTTTTTTTCTCATGACCAAGATTTGGGACGTAAACATTCACGTAGATTGCTATCTACCAATTTTGGATAGCAGACAGCTCTCACCACACTGGGACACAATGATTAAAAGTCGCAAATGTTTAAGCCTGTTAGCAACCACTTCAAGTAGTTACTTCTAAGGGATGTTAGTACGAGGTCATTATCTGTTGGTTTAAGTCTTCATCTGTTGTATAATAAAAATTTAATTCAATGTGGATCTTAACATTGACTGATTGGCCTGAAGTGCTGGCCCTCCGTTGACATGTCGGCTCCTTGTGTGGATGCTTTGACGATGTTTAAGGACTTAACTTGAGGCCGAGCATTTCAACGGGAAAATTGAAATTGAGTTAAATAATAACTAAGTAATCATTGCTCAAGGATGAGGTGGCTCTCGTTGCGCAAATGGTCTAGTGGATAACACTTTGGCGTTTGGGTACGAGTTTCAAGTTTTACTGGGAGTGCAGGTACATCCAGATGACGAGTCCCAAATAGGACGAAATGCTCATGGTGGTGGATTCCACTGCTACTCACCATCCACCAAATTACTTCAGACACATCGTCAAAGCATCTGTACAAGGAGCCGACATGTCAACAGAGGTCGAGCATTTCGGTCTAATCAATCAACTGGAGAGTCCAAATGGTGAATTAAATAATTTGATGGTTATCATGAGCTGACATTGGTTAGAGAATCATTGGAACCATGATGAAATCCTGTAACCGACCAAATCCCTACAAACCAACATTTGAATATCGATGAGATGCTCACTAGCGACTTGCCCTATTTAGGTAGTCGTGACCAGTAAGGTGCAGCAAGTTGGGTGTGAGGACAAATACTCACCGAAGACATTGGCTAGTGGTCGCGCTATGTCGTGAATTGGCAGAAGTTAGAATTCATGTGCTGGCCATTGGATCGGGTCCCAGTGGCTCGCCTTGTAACCAGAAGGGGTTGGGTTCGAACCATGGCGGTAGGTGCGTACTGATGAAGAGTCTCAACCTAGGACGAAACAACTGTCCAGTACTCCCTGGTTGGTCTTCCAATGGTTCTCTAACCGATGTCAGCTCATGATGAAATCCTGTAACCAACCAATCAAATCCCTACAAACCAACACTTGAATATTGATGGTCATCGTTTATTTTTTTCACCGTGAATCCCACTGGTAGTCACCATTCACCAAATTATTAAGTAATAAAGATGTCTCAACATGTTGCGTTTTACACTCGAGAGAGTGACTTACAAGTTTTAACTTAACCTTAGGACATAAATATGTATATATAATCGATTTGCGATTACTTGAGTGGTATCCTGATTAACATAAATATAATAACTATGTTTTCTTGGTTTCCAGTCTGTTTTTTTATTGGTTTTGTTTGTTTGTTTATTTGTTTGATTAATTATTGTTGATAAGTAGACTGATGAATACATGCAGGTTATAATATGAATTCCGATGAATAAACTCTCTCTCTGTACGATGTTGTTACTAATTTGTGAGTTTATTTATTCGCCTTACTTATGTAAGTGTGTGTGTGTCTACGTTTGTGTGTTGCATACGAATCATGAAAAAACAAGAACAACAGCAACAACAAACTGAACAATGATTATTCTACAGACAAACTTCTAATGACTATTATGATGAATACACACATGTTGACAACTAGTAAGAACAGAACAGCAATTCAACTGATTAATTCAAACAGAACAAAATCTGTAAATCAATAATGCTACTCTGATTTACTTATTTTTAATACATTTCCAAGTTAGGCGAATTAACTGTATTTTGTTAAGATGACAGAAGTATACTTGTAACTCTTGATGTTCTTCATATTGTGAATATAGTTAATACTCACTCCTTCCTTATCTGTCTGAGTGGTTGTTTTGAGCACACTTTCCTAAATTATTATTATTATTGTCATCTTTAGTTCCTAGAGGAACATAGAGCTTCAGCCACACGTCTCCATTGCTTCCAGTTCTCTACCATTGTTTTCACCCAGCTCCACGTCTGCCTACATGCTTTTATCTCCCCTTCACATGACCTCCTCCATTTAACCCTCGCACTGACAACCAGCTCACCACTTCCCATTCGAGTTTCCACTCGAGTGATGGCCTGGGGTGTGATGTCACTTTATGGGTTTTTCAGACTTCGACTAATCCACCTCCATTTCTTCCTACATATATGTTGCACAATTGTTTCCTGATGGGTTGGTTCGCTCCCAGAGGTCTCTGTCGCTGATCTATTCTGGCCGGCCATCTGATCTTGAGTGGTATTGAGCGAAGACAGCTGTTGATGAAGCTCTGTAGTTTGTTCGAAGTGCCTCTTTGGTGACGCGTCAAGTCTCTGATTTGTATAGTTACAAATCGGAGTTGAAAATCCGTATCTTATTCGTTCATGCTGAGTGCTGTTGACCTCCACACAGACTTCAGAGTGATGAAAGTTTGCCTTGCTTTCCGGATGATCCTCGCTTCGATGATATCCTCATCAGTTCCGTCCACCTATAGTTGGAACGATGCTTCCCAGGTAGGTAGATAAAGGAGGTTGCTTCTTTCAGATTCCTCCCATTTATGCTGACTGATTGTTGTCTGTTGTTGTTGTTGCTGTTGGTCAGAAATCTTCATCACCTCTGTTTTCTCAATGTTCATCTGAAGTCCTATCTTTGATGCTTCTTCTGCCAACTTGTTGCTTTTCATTTGCATATCTTCCAGTTTGTGGGAAATCAGACATATATCATCGGCGAAGTCCAGATCCTCCAAGTTTTTTGTTTGAGTCCATTTTATGCCTGTTTCCTCATTGCCCGCTGTTTGTCGCATTATCCAATCTACCGCAATCAGGATAATCATTCGAGGTAGTAGGCAGCCAACCTTGTCGTACTCTCGTCTTCACTTCTTCCAAGGATTCCGTGAGTTTCCCGTTGTAGATAACTTGGCTTGCAGAATTATCGTAAAACTTTTGGATGAGATGTATAATTGTTGGCGGCACCCAGTAGTAGCGAAGTAGTTGCCAAATCACCACTCGATCAACGCTATCGTGAGCCTTTTCAAAGTTGATGAAGTTGAAGTAGAGAGCTGACTCCCATTCCGGTTACAAGGCAAGCTCGTGGACCATTAAGTTACTGGGACTCAATTCAGTGGCCAGTCCATGAATTCCAACTTCTGCCAATTCACTACATTACCAACCAGCTGGAAACCTAGGTTAAGCAAGGCTTCCTGTGGCCAACTGCCTCGAACCATCTAATTGACAAAAGCTGGAATTCACGCACCATTGGGTGGGGATCCCAGTGACTGAGTTTATCTGCGAGGCCGCCTCATAATCCGAAGGGCCTGCGTTGGAACCGCGTTGGTGGTTGTGTACTTCTGAAGAGTCCCAAACTAGGACGAAATAACTGTCCATTATTCACTGCTGGTTTTCCAATGGTTCTGTAACTTATCTCAACTCGTCATCAATTCTGTAATTATCTACTAGCAAAATCAGTTTATTATCATATCAAATCGTCTTATCGTACGCGATGAAAGTGTAGTTGATTACAGCTAGTTGTTTTTCAGGAGAAAAAAAAAATCTAAATGAGAGTTATCCGAACCTACGTAATATCGCTTGCTGTTTTTGGCTTTTATTTTGCCCTGTATCGACCGTTCTACGAAACTTTTTATTGTCAATATGTATTGTATTGTACCGATTTTTCAAAATTGGGTGATTTTCATGCATGCATTAATCAGGCATATTTCATTCTCCTTCCTTCAGTTCCTGTGTTTCTGTGTGTGTGTGTGTGCGTGCGTGCATGTCTGTCTCCCTCACCGCCTCTCTATATACCATCGCTGCTCTCATCATAAACAGTCTGTCATTTAGTGTATTTACATTTTGTTACATTGGACAATGTAGGACGAGTGTTAGTAATGTAGTGTGTTATAACTGATGATACTAATTTTATTATTTTGCAATAATAATAACAATAGTAGCAGTTTGTCTTCGCAGTCTCTCAGATAACTGTGTGTAATTTCCCGCTGTTAATAGCTGAATGTACATATTATGTTTTCCCGCCTTAAAGAACCACCTGTCCAAAATGTGGGTTTGTCGATGAAAACATCTAGTGGTGGTGGTGGTGGTTATCGTCGTCGTCGTCAAATCGAAATATGTCTACTGGTGCGTGTGTAAGAGGCACATAGGAGGGAATGGATCAACAAGATGTAAATCATAAATAATCAAGATGGAGGATTTCATCATGAGCAGACATCAGTTAGAGAACCACTGGAAAATCTGGGAGTACTGGACAGCTGTTTCTTCCTAGTTTGGGTCTCTTCATCAGTACACACCCGCCGGGGTTCGAACCCAGGACGTTCTGGTTGCCAGGCGAGCTCGTAGACCATTAAGCCATGAGCCATTGGATCGGTTCCCAGTGGCTTAATGGTCTATGATCTCGCCTTGTAACCAGAAGGTCCTGAATTCAAACTCTGACAGTGGGTGCGCATAACTGAGTCGTCGTAAACTCGGACGCAACAGGTGTCCAGTACTCCAAGGTTTTACAGTGGTTCTCTAACTGATGTCAGCTCATGATGAAATCCTCCATGCAATCAAACAAAATCCCTACAAAAACCAATGCTTGAAAATTATTAAGAGTTAGCCGGCTATCTTGGATATATTAATTGTCGTCATTCAAAATGCTTTTTTTATTCCTTCACGTTCCCCAGTGGAACATAGGGCTTCAAGCTCGAGGCCTGAAGTATCTGTAGTAGTGGTGATTATTTTCACAGGATGGGGTTGCTAGCCTCATGCCCAACCGTTCCTCTTTACCAGTCTTACTACTGGCTTAGCGGGGTAAAGGAGTGCGTTGGCGGCCGGGGATCGAACCCCGGACCATGTACATGTTCAGCGAGCGTCCTCACCGCTATGCCACCGACGCACCTGTATTTCAGTGTTATTCTGTTTATAATATGTAATTTCACAAAGTGCGAGAATTTTTGAACACCCGCCTTTGTTCAATGTTTAATAAAATCGATGTGTCAGTTAGTCGGTCAGTCAATCATGATTGAGTTCCTGGAATATATTCATCCTTTCATCTTGCATTATTTTATCAAGTATTATAATGATAGCATTATTAGAAGACGGAGATTATCTGAAAAATGTGATGTATTAGCGCTATACATTTCGAACAATCTGATCACACATTTACTTGTCAAGTCAATATATATGGAAAAGTTAAATTAAACAAGGTGACAAAAAAAAAAGAATTAAGAATAATTAACACAAACGTTTGGTAATCCAATCAAATAAGGATTACCAAGGTAGGTTAAGAGTAATGACAAACTGTTTTTGAATACACAAGGAGGGGGGCTTAAGTTTATGAATGGCTATAGCCTCAGCGTATTTCAGTAAACGTCCTTGACTGTTTTTATAGATGACCTTAAAGGCTGAGTTAACATCAACCTTATGGTTCATCTCGATTAAATGTTTAGCTATAGACGAAGTTGGTAGTCTGACACCTGTATCTATGGGCTTGTCACAATTCATCTGTTTTTCTAACCACTTTGGGATATGCTATTATTATTATTATATAATTTCTTACTTTCCCAGTAGAACATTAAGCTTCAAGCTACAGCTTTAAAGTTTCCGTAGCAGTGGTGTTTATTTTTACGGGATGAGGTGGTTGCTAGCCTCATGCCCAACACCCTCTTCCTTTACCGGTCTTATTTACCGGCTTAGCGAGGTAGAGGAAGGAGTGTGTCTGTGGTTGGCGAGTATTTTGCCGCTGTGCCATCGACGCCTAGAAAGTTTTATGGGGATATTAAACACTCGCGCTAGGGGTCGCGCTATGTCGTGAAGTGGCAGAAGTTAGAATTCATGGACCATTGGATCGGGTCCCAGTGGCTTAATGGTATACGAGCTCGCCTTGTAACCAGAAGGTCCTGGGTTCGAACAGTAGTGGTGTGTGTGTACTGCTGAAGAGTCCCAAACTATGACGAAACAGCTGTCCAATGCTCCCAGGTTTTCCAATGGTTCTCTAACTGATGCCAGCTCATGATGAAATCCTGTAACCAATCAAATCCCTACAAACTAACACTTGAAAATCAAAAAAAATTTTTTCTAACGTGATTTACTGACACTAGAGAATAAATACAAGGATAGTGTCAAGTACAGCTTTCTCTCTAAATCATACTACTACTTAGCAAGTAACCGTTAAACTGTTTTGTTTGAGGAATGTAGAGATTCACAGCTTTATCACAGACAAATTCCTAGTGATTAAATAAAACGGCACAACTAACTTTCTACACATATATTCTTGTTCGTTTCTTACATCTATTCAAAAGCTTAGTATTACTATTATAATTACTTATGATATCGTCTCGTAACTTTTTACCTACATACCTTCCTATCTATTGATATTTGTCGATCAGTTTTTCGATCGATAACTTTTTACGATTTTACAAGACTGGATAGTTATTTGTCTTTTGCTACTTTATTTATTTATTTATTTTTTTAAAGAAATAACAATGAGTTTAAACAGAAGAAAAATAGAATTTTATTGTTCACATTAACAAAGGTTTTTATACATTCTGATGTCTTTATAATCCTTTTGTAGTATATATATATATATATATATATATATATATTATTGATTCCAAATTTTGCCTCTCTTAAACATGCTTTTCATTTTCAACTCTATTATTATTATTATTATTATTATCAACAAGAGTAGAACCTTGTATACAATTTGTTTTTCTCATGCCTACGAAACAAGTATTGATCAATGTATGTTGTATGTGTATGTGTGTGTGTGTGTGCGAGTTTCAAAAGTCGCAGAAAGGAGGCTTCGACTTTTGTTTCGTGAGATTTACTACCACATAGTAACTTTTTTTTCCTTCACGTTCCCCAGTGGAACATAGGGCTTCAAGCTAGTGGCTTGAAGTTTCTGTAGTAGTGGTGATTATTTTTACAGGATGGGGTTGCTAGCCTCATGCCCAACCTTTCCTCTTCACCGGCATTAGTTCTGGCTTAGCGAGGTAAAGGAGAGAGAGCGTGTGCCGTGGATCGAACCCCGGACCATGTACATGTTCGGCGAGCCTCCTAACCGCTATACCACCGACGCACAAAAAATATGGAACGCTTCACGATTTTGCGTGTCATCCTTGCGCAGGGTAGTAACTTTAATAAGTATATATTATCTAGTGCTATATATTTATAGGGATAGAGTGTGTGTGTGTTTATAGGGTGTATGTGCATCTTGAGTGTATACAAAGATTTCATAATATTCTGATAATTTATGGTGTTTTGCTTATATGTCCATGTTCTATTTACATTAATAATAAAATGCCATCGAAGTAATGTTTCATTATCTCCTATTACTTAGTATACTATTATTATTATTACTATTACAACTACTGTATATTAGAGATGTATTGAATGTAAATATTTGGGATAATGTTATCACTGATACGTATTATATATGTATCATTTTTATTACTATGCACTTCATTGTCCCTTATCATTTCCTTTTTATTACACTGATGTGTGTGTCTACAAGTTTTTCATGTGTATTTACATCATCTTCTCTTCCTTGTTCGTCGTCATTATCTTCGTCGTCGTCTTCTTCTTCTTCTCCTGTATGATCGTCATCAACATCAGTGTCAACCTTTTTTGAAAAGTTCATGAAGTAAACATTTACAGTGTTTATCTAGTAGTCGATTATTAATTATTTTATTATTTCTGTTTGATGATAATGTGAAGGACTTATTATTATGATATCTGATATAAATTGAATATATTCCCATAATTTATTCAGAACAAAAATAGTTAGAGCGAATAATTATGCTTTCAATAAATTCTTCCTTCTTCAGGCTCTACAATTATAAATCGATTAATTTTAGCATACAATAGCCAGCCAGTAAAGGCAAATTAGAATCATATCAGAAAGTGTATTGTGGAACAAGTATAAGATGGGATGGAACAATAGTCAGATAGTTTTTTTAATATGCATGGTCAATGAGAACATGAGATAAAATGAAATGAAGTAATTTAATTTAATGATGTGTGTATATACATATAAATATAGTCAACAGAAAATACACGTTTCGAGAGTGTGTGTGTAATCAGGGTGTGTGAGACAATATGAAAATAAACCAACGAATGGGGCGGACTAGACATAAGTTCAAGGTTGAAAATAACGACAGTAAGAATGATTGTAAAATAATAATAACGATGATATGGTGTAAAATTACAAGGACTATTGGTGAATGATTGTTAAATAATAATAATGAATATAATGAAGTGGAATGAACAGGATTTTGTAAATACGATAGCAAGTTAGAAAAGCACTACTTAAACCTAAGGTAATAAAATCATAAGAAAGGTCATGAAATCATAAAAGTCGAAAATGAACGATTGTCAATGAAACAGAGGAATAGAAGAAGAAGAAAAGAAAAAAATTGCGAGAGAAATTTATAGTGTTAACGGAGGATTTGTTGGCTTTATTGTAGGCCAAGGTAAACATAGTGGTTGGACATACTTCTTCTGTATGCAAAGAGATGGTCTTCTGGTACTAATTGCCACCGCTTCAGCTACTGATAGAAGACGCAGTCGAGCTCCTATTGTATGCTTAAATTAATGGATTTATAATTGTAGAGCCTGAAGAAGAATTTATTGAAAACAATTGTTCTCTCTAAATATTTTGTTCTGAATATCTGATCTATCTAGGTAAATAAGTGAAATGCATACGCCTTTATCTCTCCAACAAAATTGGGATTCATATTTCTCAATAGTTGATGAAAACTGATCACATGGCTTACAGCTTTATGCTATCTAATTACTACTGGTGGTGAGTAGAGGAATTTTAAAAATAGCGCATTTCATCTTGAACCACCTGTCTGCGTGTGCATGTGTATGTGTATTTCTGATGGTTTTCTCACCCACCCATCCCAGCATCCATCGATTAGAACATCGGTAAAGCCTTTCTCCTTCTTTTTCAACCGAATCAAAAGTGAAAATCTCATGTCCAAGAATTCTCGGGTGGTATATTTTCTTTGTTGGTGGGGATTGAATTTTAATCAGCTGAAATCCTCGACTTACTTACTTACTAATAATTCTTGTAGAGATGAATGAGATTCTCGACTTCAAGGGTAAACTGTCCCATATATTTATTATCAAAGCGCATTCTGGTAGTGTAAGTCTGTTGGTGAGAGAGGTAATAAAAAAAAGAGAAGAAAACACCATGTATTAAGCGTTGTGTCAAGCTAATGTCTAGCATTCAGTAAATGGGTTCGAAATACGATGACTCATATTCAAGTGTTGGTTTGTAGGGATTTGATTGGTTACAGGATTTTCATCATGAGCTGACATTAGTTAGAGAACCATTGGAAAACCAACTGGGAGTACTGGACAGCTGTTTCGTCCTAGTTTGACCCATTCGATCGGTTCCCAGTGGCTTAATGGTATACGAGCTCGCCTTGTAACCAGAAGGTCCTGGGTACGAATCCCTGCGGGTGCGTACTGATGAAGATTCCCAAACCGGGACGAAACAGCTGTCCAGTGCTCCCAGGTTTTCCAATGGTTTTCTAACTAATGTCAGCTCATGATGAAAATCCTGTAACGATGATTCATGTTTTTGTAACATCTATCATTCCACGGCATGGTATTTATGGTTGTTCTTCAGGGCATATCTGTGTGAAAATGATGATGTTTTGAAATTGTACTAATGGCATTGGTCATCTGATCACCTGTTGTCAGTGTAATACAGACTCTACCTGCTATAATTAGATAACCTGATTGTGTTGCCAATGTCATCATCATTGCTGAATATTCATATTTCTGGTTTTATTTTTTTTTCTCCATTGGTGTAACAATTCCCTTTTAGTGAGGATCTTCCTACAGGAATTGCTTAACTCAATTTATTCCCAGTATATTTCTTTTTGAAATAATCATGATGTGTTTTTTGAATTATCAATATACGCCATTGATACTCAACCATAACCTACTTAGCTCGTGTTCTATGCGATAAAGAAAACATTAGGCGTGACACCTATAGTTCATTAAATAGTCAGTAGAACAACTGGACTTCGTCTTTCCAACTCATATCATTTATAGGTGCAACATTTTCTTTCTTTCTTTTCCTTTTCTCTCCCTCTCTCTTTTCCGTTATGTGCTGCTTTGTTTGTTTCTCTCGCTTACACCAGTAAATATGATAGCATCTCTTTTTCTAACATCTTCAAACACTGTTCAACTTTGGCTTTACTACCGACATGCCAATATGTTGTTGTCATAATGAACTGAGATTTCCTTAATCTATGTAGAATTTCTGTTTATTGATAATGTACTAACTGGATGCAATACTGTAGTAAAAATGCTGAGAATTCCATTCCGTATCACAAGTACTGTTTTGGAATAAAGCAAATTATTATTACTATATTATTATTAATTTCAGAAGAATCCGGTCAAGACAATACATCTCAGTACAATGGAGTTAGGCGTACAAGTGGGATCTCTTGGCTGAAGCAAAGGTTAGTATTCACACATTTCATATATATATATATATATATATATACATGTATATACTTATTTCAGTTGGTGGTGTAAGGTCATGACACAGTAGCATAATCTACCTCTGGTTATTATGCCTAGGATTGTGTATCTCACTATTTGTGATTCACATTGTTTTTTGTCGTCGATTTGATCGAGCCTAATTAGTTTGAGACGCAAGTCTCCCCTTTATTCGCCTACAAAGGTATGTTTTGTCATCATTAATGAAAACCAATTAGAGAAGTATTGAGCAGCAGTTGTCTTGATGTACTTCAATTTCATCAACATTACTCAGCCACTCGACCTCGTGAAGGTGTCAGACATTAAACCATCAAAATACTGCATGAAGGCATTCCCATTCCATGAATGATGTTGAATTGGGTCAGAATCTACGCCGAAACTAGTAAAGTTTTCATAATCTCAACGTCGGGAAAGATGAATACGTGTATCTGCACATACATTAATATTGTGCTTCATACCATTGGATTTTTTTTTATTCCTTCACGTTCCCAGTGGAACATCGGGCTTCAAGCTAGAGGCTTGAAGTTTCTGTAGCAACGTTTATTTTTACAGGATGTGGTTGCTAGCCTCATGCCCAATCTTTCCTCTTGACCAGCTTTATTGCTGGCTTAGCGAGGTAAAGGAGTGCGTCGGCCGAGGATCAAACCCCGGACCATGTTCATGGTCGGCGAGCCTCCTAACCGCTGTGCCACTGACGCACACACCATTGGATTATTGTTACTGTATTTCTTCTTTAAAATGCCTCCTTTCGTTCTATAAGTTTCCTCGTTATTTTCATCGGCATACAGTATATAGAGTTATTGCATAACGTGTATATGAAACCTGGCTTTTCTTCTACTTTTTTTTCACTCTATCGATGATATGAAATATGCTTCCCTGAAGTTCGATTACCTTCCCCTCCCCCTCGCATCCTCTTCCAAAGAATAATAACATTTATAAACAGAATTCGTTAGTGGTCGATCGGTCGGTCGGTCACGTGACAGCAGATTTTCTGCATCGATTAGCTAGTTAGTATCTGCGCATGTTTTTTATTGCGTTTTACTTGTCTCATTCAATGTTTTTCCATGTAAGTTGAAGTGAATGTGTTGTGTGTCATAGGCAAGAAGAAAAAAAGTCGATTCCGGTTGGCAGAATGAAACAAGCGGAGAAGAATTCAAACTTTTAACTCACTATTGTTGTTTTCACTGTTAATCTCAATAGTTGGCTTATGTAGTACCCCTATCTTCTACGTATGCCTTTTTTTCTAACGGAATCGGGATGATATGGAATTGCGAAGAAAAAACAACATCAGATAACGAAAAGTAGTCATTAAAGGATCAGTGCTTGCTTGTGTAAGCCTTTCTAGATAGTTGAAGTATATGTGAGTAAGTCTTGTCTGTTCATTGTAGAGTAGGTAGCCTGGCTGCCAAAGGTCGGGTATACAATGCTTCGGTGGGTGCTGTCTTGCTCTACACCTGTGAAGCATGACCTCTCCGCGCTGAGGATGTGCGGCAGCGTTGCGTATTTGATCATCGCTGTCTCCGCAGGATTGCTTGTGTTCGATGACATCATCGCATGAGTAATTCTGAGGTTTGGCAGCATGTGTTTGGACACAGTGGAGCTCATCATGTGGAAACATCGGCTTTGGTAGCTGGGACATGTGCTGCGAATGTTATTCTTCTGTGAAGGTCTCTGTTTGCTAGCCCTGGGACGGGATGGAAAAACCGGAGAGGTGGTCAGCTCATGACGTAGCGTCGTAGTATGAAGGATATTTGTGATGGGTTAGCGTCGGTTAGTGCGTCACGTCTCCCTGGTTGGAGTCCGATAGATAGCTCAAATTGATGGCTCGAAACATTATTGGATATGTCCAAGAATTGCAATCAACGGTGAACATGCTGCAATTCCCTTCTTTCTTCCCTTCCCGACGATAATTGATGAATGATGTTTGAACTTGTTAAATGTGACTGTTTTCCTTCCAGATGAAGTTATTTATCCGTTCTTCACCTATATTTTTACTTTTAATCTTTATTATTTTATTGTTCTTGGTGCCATATAAATAAATCATTATAATCTTCAAAGTCGAATGGGAGATTTCTCAGAACCTTAGAGGCTGAAGTGGAGAAGGGTTCGATGGGAACAGCAGTTGGCCACGGGTCAGGCGGTCCTAAGTGATCCGGTAAATCGGAAACAGAGACGGGGTCCTTGACATTGTCCGCTTGCGGGTTTTGTTAGTATTGCTGATAAATTGTACTGTTACAACGCAGCCCCCTGTAGCGAAAGGAAATCGGGTTAATATTCCAGACTCTGTCCATGGAGATTGGTGCATGTTGGATCTTTGATTCAGTGTGTGCCCAGTGCAGTAACGCAACCGAACTCGGAGACGTCCGCGGGAGTTCTTGGAAGAGTTTTCTCTTTTCTCTGTTAGGAGTGCATCCACCCCCTGGAATCGGCTTTTCCGGAGATAGGGGGCTAGCCTCCGTAAAGCACCAACCTTCTTGTGTCTGAATCCCGTCCATATTTGCAACGGTACATTCCGTATCCGACACGTGGCTGGGCAAGCTTACGTATTCCTTTTGGTGTCTGGACTGGACCATGTGTTCGGCTAGGTGTCCATTAGGTCTGGTGTTATGCCAGAGCGATGACCATAAACTATGCTCTGGATTTTGGGGTGTAGGGGTTTACTCGATATCTAATTGTGGTATAAGCGTGAGGATACTAAATCGTTTGTAGACGAATTAATGTTTTGTCGGGGAGACGTAAGTGCTCGAGCAGCTATCACACTGCGAGGCATTGAGTCCTATTCCTGTTTGACGTAATGATTTCTGATCGATCGAATGAATACATGAGGTACTAGTTGATGTGCAGTGTCTGCCTGTTAATTTGAACTTTATAATCGTCCTGGTTGTTGTTGTTGTTGTTGATGTAAGTATTAGTAGTAGGGTAGGGTAGTCTGAATTGATTACTGAAAATTTGCATACCTACCTTCAGTCACTATTATTATTACATATTACTTCAATAACTCTGAATTGTTATTCCCTTTTTTTATCAGTGATCTTTATTTACAGTTGTCGGTATTTTGTTGTTGTTGTTATTGTTGATGATGATTTACTTTCATCATGTGTTTATTTTCTTTCCTTCTGCCTCTTTTTTTCCATCCTAACATAATTTATTCAATTATGGTCAAGTGATTTATTATTATTATTATTATTCACATAGGCTTACTTCTGTGCTGTTGTCAGTGTTGTTCACCGTATATATCGAATGTACTATTTCTTCTTCTCACTTGTAAACACATAAGGACTCTAACGCTATTTTGATATAAGAGTCGGATTAAAACACTACTTGTATGCGCATACATGCATGTTATGTATTTCAGTCAGTGTATATATATAGAGAGATGGTCTGAGTGTTTAAGGAGAGAAGTATTACGTCATATGCATAAATCACCATTAAACACGCTTACATACATACATAATTAGCTTACTTTTTTGCCTGACTCTTAAAATCAACCAACCCACTTACTATGAGTATGTATTTTCGTGTGTTCTACGTATATATATATATATATATATATATATATATATATATAGTCAAGTATTGGTTTGGTAGGGATTTTGTTTAATTGCATGGAGGATTTCATCATGAGCTGACATCAGTTAGAGAACCACTGGAAAACCTGGGAGTACTTGACAGCTGTTTCGTCCTAGTTTGGGACTCTTCAGCAGTACGCGCCCACCGGGATTCCAACCCAGGACCTTCTGGTTACAAGGCGAGCTCGCAGACCATTGAGCCACTGGGACCCGATCCAATGGTCCTTGAATTCTAACTTCTGCCAATTCACGACATAGCGCGACCATTTCGCAATGTCTTCTTAGATGAGTTACTGCCTCATCTTCAACCTGCTGTACCCTACTGGTCACGGCTTGTAACCAGAAGGTCCTGGGTTCGAATCCCGGTGGGCACGTACTGATGAAGAGTCCCAAACGAGGACGAAACAGCTGTCCAGTACTCCCAGGTTTTCCAGTGGTTCTCTAACTGATGTCAGCTCATGATGAAATCCTCCATGCAATATATATATATATATATATGCATGTATGTGTTCAACTTGTGAAAATGAAGCCTCAGGACATCGATACAGAGGTGCAAATTGTTCCTGTTGTTGTTGTTATTGATAACTACCTCTCTGTATATTTGTTTCCAATTTTTTTGTTTTGACTTTACCGTTATTCTCGTACAGTTTATTTACTAATCTGTAGACTAGATTGGACTGAATTATATAAATACATAAATTAGATGAAATGTGCAGTGTTTATCGCCTAAAATTATCACATGATCCACCTCTTGCTTATCTATCTGTGCAAGTAGAAAGAAATATGCTAAGAATGTTCTCTTTTTTTTCTCACTCTTTCTCTCTCGCTCTCTAAATGATTTAATATATATTTTTTAATTAATCTGTGTATATATTTTCGTGAAAATGCAAACATTCGAAATGTATTTGAATTTAAGCTGACGAAAATCAGTCATTCTATCGTCTGATTCTTTGGGTGGTTGATGACCTACGCCCAACAGTCAGCGCGATCCTTGTCTTTATTTATTTATTTTTTTCATGAAGGACTATGCTCACTGACATAATAGGGTGAGTAGTATTGAGGTGATTAGGCTTCGGTTGAGTATTAGGTAAAGAGTGGGAAATCAACCGGATGAGGTTGTGAAGCAGCTGCATCGATTGAATGAGATGGCTAGGACAGGTGTTACGCGCGCATGCCTAGCCATCGATCGATCGCCTTCCTCGACGATGGGCAGTGACATAGGATGGATCAGGCTGGAAAGGAGCTGCTAGTAGTTGGTGGTCAAACGAAAGGATACCTTCTTCAGTCGATGAAATCCATAGCAGTTACTTTGAGCCAGTTAACCAGTCAGCCATGTAAGGAGGTGTAGACTGGATGGCTGGCTAAGTGGCTTGTTGGGGTCCTTGGGATGGTAAGAACCAATGGTGGCTGGAGACAGACAATTGGTGACAATGGCTGGAAATCCTCGTCCTCGATGATGACATAGATGCATTCATCACTCTTTATGAGTGATTTGTCATATCCATTAAAAGTCCATTGTTCTTCCATATTACTATTTTTCCTCTCACTCACACTTGTGTTTATTATCTCTCTTTTGAATCTGTGTTTAGTTTGCTCTGTTGGTTTGTGTGGTACAGTGAGGGAGTGTGTCGAGTTGAGCGGGTGCACATCTGTGCAAACTAGTTCTATGTTGAAACCAGTCTGTCAGAAGAGTTTTAAACTCGAAAAAAGAAAAAGAGTTATTTAGTACTTGTTAGCATTGGATCTTAAGGAAATCTTTTATTCCATTCCAATGGTGTGGTCAGTACAAATTAAGTTAGTTTGACGTCTTAGTTCACGTCTACTTGTTTTCTTCACTTCATCCTGCCTATTTTGTAGGCTGTACATATTTCTTGTCTGTTCAAACTCATCGGGGAATCTCAACAAGCTATGCTAAGTAATGCTAGGCAACGAAGAGGTATTTTACAATTGATTAGAAGCTGTGGATGTAGTAAATCAAAAAATGTTCCTATGCACTCATCATATTCCATAGCATTTCCTTTATAGTTGTCCCTAATGTTAGGTGTATTTTTTTATACATTCAAAATTCAAGTATTGGTTTGTAGGTATTTGGCTGATTGGTTACAGGATTTCACCATGAGCTGACGTTGGTTAGAGAACCATTGGGAAACCTGGGAGTACTGGACATCTGTTTCGTCCTAATTTGAGACTCTTCATCAGTACGCACCCACCGGGGTTCGAACCCAGGACCTTCTGGTTACAAGGCGAGCTCGCATACCATTAAGCCACTGGGACCCGATCCAATGGCCTAGAAGGTCCATGGTTCGAACCCTGGCGGGTGCGTACTGATGAAGAGTCCCAAACTAGGACGAAACAGCTGGCCAGTACTCCCAGGTTTTCCAGTGGTTCTCTAACCTCTAACCAATGTCACCTCACATTCAAAATTATTATAAAGATTATATGTTATCTATGACGCGAACGGTTGTCTACATTACTTTTATTGAGCATTAAAGTATTGTGCATCCACTCAGCTGTATGCATTCAACAACTGGGTTATAATACAACCCATAATGAGACAGGATACTGTTAGTTTTATCTAATATAACTGCTCTTGTTGTTTTCTTTTTCATGAGGAGGCAGTAGTTTTATTTCATGTTTTTGTGTAGCTATCCTTTCTTCGTATAATCCGCCTGTCTAACTGATTAGCATCTTTTTTTAAGACTTTGTTTGTTTGGCATTCATGTCTTCTTTTCTTTAAGCTTCTTTCTGATTTGTTTTATTTTTTATTTTATTCTTTGTGCTTTTTCTTAGCGCTAGTGCCGGTCCTGCATCAAATAGACAAGAGAAATCAAGTGTAGACGAAAAGTGAGTTGACTTTCTTTTCGTAATAATACTAACAATTGTACGAAAGTGTTGACCATTACTATTTGGTGATGGTAGTGGTGGTGGTGGTGGTGGTGGTGTTCATGTACTCATCTCCATCGTCTCAACTCCTTCTTTCTCTTCTTTTGGTTATCCTGTTGTTATACACCATTCTAAATTTTTATAAGAGGATTTGTTTTGAGCCATGAAAGTCACTGCATTATTCCTGATGATAAGTTAATTTGGTTTTGAGAGCTTCTAGAACCTGAAACCAATCTGGAAATCTTCATCACTCAGCATCAACAACAAAATTCGGATTTTCAATACAAACGTCAAGTCAGTTCTTCTATACAGACCAGAAACTTAGCGGGTCACAAAGAATATTTCCAACAGCCTGTTGCAGAACTTTATCAACAACTGTCTTCGTTCTATACTGAAGATCAAATGGCTGGAAAGAATCACCAGCAAGAGACTATGGGAACGAACAAAACAAGAATCAATCGCCCATCAAATATGCAGTAGAAAGTGAAGATGGATTGGACACTCTCTGAGGAGGTCGTTGGGTGACATCGCGCGTCATGCCATAGCTCGAGTGGAACCCGAAAGGGAAGCGGCGAATGGGACGTCCAAGGGTGACATGGAGGAGATCGTGTGAAGAGGAGTTGAAACAGTATGGACTAACATGGATGCAAGTGAAAAGTACAGCAGAAGACAGAAACAAGTGGAGAAGTGTAGTTGAAGCCCTATGTTCCACTTGGAACCCAAGGGAACAATAATTATAAAATAATAAAGTCAGGTAAGAGAACAGTTACTCGCCAATGAGATTGGCGGAGGGTTAGGATTCATGCACCATTGCATTAGGCCCCAAGTAACTGAATGGTCTCTATGAGCCCACCTGTTGTGACTGGAAGGCACTGGGTTGTGTTCTTCTGAAGAGAGTCCCAAACTAGAGCGAAACAGCTGTCCAGTAAGTAGTCTCAGATTCCCCTCCAATGGTTCTGTCACTGATGTCAGCTCGTGAACAAACCTATAATCAATTAAATCTGTACAATTCAACATTTGTAATCTACCAACAAAGGTAAGAAGTTATTATCACAATTTGTAACAAGCGTAAATCTAAGTGCATAAGAAATAGCACTGTGCCAAAAGTAATCATTGTATATAATTGAGAAAATGTACAACTAATTAATTAAATGATGCATAGTAGTGTTGTCTGAAGATAATTGATGATAGAAAACAAGAACACAAAAATTTGGAAGTATATACGTCACAAATAAAAATCGCATAGAGTTTAACTACGCCAACAAATTATGAAAAGAAAATTGACATTAAAAGAGGTTGGATATAAACCATTTGTGAATGTTGAGTTTTCTTTTTATTGATTTTTGTGTGGTGTGTAGTCTAGTGTTGAACTTCAAACAATTTTGTAGAACCCTAGTTTTTTTTATTATCTTCTTGATTTTCATCTTCTTCAGATCTCGTCTCCTTCCACGTATACGCGTATCAGATTTACGTGATCGTGGCAATGATATCAATGTAGATAATCGTGGACAAGAGAAAATAGATGAGAATTCCGAAATTACTGAATCACCTGGTGATCAGTTAAGCGTTCGTCGAATGAATACCTTTACAATGTCGGATAAATTTCGGCCAACTGGTTCAGATCCTCAATCCCCCAGCCTACAGGGTCCGTTATCTAGAGCACCACCAATGTCAAATATTCCCAAGTAAGTGTATCTGATTTTACAGTGTCAGTGTGCTTTTTGTATGTTATCTTATCGTTGCATAGTTTTTGCATTCTTTTATAACACTTATTGGACAATATATTGGAGATCCTTTTGTAGGGTTTATCCGGCAGTGTGTGGATCTGTCACTTTACTAGAAAACGTTATATGATCTTGAATGTCAGGATGATACTGCGTTTTATGTATGCTCACACGGTGACAATTGGTGAATAACTACCGTCGTCTCTTCTTCCGTAATTATGTTTTATGAGTTGTTGAGAAAAATCTCTATATCAACTTTACGGCATGGCATAAGAAGTCAATAAAACTTGCTCAGTGATATTTATCACCCTCATATGAATCAACAGTATTTCTCTGTGGACTCAGTCTAATACTGTCATCTCCGATTATATCGTTGATTGTGATGTGGTTTCAAATCTGTTTATTCGATATAGATTAAAAACTTGCGTTGATTACTAGCTGGCGCAAATTGCTTGTTTATCGGCTAAACATATGGTCTTAGTAATGTCTGTCTCTCTGTCTGTTTTCGACATAGAACTTTGCACATATGTGCGCCAGTTCAAGTCGCCACACTCCCTCCTTGTAGCACACAAAGCAAGAGAAGAAAGTAGGAGAGATACATAATATTGACAGTAAACAGAGGTGTGAGACAAAGGAATAGTAATAACGAAGAACAAAACAGTTTCATTGGAAATCATAAGTCACAAGGAGTGGATGCATCTGTGACAGCCATTGAGAACGATTTTGAGCCATGTCACCAATTGTTTCCAACCATTGGTTTTTACCGTCGCGAGGACCCCAACCAGGAAGTTTACACCTTCCTACGTGGCTTAGACTAACTGTTCACCTTATTATACCACTTCACACGGGATATAGAACGCAGACACCTATGGTCAAAGAAAGCTAATCTTTTCATATCTTCCACTCTCAATGGCCAGGTCTCACAGCTAGCCATAAAGGAGGACGGAGCGAACTGTTGGGCAGTATACACGCCCTTTGGTCGATAGTCGGATATCACGTCTACGCCAGAGACGGTGTAAACTGGCATATGCGAAACTAGCCCTCTCTATTCGTGCTGAGATTTCGTCAGAGATCAACCCGTTGGGGTTGATGGTACTTCCCAAGTAAGTGAAGCGGTCAACGTGCTCTACCACTTCACTTCCTATTTCTAATCTAGGGGTCGGTGTAGTCCAATCCTGCAACATCATCTTGCATTTGGCGGGAGTGAATCGCATGCCAAACATTCGTAGATTGCAGCTGAAGGTGTTCAGAAGACTCTGCATTTTGTCAGCGTCCTCGCCTAGAAGGACTATATCGTCTGCATATTCTAAGTCAAGGAGATTATTCGCTGGTAGCAAGTCAATCCCTGAGTCTCTGAAATGAGTTAGGGTTAAGTCCATTAGTACATCTACGATGAAGTTGAATAGAAATGGGGATAATGGGCACTCTTGACGGACACCACTAGTCGTCACCACTTCAGATGACAACTCGCCGTAAGCCCTCACCTGGCTGCATGAGGTCGAGTAGAGTGCCTTAATCAGTGCAATGTATTTTCTTGGCATTCCCTTTACAGCCAAGCATCGCCAGAGCACCTCTCGGTCGTCAGAAACGAATGCCGCCTTTAGGTCAAGAAATATAATGATTGTCGGACGCCAGTAAGAGTGCCTATGTTCTAGAATCTGTCGAAGGATGAAGATATGATCAATACATCCTCTTCCTGGTCTAAAACCTGCCTGGTTTTCTCGTGTTTGTGCCTCCCGAGCACCACTTAGTCTACGCAATATTATTGAGCCTAGGACTTTAGATACCATATCAGTCAAGCTAATCCCTCTGTGATTATCACATGAAGACTTGTCTCCCTTCCTGTATATCGGGATGATCAGTGACTTACACCAACCCGACGGGACTTCCTCTGATTTTTCCAGACGCTGCCTAGGACCTCAGTTAATCCAGACAGTAAAATGTCTCCACCGTACTTAAATACCTCTGGAGTCATTCCACCAGGTCCCGCTGCTAGTGATGTATCCATTAATTCATGTTTAATATTGTACTGAATCAGCCTGAAGTATAACAGCTTACTTAATAACTTACCATCAATGGCTTCCTCAACGGGCAATGTTAGCTGACTGACATAGGATTGATCAGGTTGGGACAAAGCTAGCCGGTAGTCAAACAAAAACGTTACATTGATGAATAAAACCCATAGGAGTTAGTTTGAGCGAGTCACGCAGGGAAGTGTAGATTGGTCGACTGGTTGGCTTGTTGGAGTCCTTGGGATGATAACAACCAATGAAGGCTGTGGAGACAGACAATTGATGATATGGCTGACAGTTGTCGTTTGCGATGATGGCGCAGATGCATTCACTCTCTGTAAAATTTGTCATATCCATTCAACAGGACTGTCTTGTTCTTCTATATTACAGTTGTTTCTCCCTCCCTCACACTTCTGTGTATTATCTTTCTTTTGAATCTGTGTTTAGTCTGTTCTGTTGCTTTGTGTGGTGCACATGTGTGCAAAGTAGTTCTATGTTGAAACCACTCTGTTAGTCAGTATTTGCTCAGTATTGCGTTATGACTATATTATTATTATTATTGTATCCTTTAATTCCTAGAGGAACATAGGGCTTCAGCCGTGCGTCTCCATTGCGTTCGGTTCTCTGCTAGAGTTTTCACCTGGCTCCAAGTCTGCCCACATGCTTTCATCTCCTCTTCACATGACCTCCTCCAAGTCACCCCACTTTTGCACTGACAGCCAACTCGCCGATTCCCTTTCGGGTTCCACTCGAGCAATGGCTTGTCTAGAGATGTCACTTGATGGATTGTTTCCTCAGAGTATGGCCAGCCAATCCATCTCCATTTCTTCCTGCCTATTTGTTTCACAATCGGTTCCTGCTGTGTTGGTTCGCTCATTGCCAGAGATCCCTGTTGCTGATCTTTTCTGGCCGGCCATCTGATTTTGAGTAGTTTTGAGAGAAGAAAACTGTTGATAAAGGTCTGTAGTTCATTTGAGATGCTCTTTGTGACGCGCAGTGCAAGTCTCTGATCCGTATAGTGAGTAGCACTGACTTCACATTGGAGTTGAAATTCCGGATGTTATTTTTGATGCTGAGTGCTGTTGACCTCCACACAGACTTGAGGGTAGTGAAAGCTTGTCTTGTTTTCCCGATCCTCGCTTTGATATCCTCGGTAGTTCCGTCTGCCTGTAGTTGAAACGATGCTTCCTAGGTAGGTGAAGGAGGTTGTTTCTTTCAGGTTCCTTCCATTTATGCTGATTGTTGCCTGATGTTGTTGTTGCTGTTGGTGGTGTTTACCAGGAATCTTCATCACCTCTGTTTTCTCTATGTTCACCTGAAGTCCTATCTTTAATGCTTCTTCAAAGATAGCAATATTTCTAAATGTTGCTGTGACAACATTTTTATAATAGTAATAATTATAATTATACTTACCTTATATATAATAATTTATTTCATTGATTTTGTTTTTATAGCTGCATCACTGCTAATCCATCTACAACTAGTAGTGAGAATTCACCAATCAAATCTACTGACAAAGCATCTGCTCCGTTTAACACTGATAATACAACCAATTTTGAACAACCGATCAAATTGAATCAAGCTGTACCATACACTGAAGAAAATCCGTAAGCCTTATGGTTTTTGTCTCGTTTTCCTCTCTTTTTTGTGTGTACATGTTTGCGTGTATGTGTGCGTGTGTCACAGTTTCCTTCTGCTTCTTTTTTAAAGCTGTTTATCTTTTTGTGAATCTGGATAGCGATTATTTTTTGGCAAAGGAGTGGGGACAATCTGACGATTTTTTAGGCATTTCATTAATACCTAGTCTCCGACCCAAATCTATTATCATCTCATACCATCATTTATTTAGCATTGTATGTGTCTTTAAGAAGTCAAGACATTACGTAATACTGTGGGAAATTTGATAACATATAGAATTTAACGTTGCAAAATAATATTGATTTTGAATGTGATTTGGAAATGGAGCTATAAGAAGCAAGATCATTGAACATCTGGTCGATAATGATCACCCTATCTCTCTCTACAGCCTCGGTTCTTAAAGTTGTCTACACGGCGAAAAGTAATTTTGCCCAAAATCATTACATATTCATCTGACTCATCTGAATTGCTGAAGCCATCTTTGACCATCGAAATAGACGAACCAGATCTCTGCATGTACAGAAAAAAGTCCATTAAACCCCTCAGCCTAGTGGAAGTTGTTAAAATCAAAACATTTTGTTCATTTATTGATTTAATTAAGTGTTGAAAAATCAACATGAGTAACTTATTCCCAATGTTATATTCTTTTCTTTAGTTCACTGAATTCTAGCAAGTAAGTTTTTACTTCCATACACTCACACACTCAGAAACATGCGCTCAAATGGCTCATCATTTGGCTTTGCTTTTATTTTGTTTTGGTTTTTAAAATCTCTGAAATTTTGCTTTCTGCTCTCAGAAAAAAAGCAACAGTTTTGTCCATGGTGGGATAGAATTAGAGAGATTTATCAACACACAATCTCTAATTAGTTTGATGGTGTGTGTATGTATACTCAGCTGTTGATGTGAATAGATTGAGATTTCTTTCGAAGTCTGTTTTAGGTGGTGGCATTCTGTTACGCCAGTGTGTAAAACTTGGTCATTGTGGTAGTGTATGTAATGCCATAATTATTTTGTTTATTAGATATATCACACACACAGTAAAACAGGGTTTCGAACACAAATCACACAAATCCATTATAACCACACAACTTTGAAATTTGAGTCTTACACAGTTTCTTTTATCCCCTGCCTATTCGTCGTAGCGGTGGGTAGTAGAATTTATTTTCCAGATTTCCGGGACATGCATTTCAAACGTGCACAGGATAATAACAACACCAACAATGAGGAATCTAAATCATCAGTATTACTACCATACAAAGAAGGAACCTCAGAAATCTTACGGAGAGTTCTTAACAATACAGGAATAAAAATGGCTGGTATTCAAACCATCCACAAACTCAATTACAAACAAGCTTTGTCGGTTAAAGGATTCTGTAAAGTCTATTAAACAAAGCAGTTTAATTTATCTAAGATGCTGCCTGCAGTGATTGTCAGGTCAAATACACACATCAAAGCTGTAGAACGGAGTCAGTCAGACTAATGGGGCACAAAAACCTAACAGAAACTAGGTTAGTCGACCATAAGATAAGAAATCTGGAGAATAGTTTAGCCATAGATGATAGCACTACATGCAGTTGCATACACGCACACACGCATACTATACAATCGGATGGAATTAGATGACAGTTGAACAATCTAATATAACAGGGTGATGGAGGGGGAGAGTCTGTCTGTCTGTTTTCGACATAGAACTTTGCACATATGTGCGGCAGTTCGAGTCGCCACACTCCATGAAGCACACAAAGCAAGAGAAAAAAGTAGGAGAAATGCATAATATAGACAGTAAACAGAAGTGTAAGACAAAGGAATAGTAATAACGAAGAACAAAACAGTTTAACTGGAAATCATAAGTCACAAGGAGTGGATGCATCTGCGCCACTGAGAACGATTTTGAGTCATGTCACCAATTGTTTCCAACCATTGGTTTTTACTGTCCCGAGGACCCCAACCAGTAAGCCAGTCTACACCTTCCTAAGTGGCTTAGACTAACTGTTGTGGATTTCATTGACTGGTGCCATGTTTTGGTTTGACCGCCGCTAGCTGTTTTCCAGCCTGACCCTATATCAGCTAACATTGCCCATTGTCGAGGAAGGCGACGACTAGGCACCTGTAACACATGTCCTAACCATCTCAGTCGATGTAATTTCACAGCCTCGTCGATTGATTTCCCCTCCCACCTACCTAGCACTCGACGCCTAACCTCACTATTGCTCACCGTATTATACCGCTTTACACGGGAGATAGACCGCAGACACCTATGATCAAAGACAGCTAATCGATGGAAAAGGCATCGGCGATTGGCAACACCAGACAACTATTCAGGCTTATCAGGGAAACAGGTGGCGAAAGGCAAATGATAAGTGAAACAATCTCGGAGAAAAATTTCACCATAATTAGCTCCCAGGATAGACGACTGGGGGAGAGATTGATAACGTGGGGCTTCATTCATCTTCGAGTGATTGCATACCTTTCCAGTCGGACATCTGGAAAGTTCTACCACCCACCCGTCTACGATGAATAGGCTGGAATAAAGGAAACTATTAAACAAAATTCTCAAAGTTGTGTGGTTATAAGTGATAATATGATTATGAACAATAATAAATTGTGATCGAAACCTCGTTATCCAGTAAACAGTGATACTGTTTTACTCTGTGTGTGTGTGTGTGTGTGCGTGATATATCTAATATACAATAAATAATATGGACTTTCATTTATGATTGTTACAATTTTGCCTAGTTTACTACTACTTACATTTGCTGTCATCCCTTAAGAGAATGTGAAAGATATCAACGTGTTAGTTGATGCTGTGAGATCGTCTTCAGATCTGTGCTGTTTTCGCCACAATCTGAACAACTAGCTATGTGAAGTATTTTGCTGTTATTCATTGTCTATCACCTCATCTATGATTATTATTATTATTGTTATGATTACTATTTATGTTACCGGAATCAATAAAATTCATCCAGTTTTTGACGTGTCTGTGTGTGTGTGCGTGCGTGCGTGCGTGCGGACGAGCTAGCGAGTGCGTTTCTTGTCTTTCTACTTTTGTCTCTCTATTCGCTCAACCTAACTATCATTCCCAAGGTTTAACAATCTTAACAATCTCACCTACTACACCTGAATATTTAACGATTGCGGGGTTTACTCTCTAACACACTCCTCCATCCACTCTACTCCATTGATCACCATTTTTCTTGCTGTTGTTGTTGTTGTCGTCTTTTTTTGCTTTATACAAAATGACATCGCTGTCCCGCCTTATTTCGAATAATATTTGATTCTTTTTTTGTTACAGTTTATTATTTGCTTTGCATTAGATTAATTTGCCTATTAAAAGTGACAATGAATTATAAGAACGCTCTATATTTTGTGGTTGTCCTGTTTGTTTGTGTTTCGAGGAGTTACATTTTTGTGTGTTGTTGCGTTTGTTGCTTTGTTGTTGTTGTGTATTTTTCGAGGAAAATTTCAATGTGATCATCTCTTCTTCCTCTGTTTTAATTATGCATGATAACTGAACAATGGAGAGAGGGGAGATAAGATCGATATTATTAATTGTTGAGGATCAGTCAGCCAGTGGTGCTGGTGGGAGGAGGCTTTCCCTACTAGGAATAATTAGCTAAGCGTGCGCACCTTTTGTTTCAAATACGTAGCAGTCTCTTGTAATTCCACTTAGCTCTGTTTGTTGTTGTTTTTCTTCCCTGAAGTTCCCTAGTGGAAGATACAAATTCAGGATTTAGGCCTTAGAGTTTCAATAGACGTATTATCGGTGGCTTAGTGGGAGAATGCTCGCCAAGAACGCATGTAGTCTGGGGTTCGATTCCCGGGCACAGAAGCACTCCATAAACCTCGCTAAGTCGCTTATTAGAGAGGTAAAGATGGAAGACCGGGCAGAAAGCTAGCAACCCCACCCCTTAAAAGAAACACCACAGCTACCGAAACTTCAAGCCTTATGTTCCACTGGGAACGTGAAGGAATAACATATAAAAAATAAATCTTCTGGGTTGGGGTTACCCACCTCACGTTTAACCCTTCCTTTCCGGGCTTATAAACTAGTCGATTTAGCTTGACACCAATCAAATCTCTACAAGCTAACACTTGAAAACTACTTGAGGTTTAGAAGTGTGTTGGCCAGGAATGAAACTGCAGACCACTACATTCCCGTGCAATTGGCACCTTTAATTAGAAGACTATATTGTACACTAGATGAGCATATTTCAAACATCATACTAAACAGTGGATCATTATTTACAGTACAAAGACTGGCGGAGAGGTGATAATTACTAACATTACCTTATTGGTAGTGTTAATCCCGTTAGTATAATCTCTCACATGTGTAAAGTAAGAAAATAGCTGGTACAACCGAGCTTGATATACTTCATGTTCAATATCAGCCAGTGAATATTCAGTCTATGAGGTGAGATTTCACTTAACCAAAGATAATCAATCACACTTATTTCACAGTGTGTCGGTGGCACAGCGGTAGAGTGCTCACCAACCACACAGGTGGTCCGGGATTGGATCCCCGGCAACAGACACACTCCTTTATCTCGGTAAGACAGGAATAAGACTTGTAAAGAGAGAAGGTTGGGAATGAGGTTAGCAACTCCATCCCGTAAAAATAAACATCACTGCTACCGAGACTTCAAGCCTCTAGCCTGAAGCCCTATGTCCCACCACTGGGAACGTAAAGGAATAAAAAAAACTGGTTTCACAAAACAGCATTTTACATATTACGCACACACACACACACACACAGAGGTTATTTTACCAAGTAGCTAGTGGCAACAATTTATCATAGTTTTCCTTCGGTAATAGCTAGGCATATACAGGTTCCGCAACAGCTGTTTATAATTCTTTCTATCTCTTTAATAATTTAGTTAAATAGAATACGGTTAATTTCTTAATGAAATTTTGTTTCTTTTTTAATGGTTTCAGTACCTTTTGAACTTACCGATACTTGAAAATCAAGTCTAATTTTCATAACTTTCAGTAGTGTTGCTTTCTACTCTGTGTATGCGTGTGTATGTGCGCGTAATACGCACCATTTGACTACATCATAGGTATCGGTGGTTCAGCGGTAGAACGCTCGCCGACCACCATGCCTCACATGGTCCAGGGTTGTTCGATCCCAAGCCACAGACTCACTCCTAAGCCGTATTATAAGCACCGGTGGTAAGGTTGGTTGGTTAGGAGGGAAAAGGTTAGGTGGGAGGCTAGCTAGCAGCAACCCCACCTCATATAAAAAAATATAAAACCACCTTCACCGAAACTTCAGGGCTCTAACTTGAAGTTCTATGTTCCATTGGAAACGTAGAGGAATAAAATAGATAATAAGTAATAAGCAATATTAGTTTGTGTGTGTTCGTGTGTGATGAATCATTGGTCTTTATTTGTTCTGTTAAAATTTTTTCTCACTGTTTTATTGCTCAAATTAATTTCGCTACTGAATAATATAATAAATTTTGTAGAGAATTCACAGTTTATTTTCATGGAGGAAAGAAAGAAAGAAGGAGAGGATTGTGCATATTATAGCGGCGTTGCCTTCTAGTCCATGTTTTGTCGTGATGATAAATACACCGAAGTCGTTTGATCCTTCTTCTAGGTAGTATTTAAGTAATCATTGGTTTTTGATACAGTTGTGTTCTCTGAGTTGTCACAGTCGATATCTTCATTTCATTTTTGATTACAGCTTGATGCCACATCGTATTTTCAGTACAAGTATGGAATTTTCGGCATGTCATATCGGTAGCCCAAATTTTCCAGGCCGACCATAGATATCGGGTGTGCGTCGGCAGGGGATCGAACCCCGAACCATGTGCATGGTCGGCGAGAGTCCTAACCACTGTACCACCGACGCACACAAAAAAGCTTAGCTCGAGGCCTCGCCGAGACTCGAACTCGGGTCGCTGGATTCAGAGTCCAGAGTGCTAACAGCCACACCACGATTGACTTGAAGATGTGAGAGAGTAAAACTGGTAGGCACACTTGGTCACTGATAACTCTGGATAGACAGACAGTGGCACTGGTTTATATCGCGAGAGAAAAAAAGCATAGAAAAAAGTGAAGGAACGCTTACTCTTTTGGTTGTACAAAAAAAATTGTCAAGTGGTAATAATAATGATAATATGATAGGCTTTGAATTTCTTGACTCAGTCGCCTAAGGTAACATAGAATTGTACTGCTGAAGAAACGGTTAAAACAAGATGAATTAGTTGTGTTCTAGTGCAAATATCATCCACCTGAGGTAAAAAATCTTCTCCAATACCATACAATTTAATTGGTCTAAAACTAGCAAAAGAAACTATGCAATAACTACTCCACGGCGATGAAAACGCAAAAAATCAATATTTAACCTGGATGAAACATACTTCCAGTTCAATCATCAAATGTACGAAGAAATAAAAGGGAACATCAATAGGATTGCTCATATGAAGATTAATAGCTTATGCCGTTATACAAAGCTTAGAATTAATAATAGCCGTCCGGAAATATCTGGGTATGTTATATTGTTGATGCATTCGTGCGTCGGTGGCCGACCATGCACATGGTCCGGGGTTCGATTCCCTGCCGACGCACACCTGATATCAATTGGTCGGCTTTCCAAATTTTTTGGCTACCGATATCACATGTTAAAAATTTCATACTTGTACCAAAACTACAGTGTAGAATCAAGCTATAATAAAACAAGAATATTAAAAGAAATGTGATTTGGAATGTACCTACAAAATAAATAAACAAGATATTTGAAGACACAAAGTTCACCACGAGAGAAGAAGAATTAGACAATAAAACTCCATTCTTAGAAAGTCTTAATCAAGAGAACTAACAAAAGAAATTTAGAAAAACAAGTATACAGAAAATCAACGCACGCAGACCAAATACTCAACTATAGTAGTAATAACTCAATTACCCACAAAGGAAACTGCATGCAGACATTGTTTAAAAGAATTCAAACACACTGTAGCACTCCAGCGTTGAAAAGACTGGAGGAAAAATACCTACTGACTGTCTTCAAAAAGAATGAATACCGGCATAATTTATTCGTTATCATAATTATGTAGAATCAAACAAGAATTGTCTCCATGTAAAATTATATATTTAAATGCGATTGTACAGCTTTTGAAAATGAAATCGCCGAAAAGATATCTTTGCTGAACCTCTTATTCTTCTCCATCAAAAAGTGTTTAAAATCGAGTCACAACACCAACAAGAAACCATTATCAAAGACCACAAGAAAATTCACTCTACCATACATAAAAAATAACTCTGAAGTAAGCGCTAGACTATTAAGACCATTTGAAATAGATATAGCACACAAGCCAGCCAGCCAACACAATCACTTCATTCGATATTGTGCAGACAGAAAGACCCAACCAACAGAAAAAGAGGATAAAACTAATACGATTTATAAAATAAATTGTATGAACTGCAATAAACATTACATTAGTCGTTGGCACAGTCGTTAGGACTCTCGCCGACCATGCACATGGTCCGGAGTTCGATCCCCTGCCGACGCACACCTGATATCTATGGTCGGCCTGGAAAATTTGGGCTACCGATATCACATGCTACGAATTCCATACCTGTACAGGGTGGAATCAAGCTGTAATAAAAAAAATTAGTCAAAGTGGGCGTTCCCTTCATGTCCTAATCGAAGAGGATAAATCATCCGTGAAAAGGCACGATGTGTGTCCCTTTTTCATATTGATGCATGTGGATAATTATGGACATGAATTTGATTTGTATGATGTAGAAATCGTAAATAGAGGAAACACCAAGGAATTACTAGAAGCCTAGTTAGTACTTGCATAAATCAGCGATCAACAGACACATTACTATAGATCACATTTACGAACTGACAAAAAGCAAATCACATGACAAGAAAGCTCAAATTCCAAGTCAATAGAAAATGATCAATGTCAATTGACAATGAATCACGACAATGGTTATCAAGAGATATAATTATATGATCAATCATGGCGAGAATTCAAATAATTTCACTTCATGATTTCATCGTGAGCTGACATTGGTTAGAGAACCATTGTAAAAACCAACCAGGGAGTACTGGGCAGCTGTTTCGTCCCAGTACTCGGGACTCTTCATCAGTACGCAGCCACCTCCAGCGGGGTTGGAACTCAGGACCTTCTAGTTACAAGGCTGGTGAGCTCGTATACCATTAAGCCACTGGGACCCGATCCAATGACCAACCCATGAAATCTAACTTCTGCCAATTCACGACATAGCGCGATCACTAGCCAAAGTCTTCGGTGGTGAGTATTTGTCCTCACACCCGACCTTCTGCACCCTACTGGCCACGACTTCTCACTAGAACCCCAGGCAACTACCTACCTGAATAGGGCATTTCATACTAAAACCTATTCTGAAGGGATGTTGTCTGTCTGTTTCCAACATAGAACTTTGCACCGATGTGCGGCAGTTCAAGTCGCCACACTCCATCCACATAGCACACAAAGCAAGAGAAGAAAGTAGAAGAAATGAATATTAGAGACAGTAAACAGAGGTGTAAGACAAAGGAATAGTAATAACGAAGATTAAAACAGTTTAATTGGAAATCATAAGTCACAAGGAGTGGATGAATCTGTGCCATCATTCAGAACGATTTTGAGCCATATCACCGATTGGCTTCAGCCTTCATTGGTTTTTACCATCCCTAGGACCCCAACTAGTCAGGAAGTCTACACCTTCCTCCATGGCTGGTTGGCTTAAACTAACTGTTGTGGATTTCATTGACTGATGAAGCCATATTTTGGTTTGACCACCGCTAGCTCTTTTCCAACCTGACCCTATGACACCTAACACTGCTCTTCATCGAGCAAGGCGATGACTAGACATACGTAACACATGTCCTAACCATCTCAGTCGATGTAATTTCACAGCCTCGTCTATTGATTTCCCCGCCTTGCCTAGCACTCGACGCCTAACCTGAATATTGCTCACCTTATTATACCACTTCACGCGGGAGATAGAACTCAGACACCTATGATCGAAGACAGCTAATCTTTTCATGTGTTCTACTCTCAATGGCCAGGTCTCACAGCTAGCCATAAAGGAGGACGGAGCGGACTGATGAGCAGTATACACGCCCTTTGGTCGATAGTCGGATATCACGTCTACGCCAGAGACGGTGTAAACTGGCATATGCGATGTTGTCTAGAAGGTGGACAACGAAAGCTGTGTAGTAAAATCTACCAGTTCCTTAGAGAACACAACTAGATCAAAATATCCATCTCATGGAATACAATACCGCAAAAGATGTATTACTTAATCCATAAATCTCCTCTCCATTGTTTCATTTCAAAAAAGTCTAGAATGTGAAACAAGTGATATGCAAAAATAAAGGCATATTGATCGATTATCTTATTGACAACAATCCCACTGTTTTCATTGATTGGTCTTTCTGAATTTATATCTCTAATTCTGATGGATGGATGGATTTTTTTGTATCGTCTGTGTGGAATTTTGAAATTTTTGCTTCTCGTCAATTTTTTTCCCATCGATTAACAGACATGTTAAAATTATAATGATAATAATAGTAAAATGGGATACAACTTTTTCATCAAAATATGAGTTTGCTATGTGTGTCTGTTAACACGTGTATCATTTTCAATTCCTCTAAATCAATAGATGATAGAGAAAGCTTTCTACTCATCGTTATGTGTTCATCAAAATAAATAAGCGCTTGGATTAGATCATCATAAGCAATAGAACGTAGTCGTAGTTATGGCAATCGACTGGCAACCACGACAACATATCGTTAACGAGATAATCAAGGGCTTTTATTCTTTGGGCTAATTTAGACATTCAGTAGTGCGAAAGGTTTCGATTCCCTCTATGGATTGTTTCAAGATAGTTTACTTAACAGATCTGTATTAGAAAGAGAGAGAAGTAGACATGGTCATTGAAAAGCAAGAAGCATTGGACATTGATTTGATCTTTGTTTATGGATTTCCTCTTTCATTGTTATCGATTTTTATCACTATTATTATTATTATTGAAACACAAACTTGATGCATTATTGGTACCAAGAGATGTGCCACACAAAGCCATATAGTTTGTACGTGTAAGGGCTGGGATTCTGCCTGGACACTCAGACCAAATCAGGTGGTTGCCTTAAACAACCCTCCCTCCGGGCCTTTGATATGAGGTCTGATTTACAAGGCAGTGGACCAGCGTCAGGAGCTGCGTTACTATCGTTGACGGTGACCAAAGCAGGTTCATGCGTCATTCGGTCTGTTTGCATTCTGGAGTCCGTGCACACCATAGGTTTGAAATCAGTGTGTTTTAGCCCCCCCCCCCCCTTAGGTGTAGACCAGCATGTCTATCAGTCCGGTTGTAAACGCCAGACATTCGTATTCATCCTTTCACTTTTGTGAGGAACATTCTCCGCCACTTGAAGATAATGATGAAAAAGACTTTCCTAGCACAGTCAGACGCTATGAACGCGTGGCCACACATGAGAGCATTTCGAGAGAAAAATACTGAATTCTACCCACTCTTGGGGCTGTACAACCAGGTGTTATACACTACTAATTGCCTACTGGAATTTACACAAATTTGAATTTTACTATTCTGAACAGCTTATCATAAACTGTTCTTGCTGTAACTTACTGTTAATCTTTGAAAATTGAAATATTTTTCTGCAACTGTTTGGTAATGAACTCGACAGACAAAAAAACCCTCCACTTGCTATTCTACTCTGAGATGAACCTGTCTATCTATCAATCTATCTATCTGTCTTAATAATAATATATTTATTTTGGACATTGTGCGTCGGTGGCATAGCGATTAGGACGCTCACCGACCATGCACGTGGTCCGGGGTTCGATCCCCGGCCGACGCACTCCTTTACCTCGCTAAGCCAGAAATAATGCTGGTGAAGAGGAAAGGTTGGACATGAGGCCAACAACCCCATCCTGTGAAAATAAACACTGCTACAGGAACTTCAAGCCTCTAGCTTGAAGCTCTATGTTCCACTGGGGAACGTGAAGGAAAAAAAATATTCTGGACAGTGTTTCTATTATTTACAGAATTTTGCAAAGGAGTTTAATGCGTGATATTTGTCCTTCGTACAATATTTTCAAATAAAATATTTTAATTAACAGTATTTCCTATGACACAATAGTCTCTGAGCGTGCTGAAGCACAAACCTTCTTCAAGAAATCCACCATATCGATCTATCTAGTTGAAAACCCAGTTTTTGTAAGATGTTCAGAAGTACATTTTGAGACTGAAGGACAAAACTGAAAAAAAACACAATTATCTCATGTATTGGAATATATTGCCACCCACAATCAGGCCTTTCCTCAAGTTTAGTAGGTACCATTGGAGTGTATTGGACTCACCAGTATAAGTAGACAATAGCATCCATATTATTCAAGATTCCTAGAATTTGAAATACATTTTCAAGGTCACATCTTGATAAAATCAATCACATACAGTACAAATTGGAAAAAACTAAACAACACCAAAAGTTACTTACTTACTTGTCAATTGTTACATTCGGTTAGGTTGTACTTATTTGAATTCTTAGATTTGTTATGAAATCTATTCATATATTATAATAATAATAATAATAATAATAATAATAATAATAGTCCATGTGTGTTGTAATGCATACACATCTGTATCTGTGTGCATCTTTTAAATTGATTATTTTGTTGTTATTACATTTTCTAACAGCTTCATTGGATGGTTACGAAGGTAGTATACACTTGTTTGTTCGATTATGATATTGATTTTCTCACCTTTTTTGTTTGTTTTTTTATGGCTTCACTACTTTGTGTGTGTGTGTGTGTGCACTTTCGTTTTGTTTATTAACGCTTTTGATTATTAAATTGAGGTGAAGGTGGCGTTTATAGCTTTTACTTTTTTTGGTTTTTTATCATAGTTTCCTTTTGTTTATGTGTGTGTGCGTGTGTGTGCCATTTGTTTTTCCGGTATCCTGCATTTTTTGTTTGTTTGTTTGTGTGTTCATTGATTATTAGTTGAAGTTGAAGTGTGTTTGTGTGTATTAGAGTGACAAATAGTGTATGTATGTGAAGTTTACATAAAGACAGTAACCAACTTAGCTGTCTGTCTAACTTTAAGTGACCCTTTAGCTAGGTTGCGTCGTGCTTACTGACAGTCATCAGCAAGACGTATCCTACCTTCGACCAACTAACATTAATTCAGTGCAATTTTAAAGCCTCTTAGATATTTAATTGCACTTTAGATTTCCCCGTCGATTGACTGGACTGAAGTGCTCGGTCTCAGGTTGACATGTCTGTTGGCTTCTTTTGCAGATGCTTTGACGATGTCTTGGGCATGTAATGATTAAAATTTAATAAGTGGATGATGACTAGCAGTGGAATTCAGGACAACATGCATTTCGTCCCATTTGGGACTCGTCAGCTTGATGTCTTAGATAGATCATCTGACTACTTGACTGACTGATTCCAGTCAACACATCACTATGGCACTGGTGCTACTACTCCCTCAGTAAAGAATCAATGAAATGACGTACTGTTCTACACTATGGTGCAGTATACTGTGATGTTGGATGTTGCATGAGGAAGAAGCCATTTGTTGATGGTAGGAAGTCTTCGGCTTTGTCTGTATAGTTTGCATTTGTTCTCAACTTTGTTTCAATATATATAAATATAAGTATATATATATATATATATATATATATATATATGAATCTTTTACCTTCGTCCATGAGAATCAGTCAGCAGGGAGAAATAATCAACGTATAATTTGTAATTGCTGTGTGACGGATATACACGAATTTGGACTTTATCGCATATATAGTGACTAAACATGTATTATGTAAAAGAGGTCCAAAGAAGGGGGAGTATATTCTGGGTTTGTTTGATTCTTTTAAGTAAATATGCGCAAATAATACATTCCTGCCTGCGTCAGGTTAGTCCACGGATTGATATCAGTTACAGAACCATTGAAAACTACCAGGGAGTACTGAACAGCTGTTTCGTCCTTGCTTGGGAGTCTTTGTCAGTGCGCACCCATCGGGTCTCGAACCCAGGGGCTTCCGGTTACAAGGCTCGCTATTGACTGGCTACAGGGTGAAGTTCCCTGGAGTTCTAATGAGAAGTCATGAGCAATGGGGGCCATCCAGTCGGGAGTGTGAAGATGAAGTTCCCGCCGATCACATTGGTTGTTGGCCGCGTTAAAATTCACGAATGGGTAGAAGTCAGAATTCATGAGCCGTTGGATAAGGGGCCCAGTGGCTGGATGGTATACGAACTTGCCTTGTAATCAGAAGATCCTGGGTTCGAACAAACTTGGATGAAACAGCTGTCCAGTACTCCCTGGTGGTTTTCAATGGTTCTCTAACTGATATCAATCCATGGTTCAAACCTGAAACAAATAGAATCCCTACAAAAAAACCAATTCTTGAACATTCCTATCTGTTTATCCTAGTGTTGAGCCAAGGTCTCCTGTTGAAATTAATTACTTTTAATGGTTATGTGTAGTCCCCGGACTTTCTATAATGAATATAAATGTATGTATGTATGTAGCAATGTATGTAACTATCTATGGTTATATAATATATAATGTACATATATCAGAGTGTTGGTCTGTTTACAGTGCACCTACCTACCTTCACAAATGCATTTATTGCTTACTTTCACATTTGTTGTGGACTTATGAACTCTATATATTTGCACTATTATAATATTTTCTTTCTCTCGCTTTGATGTGAATACACCTGCGCACACATAGTTTTTGTGTATGTATATAAGTGTTCACAGTATTTTAGACTTCATACACTTATTATGCTTATTATATTTGTCATACAAGACACTGGAATCGATGTTGTTCTTGATCTGATGATGGTGGTGATTATTATTCACCTGTGTGTGCACCTGTTGACTAGCTTAGTTGATTGTATTATTCGTTTCAAAAGTATATTTGAAAGAGAAAGAGAGAGAGAAAAAAAAGAAGACGGAAGAAGGCTGGATGTGATGCACAGTTTGACATTTTCTGGCTATATTAATTTTTTGTCTTCTTTTTTTGTGTGTGTGGCCGTAACCGTAATATATATACGTAATTATTATATTTTATGGCGAAAAGTAGCTATTCATTTTTGTTTATTTATTTTAGTATGCTTCTTTGCTCTTCATCCTTATAGAGCCAAATAAGTGTGTATATTCTTTAAGCATTTAAAAAAGAAATCGATATATCGACTTATTAGACTGTTTATTTTGCAATCAATATACCCACGTGCATATATATATATATATATATATATGTATATATATAGATATATATATGACTTTTGTAATAAAAGATTCTCCACACCTGATTGGTTGGTTTAGATGTAGGCAATTAATCATATGTATTTTCAATTTTGCATATTTTTATTTGACCACTGTAATGCATAAGTGGTTTTTTATACTCACTTATCAGTGAGTTAAAATAAGGATTGAGTTCTACGGTATATGGTTACTGCTTATCATTTAAATATAAAATAAAATGCCTTAAGATAGCAGCTGTCAGAAGATATCAATATTCTTGTTCGTGTGTTTCAGTATTTTTGTCACGATTATCATGAACTTTTGATTTTGATGCATCACAATATATATTCAGGTGTTTGCATATTTTTGTCTTGTTGAATTGTCGGTTTTTTGTGTGTGACTTATTTAGAATTTCAAGTTTGATATGAAATAGAGAGAACCATTGGAAAGCAGCATTAGAGTAGTGGACAGCCAGCTGTGTCATCCTAGTTTAGGGACTTATTGGCAGTACGAACCAACCGCGTTAGGTTCCAAACCATGACCTTCCGGTTACAAGACAAACTTGTAGACCATTCATTATTTTAACTATTGATAAGGACAGTTGTATTGCAGGAACCACTTTTCTGTAAAACATGTCTTCGGTCGTAGTTGTCTGCGTTCTATCTTTTGTTTAAGGTGGTGGTATAATAGGGTGAGGTTAGGCGTCGATTGCTAGATAAGGAGGAGAAATCAATCGACTAGGTTGTGAAGCAGCTGCATCGATTGAGTGAGATGGTTAGGACAAGTGTTACGCATGCGCATACCTAGCTATCGATCGCCTTCCCCAACGACGGGATATGACATAGGATCGATCAGGCTGGAAAAGAACTGCTAGTGGTTGCTGGTCAAACGAATAGATGCGTTCATCAGTCAATGAAATCCATGAGAGTTAGTTTGAACCAGCCAGCCACGTAGGGAGATGTACATTGGCCGTCTGGCTGGCTAGGTAGGGTCCTCGGGATGATAAAAACCAATATTGGCTGTAGAGACAATTAGTGATATGGCTGACAGTCATCGTTCTCGATGATGGCGTAGATGAATTCAGCACTCTTTGTGAGTGATTTGTCATGTCCAATAGAAGTCTATTGTTTTTCCATATCACTCCAATTCTTTCTCCTCATTCACACTTCTGTCTATTATCTCTTTTTTGAATCTGTGTTTAGTCTGTTGTCTTTGTTTGTGTGGTACAGGGAGGGAGTGTGTCGATTTGAGCGGGTGCACATGTGTGCAAACTAGTTCTATGTTGAAACCAGTCAGTCAGTGAAACATGGTATCTGTTAAGTGAAAAGAGTACTTTCAATTGGTATTTTTTTCGGAGGTCGATAAAGTTTCCAACAATATTCTAATCCTCACTATGATCGGGACGATGAAGTTGTTAATTAGCTAACGTTTTACTCTGAAACACTAACTAGGCTTCCTTTTTATACTTCAAGCACTATTAATCTTATTAGATTTCACTACTGCCACCGTTCACAGGATGAACCTTGATGGCATATTCAAGTTTGTTCCCAATGGCACAAATGTAATCGATCTTTGTCATGCATGTTATTGATTTCAAAAGCTTTTCCCAGTCAGTCTTCAGTTATTTTGTCATTTTCATGATATTCACGTTTGTCTATTGTGTTATGACTCTTTCTTCTATCGTATTCTATTTTTGATATGGCACTCTTTTGAACTAATAGCAGTAGTATGTTGTGCAGTGTTTCTTATCGACTCATCAGTTAATAATTACGTCATAGATTTCTGAAAATTTAAAAAATATTAATAATAATAATAACAAGGACGACATGAGTGACAAGCATGCACAAAACGATGACAATAGCAACAATAGGGATTTTAAAACAGCAGCTATACAAAGAGGGATCCTTTGAAACTGTGAATAGAATTATGCAATTCAATTTTAGATTTTCGCGTCGATTGATTGGACCGAAGTGTTCGGTCTCAGGTCGACATGTCGGCTTCTTGTGCAGATGCTTCAACGATGTCTGGGCATGTAATTAGAAGTTAATTGGTGGATGGTGACTGGATGTACCTGCATTCCGAGTTCGAGCACTTCTGTCCAACCAATCGACGGGAAAATCTAAAATTGAATTAAATAATTAATATGCCCCGTTGCATTAAAGGCGGCTCTCGTGACCCAAATGGTCGGTCCAGTGGGTAACGGTTTTGCGTTTGAAACTATGGGCACTGGGTGCGAGCCTCGGTGGGAACATCATCACTCACTGCGGAATGCAGGTACATCCAGATGACGAGTCCCAAATAGGACGAAATACGTGTTGTCCTGGATTCCACTGCTAGTCACCATCCACCAATAGAATTCAATAATTAACAAGAAAAGAATAAAATGGCACTCAAAGCTATAAACTCATTTTTTTTAAAAAAAACAAACAAACAACATTTTGTCGGCTAATAGATACCGTAGAAGTCACTAAACAAAATAATTTAGTTTGAATAAAGCAAGAACAACAGTGGCTTGTGCAGAATAAAATCGTACCATCTTTTGTTTATTTCATTGGCTTCTCATCAGCTGCTTATAGCCGAAAAACATTATTAAGTATATCCAGAAAAACAATTTTAACATACTTGCACAGAGTTAATTTTTAAACAAAATTCAATCAATGTATGCATACAGTAATAATAATAGTAATAATAAACACTTTATCCCAAACAATTATAATGATCCAGAATAGAGTTCTTGGCGTTGCGTAATCAGATGGAGGAGAGGATGAAAGCACCCAGTTACCAGGGCAAGGAAATACCGATAACCGCTTCTTTCTGAACAACGCATAAATTGGGTTTCAGGCGTTTGGTGGAAATCGCTTCGGCAAACTTGAGGTTAAGAGAGTTGTATTGTCTATTAACAATCTTGGAGGATTTCACGCTGTCCACCTCATAACCCATATCAAGGAGATGTCTGTCAATGGCACTATTGAAAACATTTGTTCCCTTGAGTCGTAAGTTTTCTCGCAGATACAAGTATATTTGTTTACACCGCTGATTTTCGGAATATGCATCGAAAAGCCTCCGCCTGTAGGGAACAGATGCTTTCAACAATGCCATTTCCAGACATCTCTTTGACATGGGTGATGAGATGGAAGTCGAAAGATCCTTCAAAATTATGAAGAGGGAAAAGAGTTCAGTTCTCCTCAAGTTTGCCGAAGCAATCTCCATCAAGCGCCTGAAACCCGATTTGTGCGTTGTTCAGAAGGAAGCGGTTATCGGTATTTCCTTGCCCTGGTAACTGGGTGCTTTCATCCTCTCCTCCATCTGATTACGCAACGCCAAGAACTCTATTCTGGATCATTATAATTGTTTGGGATAAAGTGTTTAGTATTATAATTATTTTTATTATTAGCACTGTATGCATATATTGATCGGATGATTTTTTGTTTTTGAAAATGAACTCTTTGTGCAAGTATGTTAAAATTGTTTTTCTGGATATACTTGATGATGTTTTTCGGCTATAAGCAGCTGATGAGAAACCAACGAAATAAACAAAATATGGTGCCATTTTATTCTGCACAAGTCACTGTTTTTCTTGCTTTATTCACATTCATTAAGGTGAACAAATGTATAATTTAGTTTATTTTAATATCCTGCAATGATTGTGAAGTGGAACACATAGATCAGAGTAGTAGATTTCAGTCGATTAGATTAGCTGAGCACAAAACCAAGTGTAATATAGATTAGATTATACCGTAATAGGATAAAACATCTAGAAAATAGCTCAACTACAGCGCTACATGCATTTACACACTACCATACAATAGGGTGAGATAAGTTAACAGTCTTCTTAAAATCTAATGTATCCAATCAACTGAGAATAAGTGCAGTAGGAATAACACCACAAACATTTGGGTTATTCAACTACTCTAATAGCAAATGGGGAAGAAGGAAGCGGACTATAAAAGTCAGTTTTCCAAGTTGTGTAGTCACAATCGATATAATTATGAATAACAAATTATATCAAAAGTCATTCATAGAGTAAATACAATACTGTTTCGCTGTGTGTGTGTGTGTGTGATACTACGATGCACCTTTAACGCATACTATAAGTTTCAACAACGAAATATACAGGCAAGTAGATGGAGTAGCAATGGGTTCTCCTCTAGGACCCCTCTTGGCCGACTGCTTTATGGCTAGCCTAGAAAACAACCCCTTATCATCAACTATCGACGACCTCCATCTCTACAAGAGATACATCGATGATACTTTCATTATTTGTGATGAGAATTTTGATCTAAAAAACCTACTTCAAATCTTCAGTGACGCCCACCCAAACATCGACTTTACACTTGAGGCTGAATCCGATGGAATATTTCACTTCCTTGACGTCCATCTGACAAGAAACTCCAACAACCTTCTCAAAAGGTCCATATACAAAAAAGCCTACAAGGAATGGACAATTCATCAACTTTCAAAGTTTCGTGCCCCTAAGCAGAAAGAGGAACCTCATATACGCTCTTTCCTCGAGGATTCAGAAGATATGCTGTGAGGAAGTGATTGACGAAGAACTGCGTAATCTCCGAAGAACCCTGATGGAAAACGGTTTTCCGCCCAGGTTCATAGACACGAATCTCAAATCAAAGAAGAGTTCCGAACAAGTTCAGTCTATTCCAAAGAAAATACTTCTGCTTAATCTAAAATTCCAAGGTGATATTGAAGCAGAAATCCTTCACAAACGCCTCTGCAAATTTCTGAGGAAAACATGCTTTGCCGCAAGCCTACGACTGACGTTTTCCTGCAAGAAACTGTTCAGCCAGAACGCGAAAGATAAGCTGTCGCATTGGGCCACTTCAGCTTGCATATACCAGTTTACTTTCTCATGTGGAGCTGAGTACATCGGCTGTACCATGCGCCAACTTGAAAAACGCACTCGTGAACACTATTCAGCCTGGCTAGTAAAAGGAGACCGAAAACGTGTATATAGTTCAGTGAGAGAACATCTGGTCAATTCAGAACATTCACCGTAGCTGTTTCTCTACTGGTTCTTTAACCTATTATTAGCTCATGATGAAATCCTGAATGTCAATATAGTTGATAAACCATTGAAAACCAGGGAGTGCTAGACAGCTGCTGTTTCATCCTAGTTTTGGGAATCATCGGCAGTACGCACCCACTGGGATTCGAACCCCAGGGCCTTCCGGTTACAAGGCAAGCTCGTATACCATTCAGCACACACTGGGACCCGATTCAATGGCTGATGAATTCTAACTTCTACCAATTCGTGATTTAGCGCGACTCCAACCATTGTCGTTGGTGGGACATCCATCCACACACGTGACATCTAATTGGACCTCACTGGTCACGACTTCTCACTAGAACTCACTGCAGGAAACTCCATCCTGTAGCAAGTCACTAGCGAGCATCAGATTAATTTTCTATACTTTGGTTTGTAAGGGTGCGTACTGCCGATGATTCCCAAAACTAGGATGAAACAACAGCTGTCCAGTACTCCCTGGTTTTCACTGCTTCTCTCACTGATATCAGTTCGTGATCAACTCGTAAAACATAACTAATCCTTACAAACCAAACTATAGAAAATAGTTGATAAACATCTACACTTGGAGATTTATAATCAGATATGTTCACATGACCAACAAATTGTTTGCTTAATTCCATGGACTTTCATTTAATTGTTGAATTTTTTCAACTTTTAGTGTTTATAAACCACTTGTTTTAACCTGTTCCTAGCGCGTCTACTTTCATCTATGTTATTATCATTATTATTATTATGCTCATTTTGGTCATTGAAAATGTCAATATATCACGTTAACCAGCCTTTTTTAAATACGTTAATAAATTTAAGCTTCAATAAAATATAAAGACTAGAGAATTATGTGTTTGTTTGTTTTGGTTTTTTTGGCAATCAGTCTAGGTCAAGTTGGGATGTTTGTTGATATTTTTTCTCTACTTATAACGGTTAATTTATTTACTGATTTTTTAAAGCAAAAAGAACAACATCATCATGATACTTGTTCACTATTGGACTATTCATATTAAAATCAGACACGCCTACGCATTCACTGTGATGCACGAATGCATTTTATTGATTGGTCGGTGTAATAACAATAATAATAGTTATTATTATTATTATGGTAGCAGCCTTCGTTTTTCTTTAGAATTGAGTGAACTTTACCGCTTCTGAAAGGAATCTCCTTTTCCAAGGTTTTCTTTCATTAACATACTTGATAACTATACAGTGTCTGTCTGTTTGTCTTTGTGTGTGTGTTTCAGAATGAGTCAGTCACAAAATCAATCACTGCTTCTATCATAATTGTTTTATGTTGAATGGTATGCAATAAGTAAGTACTTCAATTGTGTGTGTGTGAATATTTGCTCAATTGAGTAAGAATGAGTACAACTATGAAATAGTTTTCTATGAAGACACAGTTCTATTGACAGTGATATATATAATAGCAAAAATGGTTTGCTAGTTTAGTCTGTTGTGTATCGTTGTCAATGTCATCACTAGAAATATTGAGATGCATAGATCTAAACTGAATGTCACTTATCGTTGACTTTTTGTTTTCAATAGAAAAAAAATATTCACACTTTCCCAGAAACTAACACTCTACTCCATTGCTAAACACTATATTACAAAATGTGGTGATATATGTATCAACTTAGTGACTTAAGATATTCAATGCTATCTATCTGTAAACATTTATATAACACTTTGAATAGTTTGATGAGTGAGTTTTACTCAGGAGGCACATAGGAATAAAGTAGATAATAGGAAATTACGTAAGAGTTCTAAATGAATACAAGAATTATAAGCAATTAAAGAACAGGCAAAGAAACAAAATTAAGTCATCAATTAAGTCATGCATCCGACGCATCTGTAGTCCCCGACGTTCTGGAAACAGAATTAGATATTCTAAGAGAAATTTTCATCCAAAATGGATACCCAATAAGATTCATCGACAAAAATATCAAACCAAGAATTCGGAGAAACGAAACTTTAATTGCACCAAAAAAGAAACTCTACATGAACCTGGATTTCAAGGGAGATTTAGCAAGCGATATTCTCAAGAGAAGGATCACATCATCTCTGAGAAGAACATTCTTTGCAGCAACGCTAAGAATAGTGTTCTCCAGTCGCCCACTAATCTGCAGAAGCCTCAAGGACAAGATCCCGCATCTGGCCACTTCTATGTGCATATATCAGTTCACCTGCTGCTGTGGAGCCAGACACATCGGTCGTTCGACGCGTACCCTGTCCAAGAGGATTCAAGAACACTATCCAGCATGGTTGTGAAAAGACAATAGTGGTGCAATAAGGAGTGCGATAATTGAACCCCTGGTTAACACTGATCATTCCATTTCAACAAACGCCTCCTTCAAAGTAATCTGCAGAGTCAAGAATAACCTATCAAAGGCAATACGGTTTCGCCTTCTTTGTATCGCTGAAGCTCTGGCCATTCACATAGGAAAAACGGAGCTGTGCATACAAAAGAGGATTACTCAACCACTTCTACTGTCTTGGTAACAACTTTTTCGATTTGATTTTTTTTATTTTGATGACTTAATTTTGTTTCTTTGCCTGCTCTTTAATTGCTTATAATTCTTGTATTCATTTAGAACTCTTACGAAATATTTATATGGCTAGCTGTATTTTTCACTGATTGTTTGTTTTGTGTGTGTGTGTCTTTGGAAGGAATCATCACTGAAGTATTTTCTAAATCTTATTAGTGTAACGATAAACAATGATTGATCATTTGAACACGTGTCAGTGTGGCGAAAATAACGTCCGCCAACCAATCATGCCTCATGTGGTCCGGAGTTCTATCCCCGAACGCTACAGACGCACTCCTAAACCTCGCTGTAAACTGGTAGTAAGACTGGTCGGTAAAGATGGAAGGTGAAGTGTGAGGTTAGAGCTAGAAACCCCACCAAATGAGAATTAAAAAAATAAAACACAACCCACTGCCACCGAAGTTTCAAAGTCCCATGTTCCACTCAGAACGTAGATGAATAAAGAGAAAGTGTGACTTTGTTGTTTGCGTGGTAGACCTGGGCTTGTTTGTGCATAGTTATCAAAACACTTAAGAGCTGTTTCCTTATTGTATATATTTCTATATATATCTTCAGATAAATAAGTGATGTAGTCGCCTAGTTTTTTTTTATCATAATCGCTGAAATAAATATTTAGATCGAAATGATGATATGAGAAGGCTAAATTGTTTACCACTTTTTGTTAACTAATTCTCTTATGTATAATGACTTTTGAAATCATTTACTAGAAAGAAATTTAACATGTTCAAGTGTTTCTTTGCAGAGATTTGATTGGTTACAGGATTCTATCATGAGCTAGCATCGATAGAAAATCCATTAGAAATCTAGCACTGGAGTACTGGACAACTATTTGTTTCGTCCAACTGTGTTTTGGACTCTTTGTCAGTACGCACACACCGCCAGCGGGGTTCGAACTCAGGAGCTTCCGGTTACAAGGCGAGCTCGTGGACCATTCAACTTTTGGGTCGGGTCCAAGTGGCTGAATGGTCCGTGAGCTCGCTTTGTAACTGAAAGCTACTGGGTTCGACCCTTGGTGGTGGGTGAGTACTGTACTGCCGAAACTAGGACGAAAAATCTCTCCAGACCTTACATGTATCAGGCTATGAGCCATACATTGTGCCAAAGACTAGGGTGTGAAATAGGTGAAGCTTGATTTAGACCCGACTAGTAAAAATACTATTGACTACAAGTCGAATGCTTAAGCCAATTAGCCATATCTCTACCGCTTATATACTGAAGTCATATAGATTTTCGATTAATTATGCGAATTGTTTACTTATACTCAAATGATTGACCTATCCAGTGAGTAGTAGTGACTCATGTTTAAGGCTGATGACACACCTTGTTGTTGATCATGTGGATCGAAATAGAACTTCCTGTGGGTTGTTAACCTCTCGTGTTTGTTTATGTGTACTATAATTGCTTTTTTTTCTCAGAGAAATTTGTAACTGTTCTACAAAGTCCTCTTTCTGCTCTACGAGTGTGTGTGTATATCTAGCTGTAAAATGGTTATGTAATAAATGTGAACTGTCATAATTTCATATCGTATTTCGGTCCGCTCATCTCTCTTGTTATGTTGTTTTCTTTTTGTGTGCCTACTCAACACCAGCAGCAACAGCTTTCTCTATTTTAATAATTCAGAGGTTTTGTTCACTAACTACATCGGCCTATAAGATTTCTAACTCGTTTTTAAATGTTTTTTTAATAATAATAATAATAGTTATTACTGATGTAGATTTGTTTTAAATCGGTGGATGGTGGTGACTAACGAGTAGTGGAATCCAGGATGCTGTTGTCTACACTTTGTTTTGCCTGAAACCTTAAAATAACCATTTTAAGAAATTATCGTGCACTGATGTGAGCCCTATATTTTTCCTTCTCTTCCGATTGCTGGATTCCTATTGGCTGTCCATACTTCTGATGCATCACTGAGATTACTGCATCTTCAAGGTCATTCTAACTGTATATTTGCAGAGTTTCTGTCTAGTATTTTGACTGTTGTTTCAGACAGTGACAGCTCTCCAATCGACGTCCAGTCTTTTCTTTTGTCTTTATTCTTAATGTTGCTGTTTTTGACGTACAATAAGGACGGATTAGCCAGCAGCGCATTAACTTAGTATTCACTCATAATCCCCTAGGTCGTAGTTCCATTCATAACAGATGTAAATTTCGTCCTATACGGGGTTGGCTCATCAACTGGAAGAACCTGCACTTCACAGTGAGTGATTGTGTTCCCGTTGAGGCTCGAACCGAGTAGGTGTAGTTTCAAACACCAAAGCGTTATCCACTAGACCACTTGTTTCAAGCTCAACTACCCGCTTTGGAGGTGAGGTGAGGTGTGCTGATATAAGGCAGTTACGCACAGGCTGAAGTAGGTGGAGTAGGACTAGAAACTGTGACCCATCGGTTGAATTAGGCAGTAGTTATCGATTGGCTAGATATTTAAGTAAGTGTTACATTTTGTTTTGATGAAGTTTTGTCACCTTATTGAAGTTATCAATCGACTTGGCTCAATGTTCACTTGGTTGATGTACATGTGTATGCTGTGATTCTATCCTCAGTAAAACTGTCGTTATGTGGTGAGAGCTGGCTGCTAGCGAAAGTTGGTAGACAGTAATTCACGTCACTGTTTATGTCCCCAATATTGGTGGTGAGAAAATGAGAACAAAGGCTTTGCGTAGGCGGATACAGTTAGCATATGGATGGTCTGACACAGCCACAAAGAGATGCAAGGTTAACTTTGTGTGAGAAACAACCAATCAAGAGACTGTATTTTCTACATTAAAATCTATAAATATGTGTTGATTTTCTTTAATAAACTATCTGTTGCCTGGCCCTTGTCTTCTGTTGTTACAGTTATATAAATATATCATTCTTATTCATTCATCTATTCTTATGCTTCTTCTTTATACGACTGTGTCTGAGTAGGGGATAACGTCGTCGCTGTATTAACTCCTTCATAGTTAGTTGTTGTGTTTTTTTTTCATCCAGACATATTTTATTATTTCTATCCAGCATTCAACTTGAGTGTTTAAAGACGTCCATCTTTCTTTTTTTCTCTAAAACGTCTAATCATTTCTAGTTTATTCTCTTATCAGTCTAGGTGGGGGGACTAATTGGAAATTAGAAAAAAATGGGTAGAATTTATCATGACGTAATAAGTGTGGGATAATGACTAATCAATATAATTGTATAGAGTGGACAAGAACTATGCTATTAATGTTATTATTAAACAGTAATCGAGTGATAATAAAATAAGCATGATGAGAATAATAATAATAATAAACTTACATAATAAAAGGAAGCAGAATTATAGTAAGAACATTACTCTGACCACATTAGGGGCAAGGGGAATGTATGTGATGCTATTGAATGCAGAAGCTCGTTTTCAAATCCCGAATAGCCAATAATTCAGCTATGTACAGATGGTATATTCGAAGTTCTTTCAGACGATATTAAGGAAATCTCTGTAGCACTGTGAAGGATTCATGCGTGGCTGGCTCGATAGCCAGAGTTGACAAGGTATTCTTCTTTTCTTCTCTGGCTGGCTAGCCAAACTTGTCGCTGCGTACTGCCGATATACTTTGCTCCACACAAGTAAACACACCACTGACGTGGGTGGCCAAAAGCGATATTTTATCCTTATCTTTAGACTGGATTAACTGCTGTCTGCTGGAGTATGTGATGCGTAAGATGGCTCTACTTGAAATGTCTTCTTCAGTCACTCAGTAGAATGACGGTTACTAAGAATTTCCGCTCATGAACAGAGTTTTCTTAGGAAAACAGTTGTGATTTTTTTAGCGACAAAGTCGTCTCCTTCATGTTTTTGTCGATAAATCTTGGTGGACACCTGTTCTCTTGTAGGGTTTCACGTAATGAATTTAATTAATTCTTTATCATATCTTGCGAAAACACATTTTTCTTGTGTAGTCTATGAAAATTTGATATTATCACTCACTATTGTCTAATATTAACCCTATTATAATGGAATCTGTGCTAAATTTCTCTAATTTATATATTTATATGTATGTATACGCACATTTATATATATATATGTAACATACTCACCTAGAGTTCAAGTTTTCCACTTTTGTGTTATCTAATAATCACTTTAACTAATTTCATAGAAAATGCACCCCAACGCCTACCCACCTCACTTTAAAAAAATTATTTTTCGTCGTTGTTGTTTAATGCTGTTGTTGGTATTGTTGTTGTTGTTATTTATAAGTTAGTAAACGAGTTATTTTTATGCCTAATGTTTTCTTTTTTTATTGTAATACTGATTGTTTTGTTTATTTATTTATTTATTTATTTATTTATTTATTTATTTACTTTCTGATATCTTTTTTTCCCTCTCATTGTTTAGAACACTTCCTCATCGAAAACGTCCTAAAGATACTATTTCATCGTGTAATAATAATTCAAAGCCTATTTCAACGAATTATAATAACAACGGTCCTGTAATTAATAATGACAATAATAATAATAATAATAATGCTAATAGTCATGATATTATTGATGTCTTGGATCCTAATGATCAACAGAGATTTCATCGTAATGATCCTAATCGTTCTACGGATAATTGGAGTAAAAATAAATCGAAAAATATCTCAGATCAGTCTACATCATCGACATTCAGTGATAGTCCTTCTTCAACACTCGGTGCCTCATCATCTGGTACTATGGATTCATCGAAAGTTATGCAGCAACAGAACATAAATAAATCAACTAAGCATCATCAGATTGGAATGCCGGATTCAATCTGCAAGGCACTTGATACACCAACAACAACTAATGATGATAATAATGATAAGTCGTGTCCAAAATCTCCAGTCTTCAAATTACCAACAAATACAGCAGCAACAACTACAAGAGATTCGCTCATTAAATGGTCAGTACGTCATCGACCGAACAATACCACTTCTACTGGCACCAATGCTACTATTAGTACTACTAATAGTAGTAATAATACTTCTAGTAGTTTAACGTCTAGAGAATGTAGACAGTCATCACCAAAGGGTACAGTAGTAACGAGTAACTTGAATGCAAATCAAGGCGTAAGTCTTCCTTCTGAAGTGAAAAATTCTTCTGACTCTTCGTCAGTAACATTAGAGATGACAACGACTGCAGTAAGGGCTCAGAAGAGCGCCTCTATGAAAGCTCGATCTGGACGATTTTTCCGTAGTTTAACGACTAGAATCGCTCGAAGGTAAGTAATCTCCATCTACCGACATGTATGGTATTGGATGTTTAAGTGTTTTTTAAAATTTAAATCTCTCTAAGGATATAAAAGTATTCATATTAATAGTGAACTTTCGTTTCCAGACCTTTACGTTTGTTCTTTGCTTGAAGTATAAAAAATTACCCTCCTTTTATAATATTTCTCACTTCATGAGAAGACTAACTGATGCCGGTTCTAAAATAAATCTTTTGTTTTGCTGCAAGGCTTATGCCTGTTCTTAAGAAGCCACTAAACATGGACTTGTATAATTCTTCAATTCTAAGAAGTACTTGTTTCTTTGTTTCTGTCCGTTCTGTAAGACAATAATTGACGTCCCTTTTGGTTTATTTCTCACATAAAAGACAGACTACTTGCTAGTAGTTAGGTGCTACATTTGTGAAGTAATTATTGTTGTTTCCTTGGATTCCGAGTGGAACATAGGACCTCAACATCTCCACTTTGTCCTTTTTTCTGCTGACTTATTTAGCCCACAGTTGTTCGTCATATCCCATCTCCTCCTCGTACAACCCAGTTGTTGTTTTCCACTCAGGTTCCACTCGAGCAATCGCCTGGCGCACACGATATTTATATATAATCTTTGAAGTAATGTGGATTGCGACGAAATAGTTGTGATAAAAATCGTAGTTAGAAATCTAGCAATAAGTTCCTTTATGCAATGTATAAAATGCTTCATGGGGATGCATAAATCTTAGGAAGCGGAGGGGTGTACAAGTAATAAGATTAGTGGGCAAGTAAAACATTTCACAACAAGTTGAGAATCTGTATAAGATATTGCAGCATCTTCCCCGTTACAAGACAAACTCATAAAAGTCGGATTTCATGAGCTGACCATTGTGTCAGGTCCCAGTAGCTGAGTCATCTACGAGCTTGCTTTTTAACCTAAAATTCATGGGTTCGACCCCTGTGGTGGGTGTGTACTGCTGATGAGTCCCAAACTAGTATGAAACAGCTGGTAGTCCAGTACTGTGCGGTGCTGGCGCTCAACAGTTCTCTAAACGCATATCAATCTATGGTCAAATCTCTACAAGCGAACTCTTGAAAGCTGCGCAAATATTCCACTTGTTTGTCTGATGTATTCGATGAATATCGTCTAAATTGCATATACGGTGTGCATTTCTGCCTAAGCAATGCCTTGATAACTCAGCTGTTGTGCTTAGCGTCGTCTGAGTATTTATTATAACTCAACTGGGGTGGTCAGTCATAAAACTGTTTACCAAGAAATTGTTCATTGGAATTCTGTTATTATACAAGTTTTCTTGTTAACTCTACTTTCCCATCTATTACACAAATGTTACACTATCAATCAGTTAGTTATCTATCTATAAGTAATCATTTAGAACACATAGCTATTTCACATCATAGCATTGTTATAATCATTCATCATATAATAAATAATAAATTATTTTCTGCCTACCTGTCTACAAAAGTTTTCGATGCGGTCGTTTTAAGTCGGGGTGAGTTAGTCGGGTACTGTTGCCTTTTTCTGCTTTTCTTTTTTTTTGTTTCAACCCAGCGATCAGGCTTTTTTTCGCTCTGTATATTATCACACTTTTGTTGTTCCTTCTGTAAAATATATACACTAACAGATGGTGAATGGATGTGTCTGTCTGTCTGTCTATCTTTCTGTATGTATGTTTGTGTGTATACATATGTGTGTATATGAGCTCTGATTGCTGCTATTCTGCTTTCTCTAAATTAACTCTAACAGACTTTTGTTTGTATAACTTTCCATTTCCATGCCTTTTACTTCTTTCGCTGCTTTTTTTAATATGCACCATTTTCGCCTCCATTTTTCTGTGATTTTCCTCACCTTTTTTATTTATCCTTCTAAATACTACTAAACGGAAAGAATTCGCAATTAATAGTGTTCTCTGAGCTGGTTGGTTTAGTTGCGAAGCTTTCGTCGTCCTTCTGGACAACATCTTCAGCGCCATATTTAACACAAAGTGAAACACTGTTAATTGCAACTCATCCACCTGAGCTACAGATCTTCTCTATTACTTCAAAACGGAAAGAATGTTATTTTGAAGGAATTTAGCGACCAACAGTGGAATCCAGAAGACACATTTCGTCCTATTCGGGACTCGTCATCAGGATGTGAGCCCACTGAGACGACTCATTGCCTCAGTACCCGTTGTTTTCAACGCCAAATAGGCTTCTTGTTTCACTGGGAAATGTAGGTAGGTACTTTCAAATGACGAATACCACTGTTAGTCACCCTTAGATATCGTCGAAGCATCCGTACTAGAGAATGACACTATACCGATAGACATTTTCCTATCGAAATCATTCTCTTCAATGTGAGTGCTCATATCATAAGTGGGTAACTTACTCTGTACTTCCTTCTTCATACACATGTGTGCGTGCGTGTGTTGGTGTGTGTGTGTTAGTCTTAGAAATGCTTGTTCAAGTGATGGTGTGTAGGGATTTGGTTGATTGGTTACAGGATTTCATCATGAGCTAACATTGGTTAGAGAACCAATCGAAAACCTGCAGGGAGTACTGGACAGCTTTTTCGTCCTAGTTTGGGACTCTTCACCAGGGCGTACCCACTAGGTTATCAGCAGCAATAATTTATGCTCAAAACCTTGTCATCTATTTGTTAATACTGCATCACTGTATGATATTTGAAATAAACTTGTCCGATGTGGAATTAATTAAAGCCGCTTTGTACATTGATAAAATATGATTAATTCTTTCATAATCAAAGGGAAAGAATATTCCTGATTTAATGGAAGACTTTTATCTCGCATCTGTATTGAATGTTAGCGGTTCTTTTCAAATCATTGGAAAATAGCCATCAGGATATTAAGGAGTAAACAAATAGGTTCAGTTAAGATATCTTTTTCAAGAGTTTTCTTTTTGTAAGGAATTGGTTGGTTTCAAGTTCGATCACGCATAGACGTATGAGTTAGAGAACCGCTGAAAACCAGTGGTGAGTACTGGTCAACCACCAGTTTCGTCTTAGTTCAGGACTCATCGACAACACGCACCCATCTCCAGTCAGGGTTCGAACCCATGATCTTCCGGGTGACAAGACAAGCTCATAGATCATTCAACCACTGGGAGCTGCTGACTCAATGGCCAACCCATGAATTCTAACTTCTACCAATTCGTGATTTTTTAGTGTGACCTTTGTTTGCTGAACCCCTCTTTTCTCTCTAAGGTTTCTTTTACTAACTGCTTCTTCTGTTTGTCTGCTGTTTTACTTGCCCTAAAACGAATCGATGAGTTACACACAAATTGTGATTTATTAACACTCGTGTTTGTTTTTGCACATAATGTTACACGCACACACACACATACACATGTATATATCTCACTTCTCACGTATATTGATTCTGTTACATATTAATGTATGCATATATGCATAATTTACGCATAGACAGAGTAACACACTTACTTTGTAACATTTTTGTTTAACTGTACACATAATCACTTTGTGTATACAGGTCTTTGTGTGTATGTGTGTGTGTTGGTCTTTACGTATGACTGTATCGTTTCTGAACGTGGACTGGTGATTTACATCTATTCATTGTTGTTGTTGTTGGTGGTGGTGGTCGTGGTGATTGTGATAGTGGTTTGCTTCTGTTTGTCCATTTGTTTGTTTGTTTTATTCGACTTTTAACAATTCAACTAACGAAGTGGAGACAACCTGACACAGTCATTACTTCTTCTTCTCTAGTAAGATTCATAATTTATGAAGTTGTAAACATTAAGGCTAACAACGATAGCAATAACTAAAACAAATAATAACAGTGATCAAATGTGAAGAGATTTGCAAACAATAATTATTCGATTTAGTGTCTTATCTTGTTGGTCTTTGTAAGACGCTAATTTCGTCAGCTTAATTCAACACGAATGAGTCATATATTATTTATTATTGCTCCCTGTTTAATGTCTCTATTTTGCATTTCTTCTTCAACGGCACGTCTCCACTTTGGTCTATTTTCTGAGGTCCCCTTTAGGTGGCCCCATAATTGTCTCTCATCTGTGACCTCCTCCTCGCAAGATCTCCTCCATATCACCCTTGAACTCACTCGCAACTCATCATTTGTCATTCGGGTTCCACTCGAGTGGTGGTCTGCACTTAGCAAGATGTCATTTGATGGTCTCCTCAGTGTGTGTTCGATCCACCACCATTTTCTTCGGGGTGTTTGTTGAACAATAGGTTCTTGGTTGGTTTGCTGCCAGCCAGAAATTTGATCTTCAATATGGATCCAACGAAGTTGTCAGTTGTTGATAAAAGTCTGCCACTGGGTGTTGGAAACGCTCTTTGTGACGCTCTGGCCAAGTTTCTGATGCATATAGAAGAAGTGTTTGACTGACTTCAAATTAGTGTTGAAAATCCGAATCTCGTTCTTTATTCTGAGGTGGAGTGCAGAAGATTTCCAATGTGGTTTCAGGTTGATGAAGGAGTAGCTTGCCTTGCGTTTCCGATTCCAGTTGGCTGCCTACCTTTGACATCTTCATCCGTTCCGACTGCCCGTAGTTGAAACGATGCAGACTAGATAAGTGACTGAAGTAACCTCCTTCGAATTTCTTCTGTTGATGGTGATTAGTGCTGGTTGTTGTTGTTCTTGGTTGGTTGTCTTCATCACCTCTGTCTTCTCTGTGTTCACCTGAAATCCTGTCTTCGCTATCTGCTTCTCCTCCCAACTTGTTGGCTTTGCCTATAGGCTTCTGAGTTTGTATGACATCAGACATAAATCATCCGTGAAATCCAGATCTTTTAGAGTCTTCTTATCGTTTCAACGTATTTCTGTCTTCTCTTTTCTGACGTACTTTGTGCCGCATAATCCAGTCCATCACAGTTAGAAATATCATCGGTGATGATAGGCGGCTTTGTCTTACTCCCTACTGTCTTCACTTCAAAGGCTTCTCTGATGTCTCCGTTGTGGATCACCTGACACGTGACATTTTCATACAGCTTTTGGTTGAGATTGATAAAGATATCCTTAGGCCTGGATTAGTAGGTGTGACTCATGTCATCAGCTGTATGTAAGTGCGAACAGTTGTTGGGTTACTCTTCAAGTCTGTTACATCATCATCTCATGTTGTTTTTGTAGTTCTCTTCTATGTGTTTCAAAATTTTGATTTCTAATTTCTCTTACTGTCTATTGTGGTTTTATAGTTCGGTGATAAACTTTCAACTTTTACTATCCATCCATTATTGTTTATTTTCACCTATTTAATCTATATAATTTCAAGTTAACACCTTATCTATGAATATAAAGAATACTTCACCTAAGTTACTTGGCATTTACCTACCATCATGTACCATATTAACTTGTTATTAGGTCCTTGTGTTTTGAGTGGAACATAGGCTAATCTTCAGCTGTACAACTCCATTTCACCTAGTCATCCATCTGTGGTCTTTTTCATCTGTCTTTCATTTCCTCTTTCCATGATCTCTTCCATGTCACCCTCTCATGCGCTCCCCCCTCCCTTCAGAACTCACTATTTCCCATTCGGGCTCCACTCATGGGCTTGCCTAGCGTGCGTGATGTTACTCAGTGTATTATGTCTCGTCTGTCTCCACTTCCTTCTGCATATTTGTCGGGAGTTGGATTCTTAATTGCTTGGTTACCAGAGTTCTTTTGCCCCTGTGCTTATCCTTCCTGACCGCCCATCTGATATCATCAGTATGTTGGTGGGGCGACGGAATCTGTTAATGAAGGTCTTTAGTAGCCGTCTGATAGAAATGCTTTCTTTGTGATGCGTGCACCAAGTCTTTAAACTATAGAGAAGTATTCTTGTAAAATTAGCGTTGAAGATCCCGCCGATCTTATATTATTTATTTTTATTTTATTTTTGATTACAGCTTGATTCCACACCATATTTTTTGGTACAGGTATGGAATTTTCCTCATGTGATATCGGTAGCCCAAATTTCGCGGGCCGACCATAGATATCAGGTGTGTGCGTCGGCAGGGGATCGAACCCCAGACCATGTGTATGGTCGGCGAGAGTCCTAACCACTGTGTCACCGACGCACAGAGATGAATCGTTAACAGTGAGAAATTAGCTGTGTTTATCCTTTGGCACTTTAAGAATTAATCAATTTGTCTGTTTATTCAAAATTTGTACAGTGAAACAATAAGTATCAGAGGTAATTAATTGTTCAGTAGAATTTGTATTCTCTTTGAATTCGACTATTCGAACTCTTGTATTTATGTGGAAAATTCAATTTTTGGATTTATCATACTTATGGTGAATAGCAACATACCTTCTGAGACGCGCACACGCACACAGTATTCATTTGAATTATAAATTAGCTCTTGTATTTTCATCTGAAGAAAAAGAAGGAGTTCACGATATAGCGCGACCATTTCACAATGTCTTCTTCAATGAGTTACTGCCTCATCTTCAACCTGCTGTATCCTACTGGTCACGGCTTCCCACTAGAACCTCAGGTAACTAACTACCTGAATAGGGCCAGTCTCTAGTGAGCATCAGATTAATTTTCAAGTATTGGTTTTGTAGGTATTTTGTTTGATTGGATGGAGAATTTCATCATGAGCTGACATCAGTTAGAGAACCACTGGGGGTACTGGACGACTGTTTCGTCCTAGTTTTGGACTCTTCGGCAGTACGCACATACCGGGGTTCGAACTCAGGACGTCCTAGTTACAAGGCAAAGAAGGAGTTAGCAAACTGAATTAATTTATATATATATATATATATATATTAGTAGATTATTTTTAGTATTAGTATTCACACTACTTTCTTTTCTTAAGTAGGATAATGTAGGTATGTATAAGTGTGATGTGAAAAAAACAATAGAATTCTTTCTTGTCATCCTAATCACTGCCATCTTCTTCTGACACTAGGCTATCGATCAAAAGACTTGTGTACACATGGTTATTGAAAGTAGAAGATAGGAGAAGGCCAACTGGTTTTGACCATAGATGTTCGCCTTCTAGCTCCTGTGTCAAATGGTATGATATAATTGCAAATATTGAGGTTAGGCATAATAGTGTTTGATAAAGAAGCAAAGTTAATCGATGAGGTTGTGAATTCACGTCAGTTGAGATGGCTATAAGGTATGTGTTGGTCATGCTCAGTTTACTGCCTTCCTTGATGGGTAGTATTAGCCTTATATAGGATTATGTGAGGGGTGGGATAAATTAAACTTGGGTTCACTCCATGGAGTCTATGACATTTGCTGGTTTGAGCCAGCTGTGTAGAGATGTTGTAGGCTACCTGACCTGGGGGTCCTCAAGATGCTAGTAACTGATAGTTGTGTAGATTATTGGTGATATGGCTTGGAACGGTTCTCACTGGCGTAGATGCATTCACTCTTTACTGTCTCCCATATTCATTGGACACTCATGTTTTCTCCAGCACTTTTCTATTTATTATAGTTCTTTTGAGTTTCTGTCTTTCATCTACCTCTGTGTACTATGTGTGTAGTACGGCAGCTTGAAGTGCTGAACTCCAGTTCAAATTGACAGACAGTGGCTTCGTATTTGTCTATGTATGTTATTAGAAGGCAGAGGAAAAGTCACTGGTTAATTTCCTTGTCTAAAATAACCAATAAATTAAAGTAGTATGCACATTATATCAGATGATATATTGTTTCAGATGTGTAAATCTATCATTCTTTCTTTATTCTTGTTTTATTTCTTATGTGTAAATAGACTACGAGAGTTATTTTTATTTGGATGTGTTTGTTCTCTGAGATGGTTGATTGGACACTAGTTAGTTGCAATGTGGCTACCATGCAAGGTAGCTAGCCATCACGGGGCATGAGTTCCTTCAAGGTTGCAGATACGTCTTGCTGACTGAGTGGTGAGTACCAACTGGCGCGAAACCTAAGTGAAGCAATGCTTCTTATGGCAGATTGCCTTCAACCATCTAGTATCAACAATTGTGATGTGGTTGATTTAATTCTGGAGCTTTCGTTGTCCCCTTTCAGGACAACATCGTTTCTACCTGGGTTTTATCATAAAATAAACTTATTTGAATTCTCTCCATGAATGATGATATAATTGTATCTCCTGACAACTACTGTTGTGACTGGTTGTTAGTTTCCATCTCTCTTTTGGGTCATTTTTATTGACTTAGAATTTGAACTTTCTTGTCATGTGACCTCATTTCTATTAGCTTGTAAATTCTCTTTATAGTAATGTGTTTTTCAATCGATGACTGATTCATTTGAGTACCACCAAACTTCTAGAAATTCCCTGGTGGCAGTATTTTTGATGTTTCCTCTACTTAAAACTTTTACATTATCTCAATCACATTAGTGTCCATCATTATCTGCATGCATCGATATGAAAGAGAAATACATATCGTGCCTTTTCACAGCTGATTTATGCTTTTGCATTCGGACAGCTTAAAAGTCCATCGGCAGTCCAGCGGTAGATTGCTCACCAACCACGCATCACGTGGTCCGGGGTTCGATCCTCGGCCATAGACGCTCTCCTTTACCTCACTAAACCAGTAATAAGACTGGTAAAGAGGGGAGGCTGGGGATGAGGCTAGTGACCTCATCCTGTAAAAATAAACATTGCTGCTACCGAAACTTCAAGCCTCTAGCTTGAAGTCCTACGGTTCCACCACTGGGAACGCAAAGAAAAACCAAACAAACAGAGAAAACATTCAGACAGTTTAGAGAACAAAACTACATCAAAACCATCCATCTAAGCTGCAAATCTTCTCCATTAGACTAGGAGAGTTTTTATAAGTCCACCTTTTATCTCTACCTGTCATCTACTTACTATAGAAAGGGTCAATTGGATGGAATGGGGAAGTCAAACATGTAGTCATCATTTATTGATTTCATATTACTTGTTGGATTTATTCTGAGGCACAGATTTTACTTTCTATTCTGTTCCGATATCTTTGTTTGTTTGTGTGTGTGTGTTTGTTGGTATTTCATGCAACCTGTAGACGACTGCCTTCAGTATAGAAATGATGCTTTCACGTGGAATCTATCCCCTTTGTTTGTCTATTTGTTTGTTTGTTTGTCTGTTACATGTTTATGCTGTTTACTCTTTGTATATTTCACACATTATTCACGACACTGGATCACTCTAAATCGCCTTAGCGCCTTTTTTGTTATTCAAGCTGTAATTCACTCGCATACACTTTTTCTATCTTGGTTCTGTTAAGATAAATTGTCTTCCCAACTAACTAACTAACTAACTGCAGTAGTAGTAGTCGTAGTCGTCGCCTCGGTAAAGTGCCTAGCAGCTGAATAGTAACAAATATCCATGATTAATTTGAATTTGTAGGACGAATGATGAAAACGGTTCGCGTCAGTCGTTAGTGGGTATTCCTACTCCAGTTAGTGAAGTATATGTACCGTTTGCTCAAACCTGAACTCTTTTACATTATTCTTTTCTCCTGTAGCATTTTTCTGTTTGCCGTGTGTGTGTGTGTATGTGTGGTCATTTCAATAGCGCACAGTGTTCTTTTCACACCTGATTATCACTGAAAAGATTTTGATTGGGAATTCATTTAATATCGGGTTGTAATTATGTAATAACTAAGGCCATTCTTTCAGAATAGAACTCGGACACACTGTCGTTGGATGTAATTCCATTATGGAGAAAATCTATTTTGATAAAGTTTCATATTGTAATACAATAATATTTACTGATGACCACACTTAGAGCAAAATTTATTACTCATCGTCATTATATCAAGTTACTCACACAACTTTCTGACTTCATTCGACTTAAATAATGGTGAAACTAATAGTGATAAAATAAGTCAGAAAGAATATAAGTGATCTATGGTTTTACCATATAAGCAGGGGGCATCTGAGACCCTATGCAAGATTCTTAATAAAGCAGGAATTAGGGTGGTGGCATTTAAACCTACAAACTCACTCAGGTAGCACAAGTTCTGTAGGTTAAAGGACTCTGTTGGTTGACCCAATTAAACAAACTAATATAATTTACAAAATACCTTGCTGTTACTGTGAGTTAAGTCGACTACATAGATCTCAGGAAGGCTTCGTGTGCTTTTGGAAGTGTGTGGGCGGTTGTTACTTCCCGGCTGCCCACACCGTGGAAGTTGATTGAGTCTTCGGGTACCTAAAACAGAAAGAGGGTTAGTGTTGCGTGACTGCAGAGCCCAGGGGATAACTGCTTGATGCTGGCTCGTCACACACGGCCTGTATGAACTGGTTTCTTGGATCGGTTCCGTATTAGTAAACTTAACGCTGGTTACGGACCACCGTAGGGTAAGTCGGGATGTACAATTTTTGGGGTCAACCTTTTCTAACCCCCTCTCTCCAGAGTGGAGAGACAGCATAGCTAGCTTGCATGCTGGTCTTCTGAGGTAAACACCTTACTTCTGTTTCATCCTTGTTCCCCAGCAGTACGACTTCGCCCTCAGACCCTCAGCATAGTGTAAAAACAAAATTCTTACACTAAGCTGGTAACTGCTTTTAGTCTAATCGCTATCCTAATAATCTTCCTGGCATGGTAGGACCTGTAGGAACAATAGTTCCAGCCAGTGTAGCTTGTTGGGTCATTGCGATATGCAAGCCCGACCACCACGTCAAGGTAGCATCTATTGGTCGGGAAACTGGTAGATCAGAAGTAGTGAGATTATCAGAACATAAGAATTTACCTAAGATTAGAAAGATTGACCCCATCCGTGAAGATAAGTAATTTATTGAAAAGCACTGAATGCTTTAACGCACAACCGCACAGTAGGGTGGGACAGAGTTACAATTCTAAAAAGTGATACAGATTGATAGAGGGAGATAGAGAAATTGATTACGGAGTCTTTGTTCATCGAATCTACACCCAACACATGCAATAAGAATAACTCATCACTCATACCGGAGATATATGGAAAATATTACTTACTACCAATCACATCAAGAGATGAGAAATAATGTGAAATTATATAAACGAAGCTGGGAAGTTGTGTGAGTGCCTTGATGTGATTAATAAGATGATTGTGAGCAGCAGAAAAGTGGTCATCACTAACACTGTGAAACTTTATCAAAATAAATTTTTCCCACAGTAGAATTGAAGCATTCTATAGTTGTTGTTTTCTTTCTTGAAATATTCGACTCATGAGGGAAATGAAGGAATATAGTGGAGTGATCGTAGTTACACTATCTAGACATCAGCTGAAGAGACCTTCTTCTGTCGAACCATGTATATATATGTTTATGGGTCTGTGTTTGCCTTATTATATATACAGTATCTCTTTTCTATGAAATAATAATAATAATAATGAAAATCACTGTAACTTCTTATTACTTTTATGTATATTTCTCACTTTTCATCTCATAGTCATGCAAGTCATAATCGAAATATGTCTAGTTTACGAAAATTCAATAATAACAACAATAACAATACTAATACTACTAATAATAATGATAATAATACTAATACTAATAAGAATAAGCATAGCAATAAGAAGCATCACTATCAATCCGATAAGACCAGTTTATTGAAGAACAATGAAAAAGAAGAAATTACCGAGGAATCTGACTCATCGGACAGACAACATTCACTATTATTGGTATTATCATCATCTGGGTCATCACACAGTCATCGTCATCGCCAGCATCAGAATCACCAGTCGGCTGACAATGATGACAGTAATACTGATGACGACAATGATGATGATGATGATACAATGAAGGGTACTATTTCGCCTAATCGTGATCCATGGATAACTATGGAACCGGAAAAACAACGTAAAATCTCTTCGACCATGGGTGGTAATACAACATCAAAGTCAAAAAAATCATCATCAAATGAAGTTGATACTACTAATACTACTACTACCACTAGTGGTGGGAGTGGTGGTGGTGATAAGGTTAAATCAAAATTCTATGGCTTCGATTCGCCTACGAGTTTACCAATGAATGATTCATCTGGAATTATTATTAGTGGTGGTGGTGGTAGTCAAAGTAAGTTGTTGTTGTTGTTTCCTCTAGGCTATTTGATGAGTAACTCTTCTGTCTTTTATTGATTTTACACTTTCTTTCTTCCTTTCCTTCACATAATTGGTCTTCATGTATTACCTAGGAGAAACTTATTATTATCTTAATCACATGACTTTTAAGTATTGGTGGATGGTGAGTGACGACGAGCAATGGAATCCAAAATGCACTGCATTTTCATCCTATTTAAGACTTATCAGCTGGGTGTACTTGAATTCCCCAGTGATGAGTGATGATGTTTCCACTGAGCCTCGAACCCAGTGTAGCCATAGTTTCAGAGACTCCAAATCGCTGAAATGTCAAGCTGAGGTCTACTAGCACTTTGGTCTAATCAATCAGCCGGGAAAGCCAAGCTGAGTTTATTTAATGAGTCTAGGTGTGTACTGTAACCCTCAATACGATTACTTTAGTCTACGCCAATCAAAAAGATAAATATTTTACAGGCAATTTTAATATTCAGTAGTCGTTTTTGGCCGTTGAGGATAGAACTGTTTATAATGGAGTGATACTGCCTTGTGATTTCGTTTAACGTATTACTAGAATGCGCCTCAAGAAAACAACACTGTAACCAACTGATTATTTGAAGATATCTCTCACACTGAAATAGACATAAAATTCAAATTGGGAAAAGCAACAACTGAAAGGATAACAACAGCCACCATACGTTTTTTGGGCGGGAAATACATGGTATATTACATTTACAAATCCTCAGAAATTTAAGCCATTAATAAGACAAATCTGATTGGTTGTCTGACTTTCCACAAATAAACCAATCAAAACTGTCGTAGCAAGTTAATCATGTCAGTACATGCATAAATCACAACTTCACGGCTAGTAAAGACGTCTATACATCCCAACAAGAACACATAGTCATGTCATTAAATATATAAGGTTATTCAAAAATTATTTATGATGCGCTGGTTGGCAAGATCCCCAGTCTATTAGAAGGAGCTAGTTAGTTATAACCGCTAGAAAGACTAATTTGCAAATTGGTTATTTACATTCCATCCAAATACAACCATCAACCTTATTCAACAGCTGTACGACAACGGCACATGTCAAGTGATCCACAACGGAAAACTCAGCGAAGCGTTTGGAGTAAACACAGGAGTCAGACAAGGGTGCTTATTATCACCAATGATATTCCTAATTGTGGTGGACTGGATTATGCGTCAGACAGTGGGAAACGAGAAGACAGGGATATCCTGGACCGACGTGAAGAACCTAGAAGACCTGGATTTCGCGGATGATTTATGTTTGATGTCACACAAAATCGAAGACTTACAAGAGAAAACCGACAAACTGGTCGAAGAAGCAGCAAAGACAGGACTGAAGGTGAACATAGACAAGACGGATGTCATGAAAATAACCAACCAACAACAACAACAGCAACATCCAGCGCCACTCACCATCAACGGGAGGGATTTGAAAGAGGTTACTTCATTCACTTATCTAGGAAGCATTGTCTCAACTACAGGAGGAACGGACGAGGATGTCAAATCGAGCGAGAATCGGGAAGGCGAGAAACACATTCATCAGCCTGAAACCAATCTGGAAATCTTCCGCTGTCACTCAGCCTGCATCAACAACAAAATTCGGATTCACAATACAAACGTCAGGTCATTCCTTCTATACGGATCAGAAACTTGGCAGCGGGTCACAAAGAATATTTTCAACAGCCTGTTGAAGACCTTTATGAACTACTGTCTTCGTTCTATACTGAAGATCAGATGGCCTGAAAGAATCACCAACAAGAAACTATGGGAACAAACAAAACAAGAACCAATCACTCAACAAATATGCAGGAGAAAGTGGAGATGGATTGGACACTCGCTGAGGAGGCCGCTGGGTGACATCGCGTGTCAGGCCATAGCTCCAGTGGAACCCGAAATGGAAGCGGCGAGTGGGACGTCCAAGTGTGACATGGAGGAGATCTTGTGAAGAAGAGTTGAAACAGTATGGACTAACATGTATGTAGGTGAAAAGTACAGCAGAAGACAGAAGCAAGTGGGTGCGTGTAGTTGAAGCCCTATGTTCCACTAGGAACCCCAGGGAACGATAATAATAATAATTCCATCCAGATATCAGTTCAGTATGATTGTATTAGCTGTAGCACTTCACATTTTATGCTAAACCATAGTCGCCTAGTGCACACATGAAGTAGATGTCTGTGTTGCATTATTTCTTCTCCTTCCTCTTCTCTTTTTATTTTGTAAGCAGTTTAAATGTGTCTTTAATATTTTAAGATATTGTTCACTAGTTAATATTTCTGTGTTGTGTACTAGTCGATTCACTGACCCTTAGATTACTTATTCACTCTAAATGCTGACAACACAACATTAGATTGTTGTTAGTCCTGTGTGTTGTTTAAACTGTCATATTTCGTAGATGTCCAAATCTGCTTTCAAGATTTAATGGTTTAAATTTTTGGCTAAGTGGTGGTATTCAAGTGTTAGTTTCCCCGAATCGCACGTGCCAAGCGCTGAATGCTCCTTGATTCGAATCCCATAAGATATCGGACCCCAGGACATTCAGGTTACGAGACCAAACTTGTTAACCATTCAGCCACTTGGACCGGAATTCAGTAACTCGTAAACGACACTACTGAAATCAATCCAAATCTCTACAAAAACCCATAAACGAAGTATAAAATTCCGCAACTCGTCGTCATTGATGGTTACTTGGTGGTGTTTTTATCGTAACTACAACCTAGGGGATTATGAGTGAATACTAAGTTAATGCGCTGGCTAATCCGTCCCTATTGCACGTCAACAATAACAGCATCAAGAATAAAGACAAAAGAAAAGACTGGACGTCGATAAAAGAGCTTTCACTGTCTGAAACAACAGTCAAAATGCTGGACAGAAACTCTGTTTATATACGGTTAGAATGGTCTTGAAGATGCAGTAATTTCAGTGATGCATTGAAAGTATTAACAGCCAATGGGAATCCAGCAATCGAAAGAGAAGGCAAAACAAAGGGTTCACACCAGTGCTTGATAACTCCTCAAAGTAGTTGTTTTAAGGTTTTAGACAAAAATAGGTGTATGCAAGAGGTGGGTGTCCTGAGAATTCGTGACCAGTGGGGTCCACCATGTGAAGGTGAAGTGGATAATAATTGAAGGTATTGGTAGGTGAGGGTGTTACTACATCACGAATTGACAAAGACAGAATTCACGGACGATTGAATTCCCACCCAAGTGCCCGAATGGTCAACGGGCATGGTCTCGTAACCTGAATTTTCCAAGTCCAATACTTAGTGGGGTCGGGAGTGCGCTCCGTTGAACAGTTGCAGTATAGGAAGAAATGGAGGTCCGGTGCTCCGTGATTTAAATAATAATAATAATAGCTTTGTTCTGAACAGTGTTTATATCATGTACAGAATTTTCAGTAGAGTCTATTGCATGATATTTTCTCTGCATCCAGGATCTTCAAATAAAAAGTATTAATTGACAGTATATCGCGTGACACAGTTCAATCTGACCTGAAGCGCAAACCAATCCATCATTGTGATATCTGTTCTTTTTCTCCTTTGAGAAATACACAACGACATTTCGTTGAATGCCAATTTTAAAACCCTCGGGAAT